>CM021700.1:85695313-85734990 GCA_011074415.1 Stictonetta naevosa | reverse complement strand
CTTTTCTTTTTTTTTTCTTTTTTTTATTTCTGTACAATCATGATGATGAGAAAGCTCTATTTTATCTGATAGGCTTATATTAAAGGTCTTCAAAAATGCATCTTATTGTAACTTTTAAAATTACATTTATGAGCTCAGAGACTAAACAGGAAACATGATGGATTCCATTCTTAAATAACAAAGAATCTGCCCAATGTATTCTTTTCATTCACAGCAATCTTAATAATGTCTGAGCAAATCTGTTTCCACGGGTCTCCTTCCTGCCCACTAAACATAAATACCATAGTGCTTTTGCTAAATGACCAGACTAATACTACATCAGTATGGTTAATGCATCATTTGTCATAGTGACAGAAACTTTCATGGATTTGTTTTTATTTGGGAACTGCATACTTCAGAAGCCATATTCAACAGAGAAGATAAGATTATTAGAGCCCATTAAAAAATCTTTGGATTTTAAATAAAACATGAGAGGTGCCTCTATCTTATGTTTTAATTGGGTAGCTAAACTTTTTGCTATTTTAGAATACACCTGTGCACCTTTAGCAGTGTTATTTTGAAAGTAGTATATTATTCTCATTTACTTTGTACAAACATTATTCTGACCAATGACAAATTCTACACTAGTGACACAAAACAGTATTGCATGTTTATTAGAGAAGGTAAAGTCCATAGGAGGCACACATACTAAAGTGTCAGAGGACAAAAATATTATGCACACTTTCAGAAAAGTCCAAGCACACTAAGCCACACCTACAAATTATTCACTTGAGGCAGTGAAGCCTCAAGTGGGTCAGGAGCAACAGTACTTAGAACACAATCAGAAATTCAGTGAAAGAAAAGAATTCAATTAATTTTTGAGAAGTTTTTATAAGGCTTCAGTTAAGATCATTGCAAACTAAGAAACAGATATTTAAACAGGACCTTGTTCACAGACATTAAAGTACATCTGTTTCTGTAAAATAAAGAATCTTCCCCTTCATTTACCTTTTTGGGAGTGAGAATGCTGCAGCAGCCCAAGGTGTGTGGTTTGAGCAATGCAGCTGCTTGTTGTGCTCATCTCCTGCTCACATTTCAGCATTTTTCAGCACATCTATTTGAAGCAGAATTAAAGTGTTTGCCCTCAGAGTGAACCCAGAGCACAGCAAAGAAAAGACCAACAGGATTCTGCTCTAGCAGTGACCGTACAATGGCTGCTGATTATTTATTTTTTATTTTATTATTATTATTTTATTTGCTCCCATCACTTTTAAATTGAAGTTATTTGGTTTTAATTTCCCAAAGTGTTGGGTATACAGTTTGCAGTGTGTTGGTGTTTATATGTGTAGGTTTCTTTGTGATGGAGGGAGCTGTAGATGTACATTTTCAGATGTATTTCGTTCACTTCAGACCATTGTCTTCCCTTCATCATCCATTTCTCCTTCCCTCAACTTCTTTCACTATGACTTTTTCTTCTAGTGTCCCAATGCATCAGACTACCTCTAGTTCACTTCTGAAAACCCAAATATTCATTCTACCTTCTCATAATCTTTTTCCACTTCCAATGTTCTGTCCTTTATGTGACAGTTTTGAAGTGAATACAATAACCTGAAAAAGTTATTTTGACTATTTGGAAGATCTTTCCTGCTGCGTACATAGTTCATTATAATTCCTGGCTGCCTTGTGGGCTGCCTGTGCTGAACATACAACATACCACAGATTCCTTGGATCTTGCAGAAAGGTTTGTTTTCTTGCTTTTGTTGTTGTTGTTTT
Organism: Stictonetta naevosa; assembly: GCA_011074415.1. NCBI lineage: Eukaryota > Metazoa > Chordata > Aves > Anseriformes > Anatidae > Stictonetta > Stictonetta naevosa. Next base: position 85,733,238 of record CM021700.1, on the reverse strand, counting down.
TGTTGCATCTGAACTTATTTATCAAAGCCAAATGCTAAACCAGAGATTAACATTTGGTAAGAACTTCCTGAGCCTGACTGGTAAAATGATTAAGAAAACAAAAAGACTTTTTATGATGCTGCAGAAAATGCTAATCTTAATTTTAACAGATCTAAGTTCTAAAGCTGAAATGAAATAACATTTTAAATGGCCAAATTGAATGGACTGAAAAATGCACCATCCAGAAAAACTTCCATCTGACTCCCAATTGACATCTTAACTAAATCATTTTAGTAAACAAGTAAGAAAAAGAATTGCAAAGAGGAAGATTGAAAGGGAATGAAAATGTCTGTGTAAAAGCTAAATCCCATAGTTTTATGAGTTCCAGCTGATATCAGAGAAAAGAGGTAATTACCAAGTAAATCTCTCATGCTCATCAAATGACTGGAAGGTTTTTAATGCTGGCAAAACAACTATTGATCTTCCCCAATCAACTTCCATATCACAAGAAAAGGAAGATATTTATCATTGTTGGGCTTTTATGCAGTTATTTCATTGCCAATTTGAATTCTCTTTTCTAATCCATTGATAAATAAACTGTTTTATAAATAATGTTATTTTAGAATCCTTTATAACTAAAGAAAGAAAGAACCACTTTGACATCCCAATCAAACACACTGTGATTGCAATAAATTCTTACAAAATTTCACTGCCTATCCTCATTTTCTGTCCTTCTCTTCAGCAATGCTCCAGTGCCAGCACCATGTCAGTATGCAGGTCATGGTCATGGATAGCGATGCCCTCTCATAGCAGGCTCTTCCACGGCATTTGGTCTGTTTGATCATCTGGTCTGTTTTCATTAAACCTTTTTTTTTTTTTTTTTTTTTTTTTTTTCTCCCATGTCAAAGTAGCTAAAGCATCTCTCTGTAACTTATCAAGATTCCCTTCAATAGTTAAAAAATTAGGTACTATTGACTACAAGCTAGCAAATAACCTGTTTACATTTCTAACTGCTTTTTTCATGAGACTAGCAACATCATGAGATGACGTTCTTTATAATTTATAACACCTTACATAATTTTTTCTCAGAAGTAGAAAGTGACATTTTTCTCAGCCCCCATCTCTGCCCTGACAATTCATATTCCCTCTACCTACATGTAAAAGTCTGTGTCTGATTAATAGAGTGGAGAATTGTAGTTGTCAGGAATGATGGCTTGAGTTACATATCTCTGGTTTTCACCTGGGACAGCACATCCCTTTTATGGATTCTCTTTTCCTAAAATTAAGGGATGTGCCTGAGTCAGTTCATATTAAGTTCATTTTTATCCACCTGAAAATGTTTTAGAGTAAAAGAAAGGTAAGGTTTCTAGGGTATGTCATGATTGCAAAGACCTGTTCTAAAAGTACGGAAATGGAAAACTTTCTTGTTGACTTCAATAGTACTATGGCAACACAGACCAATGGAAGCCCACTGAAGGCTTTTGTCAAGTGGTACATTGATTTTCCTCTCAGGGAAATGTTAGTTGGGTCTTCCAGGAGCAGAGGTCTGCCCCACATCCCTGCAGGAAGAGAGATGGACATGGTTGCACATATTCCATGATACAAGTGTATCCTACACCTACACCATGGCTGCCACTGCTGGCATTATTCAGCAGTGGAGTTGGCCTCTGCATGGGTGAGGTTCATCCCTGATGGGAGCTGCAGCAATGACTGGTGATAAATCATTGGGGTAAAAATGTGCAGTGGTTCAGAGGGAGGGTGAAAAGCTGCAAGAAGAATAAAAACAGTTCATTAATGTAAGAGTTATTCCCTTCATCATCAAGACAGATTGAATATATTTTGTTTTCAGCAATTGTTTTGGTACTCCTATCAATCAAACCTAACAATATTATTTTACTGGAACTCTTTGCTAGAATTATTGTCTTTAACTGAAGGCTTGACCACTGAGAAGGATAAAAAGAACAGGTTCACCGCCTCTCACTACCTTCCTTGAGGAAGCTGATGAAGATTTTTCATATCTTAAAAAAATTACTTAATAAATCTTTGTAGACTGAGGAAGAATAAAAACTCTAGCCCTTTTTCATGCAGAAAAAAAATATATATATATATGAGGATAAATAATTTAGTTCAATACATCTCACTTCTCATTAAATAATTTTAGTCACTATTCAGAGAAATGCTGGAATGAAAATCAACTGAGACACATTAAAATATTAAATACTATTCACCTGATATATTTATTCATCTTTATGCTTTCCACATGATTAAATAAAAGTACTTTCAGGGGACAGGAAATAGTTCAGGGAAGTGGCAAACAGAACATGTATGTCAACTCTGTTTCCACTCTGAGTTGCTGGTCAACAGATTTAGTGCAAACATAGGTCTTTCAATTTATTCAGCATATGGAAAAAAACAGTTTTTATATACAGCTTTAAGAGGATAATGTACTGAGGAAGTCAAAACAATTTTTGATGGCTTCTGTAGATTAAAAGGTTGGCTTAAGTATGCATTACTGGAAGATAACTATTTAAAAAAATACTAAAAATTAACCACATTTAAGATCATGATTTAATGAATTTCCCTCCATTTCAGGTGCACAGTAAAAATTATACTATTATGTACTGGAATGCCTGCTGAAATAGCTATAATTTCTGAGATAATGAACATGCGTGGTCTCATTTGAACTGCCAATTTCTAAAATGTTCAAAATGTCCTTTAACTTCTAAAGCCTTTTTGGATACATTTTGGTAAACTAAATAAAGAAGAAAACCCCTCCCTCTTCTGTTTTCAGCTTGATTTAGAATTAAGAAACTGATACATTTTATTTCTATATGTTCTTCTCTGATGATACCAATCCACCTTCTTCCTGAGTACATGTGTTTTCTCACATTGACATACAATTGATCACAGACTTGTGGTTTTTTTAAATCTTTTTTTTTTTTTTTTTTTTTTTTTTCCATTTTTCCTCTGCAGAAAGAGAAAGGAAGGAGGTTGGGAATTCATTGCTGTTAAAACCTATTTCCTCATCTGTCTGGGGAAAGTTCTAGTCCACCTCTCCTCCCCCTCTGGACAGACCACTACCTGACAAAACTTTTTGTCTTGTCCCATTTGAGGATGAAACCAACAAATCTCAAAACGTCATTGGAAATCAACATTCAAATGTTTACCTCACCTATAGAAAATTACTTGCCATTAGTAAGGTAATTGTGGTTTTTGTTTGTTCGCTTGTTTGTTTTTACTAAATTCAGCTGAGATCCAAAATATTGTATACAATACAGATTAATAAAAATAACTTTCTTTGAGTAAGATGCTTTGATGGTAAGGACCAGATTAAATACGTATGTTCACAGCAGGAAAATGTCTCATTATTAATTGTTCTACATTACAAAATTGTAACTGGATCTATTTTTCCTGAAGGAGGAAAGGGTCTATATTATTTTAAAGAAATCTTTCTTCTAATGACTCCATTTTTAAAATATCTTTTCCAGTAATTGCAGCCATAAAGGGGTGCACTGCAGTTTGCAGGGGACATTAAAGTGCCAGTAATTAAACACTGCAGGAATCGAAATTTTGAATGAAGATGGCTCAAAAGGTTTGCTCTTTTCTATCTTCAAAGTGTTTTAAAATTAATTCCCAATAAATTCACATAGTTTCACATTCGTTTCACATTCATTTTTTAAACGAATGCAGAATATCCATGAAAAGGATTCATTTTTTACCCCAAGAAACACCAAAGTTCCTGGAATAGCTTATGAATGCTTATTTGTATCTCTTGTCAGTTTTGAGGTGCTTTATTTTGAGATAACTCACAGCTCCATGTAAAGGAGGTTGATGATTATAGGATTCCTCTACTGCATTCATTAAATTTATTCAAGTTAGAAATACATTACTCTCTTCACTGGTCAATATTCATTCTCCTGAATCTTCAGATTTTATTATTTGATGAATTCTACAAACATCACAGAATTTTCAAATCTAGGAGTACTGCAAACTCACAAAACAAATGTTTGCTTCAACTTTTATAAGGATCAAATACCAGAGATATTTGAATATCATTCTATTTTGTTCAAGGCATTGGAATCAGCAGGGAAAGAACAGCCTGCTCATTTTTTTCATTGTTTTGTTCATTCAGTGCTCTCCTTTTGACTTTCAAAATAAGGCAGGGGGACACATTTAACTAAAATTCACTGGCAATTTATTGAAACATGCACACCTATACACTTAACTGGCTTATCAAGGCTATTGGATAAACATTTTGTCTTATTCCTATTAACATGGGATATAGATCTTTGCATATTGGTCACCAACTAGAAGCATTTGAGATACACTACTTTAAGACAGCATGCCAAAATTAAAGCAGCACTATCTGCAATAAGAATGTTATGTTAGAAATAAAAGGAGATACGACAACAAAATGTGACTCTTGCTTTTAACAGCAAATGTAAAATATGTATTAAGTGTTGTTCATTTCAGTAGTAATCAATTCATAAATATTCAGACATGGATCATTAGCATTTGGAAACAAACATTGTTTCTTTTCCAAGAGTCGAGCACCTCAAGTGCAGCAACTGATGCTTTTCATATTCCATTTCAGTATATTTTTGATATTTCTACTCTATTTGCTTCCAAAATAAATTAGGAGTGCAACAATATCAATACTGTCCTTCAAAAGTTTTTTCATACTCCCAGTCACCCAATCTGACCTTTAGTTTGCTCTTGAAGTTCTGTTCCTTTAAGTCTCAGAGGTAAAAAAGAAGATAACAACACCGTATATATTTTGTCAGTTGCTGATGGTTTACAAGTCTTTTTTAATCAAGAAACCACAAAAGAGGCCACTTCTTTTTCATATACATATGGTTCATTAAATATTCTTGGCAGTCATTGATACTGTTATTGGAAAGCCTGAATTAAAAGTATCTTCTGTTGATGGCAGCAATTGTTAAGGGAGAGACTCTGATACTGGACAAGTCATTGCACACCCAATCATCCTGTTCTCTTTTGGGAGTTATAAAATAAAGTACAGCCAACTGACATACAAGCTTCTGTCTTCTACTTTTCAGTGTTCTCCTTGTGTCTTACATTCTACCAAAATTCAGTTCTATTTCCTGAGCCTGTGTTTCCTCATGACCAGGTGTCTCTGAAGGCCTCCTTCTTATTTAGTCAACAGTAATTTAGGAAGTATTTAGGTCCTCTGAATACAGCCTAGATTACTGACCTCTAGCATTACACTAAGGAGGAATGGCACATATTCAGGAATGCTTTGTGCATACGGAGCAAAAGCTTGGACTTGCAGCCTCCAAACAAGAAAACGAGGCACTAACTTCTCCTGGCCACCAACCCGCAGGCAGAGCTCCTCAGCAAGCAGTAGTATACCAGGGACTCTGCTCTTGCTTAGGGACCAGGAAACTGCCCTAAACATGATGATAAAAAACAGTGTGCCATAGCCCAGCTCTGCCTCCTGTCTTGGGAGGGACATGTGGAATGTCTACACATGCCTTGAAAAGGAGAAGCTGGGTGATAGCAAATGGGACATCTGACAGCACAGCAGAATGGCCCAGTCTGTTTTCAGAAAACCTCTGCCTGATGAAAATCACCATCGGCAACATTACCAGCCAGTCCATTACTACATTGAAGCGCACAAAGGGCTTCCCTCTCCTGTCACTTGCTGTGGTATAAACCAGGATTAATCCTGTGGAATGTAGTCAATTCAGTCTGACATTAACCTGGAACAAATGTCTTTATCTAGCCTCTTTATGTATACTGAGAAACAGGGCTTTGTTGTTGTAATTATATTTTTTTTTTAAGATGTGAGTTGCATAAATCTCATAATCATTTTCTCTGCCTATAATGGCTGTAATCTGCAGTTCAAGACGATTCCTAATTAATATTAATTCCCACCCTGTGCACAGTGTGTTTTGGCAAGTAATTAGGTCTGAAGGGATGGCAAAACACACTGATCTTCAAATTTTGAACAATTTAATTACAGGCTTGTTTTCTGTGTGGAGCTGCATAAGCTATGAGTTTAGCTCAGTACATCAGTGTGGTCCTGTTATTGAGGACATCTCTGGAGTGAGCAGCAGAGAATTCTCTGCAGGAGGGAAGGCAGACTGCTCAGGCCTTCTACCCCAAAATCATTTGATTGAAATGAAAGATAAACTATTAGTTGTTGTGAGTGACTGTTTACCTGGAGGCTGCCCTGTCAGACTGCTGAATTTGCTGCAAATGCCTTCCTAAGAGATGCTGACAGTAACATCCTACAACAGAACATGTGTAAACTTTTTGAAAGAAGAAAGTAGCCACTGGAATATTTGAAATTTTAAATGAGTTAAACAAAGTTGTCTTTATAATGGATCTACAGAGTAATCCTGGATGACTCCACACAAGAAACTACCCCCTTTACTCTTTTAGAAACTCAGCCCTTTGTTAGGCCAGGTTGGATGGGACATTGGGCAACCTGGTCTAGTGGAATGTGTCCCTGCCCATGGCAGGGGGATTGGTGACCTTTAAGGTCCTTTCCAACACAAACCATTCTATGTTTCTATATCCTTAAATTTATTGCTTAGCATTTTTACACATTAAGCTTGACTGGCTAATGCTGAGGCCACCTGAAGGGCAAGTTACTGTTACTGTTAAGGAAGAAACCCTGTCTGTCCCAACCAGTCATTCACTACAAGTTTCTTTGATGCCACATTAGGGGACATTCACTGGTAGGGGAAGCTCTGAACCTTTTATCTATCCTTTTAACACACATTCTAATGGAATACTGAAAATTAACACTGATAAGATAGCTGTTATGCATCTCACTCCATTTTTAAAAGCCAATGTCTTTGCCCAGCCAAAGGCATTAATACAAAGTGATCAAAGTACCAGAAGGAACAAGACTGCTCACCTGTCAATAGCTTTCTTGACAGAGAAAGATAATACAGGTAAATAACTAAATTTGTAACGGTAAGCAACAAATGCTTTATAGATAATTAAATGTGTTTTCACAGGTGTTTCAGAAAGGCCTTACTTGTAAATTCCTTCCTTGTAACCTAGCTCTAATTGAGGTGGATAGGATCCAAGATTTGCACCTGCTGGAATTGTTCAAGTATAAATATCATGAACAAGAACATCTGACTAGAGGTGCTCATGATCAAAGATCAAGAGAGAAAGAGCTATGATGCATTGGTATTTCCTTGCAGGATACTCCCAGCACTGTTAAGCATATTTGCTTACATTTTTGATTCTGCACATGATATTAATAAAACTTCTTCACTGTGACTTTTTCTTTGTATAACCTAGAGTTAATTTGTATGTCTTCTGCATTTTCATTTTCAAGACTAAAAGATTGCCAGAGTTAGCTGAATCTTATAAAAATATGACAAGCAAGTAGAATACAAATAAGAGAATGTTAAGTCTAGTGCTAAGCTGACTCCGATTTCCAATAGCTGCAGTAACTTAAATAATCAAGGACTGGTAACAGATACCATAGGTTTTTGATTCATTACTGTCTTCCTACTCCTAATCGATGATTTCATTGAGTTATCTCTTTTTGATCTGAACTTTCTGTGAACTTGAAATCAACAGTTCCTTTGCATGACAGATAATAGCAGGCTACAGTACTTGCTGCTACTCCTGCTGTGCATCTCTTGAGAGTTAAACTATTCTTATATGGAAAAGCCTGTGTTAACCACATTTAATAGATAATTTGTTCCTAAAGGTACACTGCAATTTTTGACGTGTTTTGCCCGATATTCTTAATGATTGCCATTAACATAGCTACAAATGTAAAGTATAATTTACTGCACTCTGCAGATGTTCAAAGTAAGTGGATAAGGATCAGAAAAACCACAACACTTGAGTCCATACTTTTTGGATGCTCTGTGGAGAGGAAAGTAAGTTTCTTCTCTCTCTCCTTGCCTTTCTCTCTTGCTTGCTCTCTCTCTCCTTTTCCTTGCTTCATCCTCACCTCCAAACATGAGTAAGAATGTGTAACATGAATTGAGAATTAATTTTATAACATCTTTTCTGCTTTGTAACATGCCTCCAATGAGACATTTTCACTTTAAATGACTTGTTTACTGATATTTACTGATTTGCCATTTAATAAGGCTCCATTCATCAAAACACAGAAAGACATGCATAATTTGAGTTACATGCTTAGGACCAAATCCAAAATAGACAGTAAAATGTCAAACGAGTATCTTTGACTTGCGGTTGATTCTCCAGTGGACTGCATAAAATGTACCAAGAGATACTGCTGTACTGGGAAGTAAGGCCCACTACAAGTTGCTACTCCAAAATTATCCCCAACTTTGGGCTCCTTTCTCGACTGTATCACTTGTAATATAGGCTTGAAGTAGTCTCAAGTTATCTAAGAAGTGAATTATAACACAGATTGAATACTAGAATTTTTTGACAATAATTTAAGTGCAAGTTTGAAAATGACTACCATCTAAAGCCAGGCTGGAACAAATGCGTGTCATAAAGAAGAGAGTAATATTCTTTATAGGTCTTTTACTGGTCCATACTACTAAAGTCCAGGGTGACATCAATGATGTGTTGACTTGATAGATACAGTGTACACACAGTCAAGACCCACGTGACAATAGTGAAAAGTGTCTTCCTGATTGAATTGTCCTTTCTGGCAGAGGGATGCTATTCTCCCACAATGAAATACATGAAATATGCTGGATCTCTTCTGATAGCATTACTAGAAATCAGGTAGTTTTTTTCTGTGTATGATGAAATTCAGACAATAAGGGCATATGAACATCATTTATACATAAACACCATTAAAGTGAAAAGAAAATCATGAAAATGAAGATTGCAAGAAAAATTAATAGCTCTAGTGAAGAATGAATACATAAGGAATGATTTTCAATTGACACATTCAAGAAAGCTTTCAGATGTGGCAGAAACTTTGTTTGGCATTATACAAAAAGTATGGGAAACCATTTGTAAATTTTATATTAATTCAGCAGAGATTGTTCTTTATTAAAACTAGGAAAGAAGACTGGATTAGTAATGCCACATGGGATGCTATTACAGAAAAAGGCAGGATAAGTTAAATCTACTCAATACATTAAGGCCAGAAAAGTAAACAAAGACAAAAGGAATATAGGGATAAAGATAAAGCAGTAAAAAGATCAGCCAAAACAGCATAAAAGGCACTGTGCTTATAGACAGGTACCAAAAGCAGAAACAGCAGCACTGAAAGGAGACATGAGAACATTTATCAAGCTGTTTAAAGACTTGCTGAAGATTTTAAGCCACAACAAGGAAATTGAAATAAGGAGTAATTACTGGGGAGAAAAAAAAATAGGAAAAAAAAAAAAACTTATTTTAGAGGAACAAAAGAACAGAAAGGCAGAACATCTCAAAAACACTGCAAGAAAATGCTTCAATTTGCTAGTAAGGGATGGCAAAACTTGATATCTATCTTGAAGAATTCTAATATGCATGAGCTTAAAGTAGCCTCTGAAAGACAGAGGAAAGATAAATTATCAAATACAATTCAAATTACTATAGAACAGATATAAGGAAATGAAAAGGACAACACAATATTACTGTATGTCCCCAACGTTTGATACAAAAGCAGGAATATAGAATCTTCTCCTGTTCCCTTGGAAAGTCTTCACTCTAGCCAACTACACTGAAGTCAATTACATTACTACAAAGCAGTAGCTTCAGAGTTGCCATTCATTGCAGGCTCAGGAAACACAGTAATATTTCCTCTAATTGATCTGGTATATACAAGAGCTTTCTCTTGAATAGCATCATACAACACTGTAAGATGATGCCTCTTGTCCTGAATTGGATGTGGTTTGATCTGATAATGGATTGTCATAGCAGGTAGTACCAACCCTGGAAGACTTTCGTGTGGCGATTCAAAACATTAAGCATAAGCATGCTGTGAATTGGATGCAGCTAGGTGGTGATGAACCTTGGTGACAAAAATTGTATCTTCTCCCTCACCTTCACTGAAATCTATTGAAATGGATTCTGCTATGTGATCATTACTGTGGAAATAGTTCTTCAAATATAAATGAACTGAGTAGAGATGTAAGGTCTTGTAGTCAAAATCCATCTCATAAATAAACCAGTTGAAAGTTTGTGATGAAAATAGCTGTCTTACCCTGATGCCAAACAAACAGGCTGTACAATTAATAGAGATAGGCAATGCCACAGATAACCTATCTACATATAATTTTCTCTATTGAAAAGCTGAAGCTTTTACAAATTTGCATAATCTTATTCAAAATGCAAATAAATGCATTCTTTATATAAGTTCAGAACAATAAAGTAATTCCTTCTTATACATATTACTGTGCAGAAGTCTTGTATGATTATAAAACACATTGAAATCAAGTGGAAGAGTCCGCAAATACAGTGCAGAGTCCTAGAAAAAATAATACACTCATCCTGTGCAAATGGCACAGCTCTCAGTAAAGGTGTCTGGGAAGGCTATTTAAAGTCAGACTAAATAAATAAGAAATGAAGAAGCCTCACAATGAGTACAGATAACAGAAACAGTACAAATAGTAAAAAGGAATAGGGGACATAGATCTATTTTTCATGACTCTCCAGTAATAGGGAGAATCTAGCAAATATTTCAGTGGTAGCCCCGGGTTTGGTTCCAAAGGGTTGAAGCAACGGCACTCTCGACAACAGTTGTGGCTGAAGCAATCTTGTCGCAAAAGCAAAAAAAACTACAGAAACCAGCCAGCCTAGATATGGCTAACTAACATTATCTCACTTTTGTTGTATGTTCTTACCACCAACAGCAATGATACTGCTTACTAAGAACATGGAAAGGGTCACAAATATATGAAAGAATGACAGAGGAAAAAATGCATTATGGATGGAGCTGAACTGATAAATTTCTCTGTCACTTTTAGCTCAAATATAATACTGACTTCAACATGGCAATTCAGTTCCTCATCAAGGGAAAAAAAAAAAAAAAAAAGTAAAAGTAAATTGGTCTTGATCCCTAAATTGTCAATGACATATTCTTTCATATAAAGAATTGGTTTCAAACAGATTAATTTAATCAAAATTTTCTCTTTCTCTGGACATTGTACTGAAAAAAAAAAAAAAGAAAAACTCCCTATTTTCTTACACTTTAGTTTCTTTCTTTCAAAATTCAGGACAGGCTACTTACTATTTACCTCTTATCCCATTTTGCTATCACATTTTTTAAATTGTAGTTTCTCTCTTTAACTATTTACAGAGATTCCAGCTAACTCATTCTATTTGATCATTACATCCTGAGCAATTATAATGCAAATCTGTCTCAAAAAGTATACAGATGTACAGAATGTTTTGTTAGTAGTTTCTTGTACAGTTGGTAAGAATGTATAATTTTCTTGATTGATGTAAAGCTTAGTTTGAGAGACTAAAAAGCACTTCCAGATGTTTAGTACATAAGGCTTTCCTATAAACCTTTTTGTTTATCTAATACACATTTTCAAAGTCACAAGGCGGAATAAAGAACAAAGTTTTCACTGAAAATCAAGTATCACCCTCTTTATTAAGAAAGCAAACTTTGTTCTTTTGTAGAGGGAGGGATTAGTTTGTTGTTTAAGCAGAAAATGGCACCGAAGAGCACTTCTTTAATAGCATAGTTACAATCATGATATATAAATAAGTAGGTTTTTAGGGGGAGGTAGTATTTGCCACTAATTCAGCTGATACAGGTGGGAAAAAAAAAAAACTAAACTAAACAAAACAAACAAACAGGCATGCTTTCAAGCATACAAGTCTCTCCTGAGGTCTTAATGTGACAAAGTTTGGAAGAGCTTTATCTCCAACTGGCAAAGTTTTATCTCCTAATTCTATGTGTATGGAAGCACAGTGTGCACTTGTGGCAGATGGCATATATATTCAAACCAAATACAACCTAACAGAAGCCTAAAAGTGTGGGTGTCAGTAGGAATATTTCCATTGACTTCAGTGGTTGGGTGGATGTCAGTTTGGTAAGTGCCCCTGAATTTGGATTTGATTTCTTGAGGTCAGGACTGCCAAAGATGGTTATCCAATGACAGGTATTGTGATTTCCCAAGACTTAAACCCAGGTGCAGGTGGTGGGTCTTTTTGACCAATACAGACTTTGGGTTGGTCAAACTGAATTAAAGGTTGGTCCAACTGGAGAATCCAAGTAAAAAAGAACAAGAATTGGAGACAATAAGCTATAAGAAGTAGTTCTGCTCCTGCAGGATCTTCTCAGCCTTCTGTGATGGAAAGTTTGTAGTGGGATGCTGGATGAGGGAACCAAAGCTGCACACCATACAGTGGGTGGATGGGTATGGCACAATATCTACTGGATTACTTCACGAAGAACTGGGCTTGGATTGACTTAAATCAGGTCCAATCTACTGCCTAAAGGAGCCTCATCCAGTCTCTAATCTTCCCCTCCCTCCCCCCCTCTTTTTCATGGGAGTATATTATCACCTATGGACTGTGAGCTCCAATGGAGGCCAATAGTTAGGAGTTAACAAGTATTGGGAAGCCAGTTTTGAGAATGAACAAAATACTGTGAGGAGAGATGCATTTGAATCAGTGTAAGGGCAGGAAAGGATAAAGAGTAGCAATGTGCCCACCTATCTTGCCAGGTTTCTAGAAACCTTATCCTTTATGTCTTATATCAAATCACTGATTTTCAAAAACACGACTACATTTGATTTATCCATTGTTTTTCACTCTGCTCCTATCTTTGTCTCTCAGTAGACTAAGCAGATTTTCATGAGGGCAGATTTCTCTTACCTATGCACATTTTTAATTCCTCTCTGTATGGTGATATACTGCTGTTTAGGCACAGAGGACCCAAAGTGGATCTCATTTACATATATGAAAATCCAAACCTTACTTCACTGGCTCCAGTGGAGTTATACTGAAATGATAAATGTGTGCCTAGGGCTCACTCTGTCAGCACACACCAGTGACTGAATTATTTCAGTGTTACAGTACAACTCTGGTGCTAAAGAAATCATAACATAAAATGGATAGTATTGCTCCCAATTTATTTTTAAATTTCCCATATCTTTTACAATTGGCATCTCCTCATTAGAAATGCCAAATAATTGCTCAGACATTCACTTGTCTCATTCCTTTTGTTAAGAAACTTCAGTATTATTTGAGCAAAGATAAATCTCTATTGAAAAGCTCTTTTAATTTGAAGCCCCAAGTTATTAGCTGAAAGTTTATTTCACGTTCAAGCTCATACAACTACAAGACATACTTGCTCATAAAACTCAGTAGGATATGTAGCTCGGTCTGATTTCCTAATTACCCTGAGGGAATTGAATATCATGGGGCTTATATACCCCTTTTCTAACTGTTAGTTTTTGAATTCCAAGTGTTCATGTGATTTTGCAGTTTATATTTATGATATTTTAAGCCCAGATGGAAGCAATTTGATAAACATTCTCGCTAATGTCATCCTGCCTAATGTCAGTAACATTAGAGGTTAGACTTTAAATTCCTGCACCTTGTCCTCTAAGTTCATAAACACCATTATGAAGCTTTCAAATATGAAGAACTGACCACAAATATTAGGAATTTGCTTCAGTGGTTGGTTATTCAGCTGTCATGTTAAAAATGTGAAATTTACTTCCTGTTTGAACTTTACTAACTTCAAATTCCATTCATTTATTCTTCCTGAGGCTTGGCAAATGTTTTTAAAGGGCCCTCCTTATCAAATTGCTTGTCTGTTTAGGAGGACTTGAAGGGGCGTCAGATTTCTATTTCATTTTGTTCTGCTTGTTACGCTTTAGTTGTTTAGGTGATTACTGCTTCTGCACTTCAGTTGCATTAGAAAGTTTAGCTTCAACATGATGTTTTTTCTCTTTTAGATGCAGTCACAAGGTGTTTCTTGGTTAGTTTTCAAACAACAAAACAACTTCAGAGTAAATTGCTTATAAAATAGATTAAGTTAGATCATAATCTTCAGAGGATTTTTCTTTCCCATCAGAGCCAAGCATATTCAGTTCCAGCCCTTCATAATCCAGTCCACGTAACTAAAGTAACAAACAGAAAGAAAAAAGGAGTCAGTGCTTGTTGTGCCAAAAAGGTAATTGGAATCAGAGAATCCCTTATCATTCCCCAAAGACAAAGGCTGTTCTATTTCAACTTGAAGATAATTATAACACCAAGTTATACAATAAAAGATAAGTTATCTCAGGTATATATGTTCCCTTAAAACTCCCCTTTTTGCATTATAAAGAATATGATCACGGCAGTAGTAACCAGAATGTTTCCACCAGACTGTGACCTTCCCAAGTCCTAGGGATGCTGCATTTCTGGGTCCAGATGGGGCACAGAAGGGAGGCATAAGACAGCTGCTCAGATTGGGAATACCCATAGGCGCAACATCAGGTTCCTCTCTTTAGAAGTCAGCAGGGTGATGATGAAGGATTTTAGGCAACTCCAGAATTAGGTAGTAGCCATGGAATCCACTAAGGCTGTGGTTTTCAGTACCACAACACCCTGAAAGATCTGTCATAAATATCCACCTCTTTTACCACATCTTTTACTGAGTCACAGTGGCCATCTTGTGCAAGCTGGTAACGTTGCCACACAACATAAAAGGCATATATTATTATGGATTAAAAGCTACTACTGAAGTAACTATCTGTGGATGAATTTATACGCTGGCTCACCTTAAATTAACACAGCTAATCCTGTGAGTAGGGTTATGCTACTGTTGTCAGATTTATATAAGCACAAGCTCTGTGCCATGTAGCACTAAAAAAGGCAAGCACAGAAGCAAAGAGACCAGTGGAACAGTCCTTGCTTTGAAGACTTGTGATCCAAAATCGAGGCATCAAGAAGGGCTCCCAGAAGAGGAAGAGCACATATATTGTTATCTTTACATTAACTTTACCCTAATCTCACAGTGTTGCAAAGAACCACAAAATCACAAAATGCTTTAGGTTGGAAGGGACCTCTGGAGGTCATCTTGTCCAAACCCCCTGCTCAAGCAGGGCCACCTAAAGCAGGTTGCCCAGGACCATGTCCAAATAGCTTCACAAAGGCAATCTCAAAAGCAAGATTTAGCGGTTGAGGGGTGTAAGGAGAGGGTGTATGGAGGAAAGGGGGTGGGAAGAGAGAATGTATTTGCCAGAGCAAGGCAGACTTTTCTCATCACACAGCAAACATCCCAGCCAGGCTATGCTGAACTACCTACTTCTACCCTCTTTTGGGAAGGTAGCATTAAAGTGGCACTGACTTAGTTTTTACTGTCATTCCTCAAATTTTCTTTCCAAATGAAGGTAATATAGTCACAGGGCTGCCTGCAGAGGTCTGAGGATGTGTCCCACTGACTATTTGTCTCGGGCAGAGGGGTGTGAGGCAAGTTCATGGCTCCACTCCTCACCTTCCCATCTATGTTGTGCAGAAGCAGAGCGACACATCCACACTCCTTGTGCACTCTGACTAATGAATATATTCACCTGTCTCTTCCAGAGACGGTCTCAGCAAAACTCTGCGGCCGCTCCGCCACCGTAACAAAGTCCAAAGTGTGGGGCTATCACCTCAAACCTCTTTCCCACCTTGTCTAGACTCCTCTACCTCCACAACCAAACCCCGACACCCCCTCGCTAGGCGTGTCACCGCACACCCCGAGCACACCGACCGCCGCCTACCCCCGGCTGCCCCGCGCACCTCCCGCCCAGGGCGCTCCCCTCAGCGCGGCGCCAACGGCAGCGGGCGGGCGAAGGCCGCCCCCTCGCGGCCGCGGCACCCCCCGCAGGCGGCGCTCCGCCGCCAGCCCGGCCTCACCGCCGCCCCTCACGGCACCGCCAACTTTTTTCTCGGCGGGGGGCTCGGCAGTGCGGCGGTGCCGGGCGCTCGGGGCGGTTTTATCGTGTTTTATTCGCCACCCCCACCCCCCACCCCCTTCGCCAGGGTGGTGTCGCGGGCGAGGCGGCTTCACCTGTCGGGACTGAGCATGCGCGGTTGGGAGCGCGATGCAAGACTAGGACGGAGCCGCCGGGCAGCAGCGACTTCGCCGGGCTTGATGCCGCCGCCGCCGCTGCTTCGGACGCCGCTCCCCGTCAGGAACCAGCTCCCGCCCGCGGCTCCTGTCGGCCGGGCGGCGCCTTCCGCGGAGCCGGGGGCTGCGCGGAGCCGGGCATGAGCGGGCGGGCGGCGGCGGGGCCGAGCCGTGCCCCGCTGTCCCCTCAGCGGGGACCGGGCGGGGGTAGCGCGGCCGCGCTCCGCTCCTCGGCGGGGCGGCGCCGCCCGGCTCTGCCCTGAGGGGGGCCGGGGGAGGCGCAGCCGGGGGGAGCCGCGCGACTGGGGGGCGATGAGGAGGGCGGCGGGGCGACGGCGGCGGGGCGGCGGGGCGGGGCGGGGGCTCGGCGGGGCTCTGTAGGACGCCGGCGCCCCGCACACCCACCATGGATCTGCTGCCGGTGGGGAACACGAGCCTGGGCTCCCCCAACGAGAGCCTGGCGCCGGCCCCCTCCTCGCCCCTCCTGAAGCCTCCATCCCCCTACTCGCCCGCCGCCGTGGCCAGCCTGGCGGCGGTGGTGGGCTTCCTCATCGTCTTCACCATCGTGGGCAACGTGCTGGTGGTGATAGCCGTGCTCACCAGCCGGGCGCTGAGAGCCCCCCAGAACCTCTTCCTGGTGTCCCTGGCCAGCGCGGACATCCTGGTGGCTACTCTGGTCATGCCTTTCTCCTTGGCCAACGAGCTTATGAATTACTGGTACTTCGGCAAGGCTTGGTGTAACATTTACCTGGCGCTGGACGTGCTGTTCTGCACTTCCTCCATCGTCCACCTGTGCGCCATCAGTCTCGACAGGTATTGGTCAGTCACGCAGGCGGTGGAGTACAACCTCAAACGGACCCCCCGGCGGATCAAGGCCATCATCCTCACTGTCTGGCTCATTTCAGCTGTCATCTCCTTCCCACCATTGATCTCCATGTACCGGGACCCCGAAGGAGATGTCTTTCCCCAGTGCAAGCTCAATGATGAGACGTGGTACATCCTTTCTTCTTGCATTGGCTCTTTCTTTGCCCCCTGCCTCATCATGGTGTTGGTCTATATCCGCATCTACCGTGTGGCCAAGCTAAGGACCAGGACCCTCTCTGAGAAGCGTACAATGCCAGAGGGGTCTTCCCAGACTGAGAATGGCTTGAGCCGTGCTGCTGGGGGCTGCACATCCCTGAGGATGCAGCTGGGAGAGAACGGACATTATTCAGTGCACCACTGGCGAAAAGCCTCTGAGCTGGAGGACATTGAGCTGGAGGAGAGCAGCACCTCAGAGAGCAGGCGGAGGCGGAGCCGGGAGGAGCATCCCCGCAAAAGCAGCAAGAGCCAGTCCTTCTCATATTCCTCCAAGCACTCTAGTAGCCGTCTGTCCCGCTCTAGCAACCGCTCCATGGAATTCTTCTCATACCGCCGTCGCCGGAAGCGTAGCAGCATCTGCCGTAAGAAGGTCACCCAGGCCCGGGAGAAACGTTTCACTTTTGTGCTGGCTGTGGTCATGGGGGTCTTTGTAGTTTGCTGGTTCCCTTTCTTCTTCAGCTACAGCCTCTATGGTATTTGCCGGGAGGCATGTGAGGTCCCTGAGACTCTCTTCAAGTTCTTCTTCTGGATTGGGTATTGCAATAGCTCCCTCAACCCAGTCATCTATACTATCTTCAACCAGGACTTCCGCAGGTCCTTTAAACACATTCTCTTTAAGAAGAAGAAGAAGAACTTCCGGCATTGAGCTGGAGGGATGGATTTGCCTTGAGCAGAAGTGGAATTAAAAGAGAAGGAAAAGGCTCTGTGCTGAAAAAGAAGGGAGGGAAGAGGACATGGGAATGGGGCAGAGAGAGTAGGACGAGGGCTCGTCCCCTCAGTTGTGCAGAACGGTGGTGTGGGGTATGGGGATGGTGTCGGGGAGGCTGAGTGCATTCACCGTGCTGTGGAAAGGCGACATGGTGCTGGAGGAGCTGTGCTGGGGTGCAGATAGGTAAGCAGAGTGGGGAAGGATTGTCTTTGAGCCCTGACAGAAGGCACAGGGAATCCACAGAGGAAAATGATTTAAGACACTGAGTTTGGCAGGCATTGAGCTTATAGGGGCTCTGGAAATGTATGGGAAAACAAGCAGAGGCATCAAGAGGAAAGGATTAAGTGGCAGTGGTGGTGGAATAGCAGATCAGAGTATTTATAAAGAGCAGCTGGGGCCTGTAGTGGGCTTGTCTCAGTAAGAAATTGGCTTTTGCTGCTTATTTTGGGAAAGGTGCTAGGTACCAGGCACTGGCAGTCTTTTGAGTTATGAAAGAATTTAAATGTTTGCCAAAAAAAACTAAAGAACAATCCAAACTCTTTTCTAAATAAACCTTTGTACTGTTAAAACCTTCTGAATGATGATTTTACACAGGGCTTAAGTCAAGCATGGGGTTTTCTTTTTATTTATTTATTTATATATATATATATATTTTGGAGGGATCTTTGCATATAGAGCTGGGGATGGGAAATATTTTTCCTATCTTCCTGTAATTTTTGATGTGTCAGTGGGACAAACCTGGGAGTCTTGCGTATTTTCATGAAATAAGAAAAAGAGCACATGCATCCCATGACCTTATTTCCCCCTGTCAGATTGCCAGGCAGTAAATTCATACTCCATCAGTCTCAGATCAGTGGCTTAAGCACCTTACTATCCTGCAGCAGGTAGCTTGTTTAAGACAAGGATTCTGTCCTAAACCAACTTCCATTAAAACAAAATAATTTTGGTGAAATGAACTAACATTTTCTGAGGTTAAAGAAAAATGACAAATTTCCAGCTAGCTCAACTTGCATGTTCTCTGGGGAGCTTTCTGCCCCTCAAAAGCCTGATCTCAGGGGCAGGATGGATGCTGCTCTCATTCTCAGACAGGCAGTCAGGCACTCTGCTATGCAGATTTTCAGAGGAAGAACAATCACCACACCACTGAGGTCTTTAAAACCTTTGTATTTATGGTCTTATAGCAACTAAATCCTTTATACATATATATATATACACACACACATATATATATAAATGAGGAGCATACATTGCAGGTTGTCAATGATTTGTGTGAACACATCTCAAAATGAAGGTGCAGCTGTTCCAAACCTTTAATATTAATGCTGCCTTCTTTCCCGCTTCCTGTTTGCATTTTTTGGGGAGTGGGGGGTGGAAAAATGATTGAATAGTTATTAAAGCAAATTGCATTTCCCAGGGATTTATTAAATGTCATAAACTGTAATGAGGAGAATGAGAGTCAGGGGCTGGTGTCTGTACATTCCTCACTGAATGCATACTGAGTGTAAGACTCAGCTGAACATTTACATCCCTTCTCCAGCTATGCTGCTGCAAGGTGTGTATTCTGTTTGCAGGGGTAAATACTGCTCCATTTTGTTATGTGTATCACTCCTTCCATAGGCAGTACAATTTGGCATCTGCCTCAAAAGAACCTTTCCATGGTAAACAGCTCTTTGAAAAATAGAACGAAATCTGATCTAATACAGCAGGCTGCTTGAAACAGCTACATCAAATTTATACATGGAAATCATTATATACACCCTTCTTTAATCCCTCTCTTCTGTCTTAAAAGTGTCTAGCCTCTTTTTTCTTGAAATCTCTATGGCAAAAGTAGAAATGATAGAGCAATCACTTTGGTTGTTTCATCAGTTTTTCATTCATTTCACTTAAACCTGGAAAAAAGCAAGTTGTCGGTGGTTACTATTCTGGTGTTAATTGAATAAACAATTTAACTTCAGGGCCAACTCAAGTGGGAGTTCTGCCTAAGTAAGGATGAATGCACCAAATGCATCTGAAGTTAGCTTAATGTCACTAAAGAAACAACAGACACTTTCAAAGTCTTAAAGCCGTAAGGATGCTTTCTTGGAAATAAAGCTTGGAGCTGTAAAAAGATTTGAGTTTTGCTTAGACATATACACTTAAAGAAGGCATATTAAAACTTATTTTCAGGACTGTCCCTTTGTAAATTGCAAATGTTTTGGTACAAGCATGTACCTGAGACAGACAAATATGAGAAAGAATAGTGACTGACCGAGAGGAGGAACCTATAAGCCATTTTCTCTTTTGTAAAATGGAGAAATCTTTTTAAACTGACATCAAGAAGAGCTGAGATAAGCTCAGATTGTTTGTAAGTAATGACGTAGCTAAAAAGTTCAGGTTTGTTTAATCTGAATAAACTATATAATTGCCAGAGCAACCAAAGCAACATATGGTACATAGCTACTACCTCTGAGCTACTCGACGGCTTCATTAGAGATACTCATTCCTACCGAGATAAGGGTCTGTTTTTGTCACTTAATGCTCATTCAGAGTGGTTTCCCAGTCTGCAGACACACAAGAGTTTCACTGTTGCACTGCTTTTGAAATATGATTTGTTGCCTGTAAGAACAATCCTTCCCCTTTGTTTTTCCTCATAAAATTCAAGGAGTCTATGGAAATGAAATTTAATTGACAGATTTAAGAGGAGGTGAAGTATGTAAGGAATGGCTGATGTGCCTTAAAAGTAATTTCTTTGCTATAAAATTATTCTGTAATTATCATAAACATAAAGGAAATAATGCTTCTATTTTTCTTTTGCCTTTCAAAATGCCTGAAAAGGGATTGATTCAGATACTGAACATCTATGTACAGCAGCATACTTTAAAAAAGGGCATTTTCTGTGGTTTTAATTTGTTTCTCGTCTCAGTTACTCATCTGATTCAATGCCTCCAGAGGATCTTATTTCTTCTGAGCTAGTTAAAAAGTAATATTCATCAATAAAGATGTGCAGTATACACCCCTTTTAAGTGCATTTCCCTCTAAATTAGTGAATACAGAGGATTTCTATAAATATTGTTTTTAATGTAACTACTGAATATGCTTCAAGGAAGTAAAATGGGGCTGATTTATTTTTTTAATTAGTGTTCTCTTATTACTTGTAATAGCTGAAGACTGGAATTTGTTTGTAAAATGTCATGTGTTGTTAACATTTCATAAAAAGTTATCAGCTCTGCAACTCACACTGTGGTTGTGCTTCCACTGTAAGTTGTCTAATAGCATTTCCAGGAAAAATACAGTAAATGAAGGTTTTACTAAGAAAAGGGGAGAAGATATTTTGTTCTGAATGTGTCCAATTGTATCTCTGATCATATCTGATAAGCTGATTGAAACACTCACTCTTTTTTCTCTACTATTGTGGAAGAACGAAATGTTACTATAAAGCCATATTGATTTTAACAAGCACCTGATCTTTAACTGTTCATTTGCGCATTTCTCCAAGAATATTTTCTGTCAGTCTCAAGTGAGAAGTTAATGTTTCATTTTCAAAACCAATTTTCTGAACAGGGCCACTATTGGTTGTTATTGAAATATCGAACAATACAACTTAGCTTGGGTAAGAGCTCAATGCTTCTGTCTTTCAACTCTCTTCTGTGGGAGTTTTGGATGAGTAAGACCTGCAGAATCAGCCTGTTCAAGGCTTGGGGCAGATGGAAGGCTCCTTATATATGGGAGATATGACAGGATCACAGCTTTAAATTAATGTTTAAAATAAGAATCAGGCCCTTGTTGTTCTGTGTGATCTCTCTTTAGAAGAGTCATGTTGCTCCAAGAACATTGACAGTTTCTGGGAAGTAAAACTGAGATGAAAGACTGCAGTGCTAACAGCTTTGCACACACTGAGCTTTATCACCCTTTGTGAGTAATCCCAGAAACTTCAGTGGAGTTTACTTGTGAATGAGGGAACTACTCAGTGTGGGCAACGATGTTAGGAGCTTCCTTCCTTAGACATTGCTCTTTTTTTTTGGAATATAAGTAAACATATGTTTGTAAATGTACAACTGATGGAAAGCAGTCCTCTGCTTCACATACTGTTCAAATCCATTGATGGCGTGGGTCGGGATTTTTCACTATATTAGAGCAACAAACCCTACTATATTTTCAGGATAAGTTGTTAGGAGAGTATTTATCTCATTGCATCTGTTTTTTGGAGAAGAAAACTGTCAGTCCATCGAAGTTGATATTAGTTAGACCAGCATCTGATAAGTAGAAGGATTTTGTAGGACATCGGTAAAATCAGACACTTCAGGAGAATGCTCTAGCCTTAATGTATGACTACAGACAAGGAAGGATTGCCTACAATTTGTGCAAAGTGAAGGCAGATGCTATCTGTGAATTTGTTTTCACGGTCACTCATTGTGATCTTGGTGAGCAGAAGGCAGCTAGAGGCTCTAGATTTTGGAGTGCAATGTGTGAGGAATTAAATACCCAAAGCACCAGAGGAATTAGTATTTACTTACCCTCTTTGTACCTTAGGCAAACACACTGGAGGCTTTTTCTTTGCACATTAGCTAGTGTTCATTTACCTTCCGGATCTGTGGGTCAACTAGGCCATATAAAACATGCCGTAGGAGGGGGGAATTGCTTACTTTAGTGTTCAACGCCTAGCTTAATTTTGTCTTCTGTCCTTGAAACTAAGCCAAAATACAACTTGGTGTGTGGATCCCAAAGGCCATGTATCATCAATAATGCTATACTGAATTCAGTCTACTTTTCACAGAAAATATTGTTTTTTTACTATATACCCTGCACATCTCTGCTTTGGGACACAAATGGAGAGCCTGCCACTTAAAGCATGTGAGAAAGGGGTAATTAGCAGTTTGAAGAGTCATGGATGCATTGTGAAACTTCCCAAGTTCACATTCTGGCTTTCATTTTGTGGCTTTCCAATCACTTTGAACTCCTAGGAAAGACTTAAGGAGGTATATAACATGTAAATAGCAAAAATACTTTTTCTCAAGGAAGCAGAAAGTGTTCGGGACTCTCAGAGAACTTACCAGATCCTCCCATAGGGTGATAATTCTGTTATTGTTCTTAATGGGAATGGCTGGAGTATCTTGGGCTCACAGTGACTGTCATGCTTGGTCTGAATTTAAGTGACACCTATAGTTGGTGCACTGCCTTTTTTTAAGTGCCAGCCTTAAGAGTATGACAGAAGACAATTTAAGTAGTTTCTCTCTCATATCGTTCACCACACTATCCCAAATGTTTTTTAATGCAACTGCACAGCAGTTGATAAGGTAGAGAAAGATTTCCAGTATATTACAGGAAAAAGAAAAGAAAAGAAAAGAAAAGAAAAGAAAAGAAAAGAAAAGAAAAGAAAAGAAAAGAAAAGAAAAGAAAAGAAGAAAGAAAAAAGAAAAAAAGAAGAAGAAAAAAAAAAAAACGCGTAGCCATGGAAAATACTAGGAACTGAAACCTGGTCTCCTAGTCCTAGCTTTTTTTTTCCCCTCCTGGTCCTTTTTTTTTTTTTTTTTTTTTTTTCCTGGAAAACAAATTCAAGCAAAACTGCAGTTTGTTTTAACAGACTGCACTAATGGCATTGTTTTCACTAGTAAAAAAGAGCTGTTCTGTCAATAAATGTCATTCTACTATAAAGCAATTTACTATACTTCTCTGAAAAATCTAATGAAAAGTAAAGCAGCACTTAATTCAATTTGTCTATATGTACCTCTTCTAACAAAAATATTTTATGAAAGGTCCTGAATGTAAAGTACACAAATCAAATGTAGCTGCCTGCTTCATCAAAATCAATTATTTTTAAGCGTTTCAGCATTTTTGAGAACAGCAGTCATTCATTTTCTGTGATACCCTTTCTTGATAGCTCTCTGCTGACAGAGAAAGCTGTACTCTACTGGCAACAGCTAAAAATGAGGATTTATATTTCCCTCCATTAGCTCTGTTACATTCCTTCTAATAAATTAAAAAACAGGCCATGAGAAGTAGTTTTTTTGGTGTGATGTCTAACAAATGACATGGGCCAGAGAAATAAAAACCTGCCTGGTTCTGGAATGTATGGCACACTCACACAGAGGCAAACCTGAGGTTGCGGGGACATGCTTCTCTTGTTTTCATTCTTGGTGCCGTTGACCCAAAATCTCAAATGATTTCCTCTATGGGGGAACAGTTTCAGCACAGCATCCCTGTCAACTCAGTCCACTGGAGAAAGAAATTAATACTGAGGTCTCCCACTTCCTCACTGAGTGCTTTCACCAATAGACTGTGTATAAGGTGATGCAGCTGAAATGCTTTTCCTTTAGGCACATAAATGTTTTATTTAATCCAGCTCTTTGTTTCTCAGTAGATTAACACTCTCGTTCCACAAGGACATTCTCTGTCTGGAAAGCAAATACATGTCAAACACTTGGAAGACTATGAGAAATCCTGAAAAGAAACCCATCACTCCAGCTAAATTTTGAAGGACAAGGTGAAAGCTGAATTAAGGAAAAGGCTTAATCTTGTCTGTGTTGGGGATGTCCTCTCTGAGAGCTTCTCAGGCAAGCCTCTCACTGTATTTTGGTGCAAGCAGGGTGTGGAGCTATTCAGCTGGAGCTCTTGAAGGTACAGAGAGGCACAATTTCAGGTGTCCAGCAAAGGTTAGAATAGTAAAATATGAGCCTCTTGAGTCACTCCACACACGGCAGGAGAGATGTCTCACTTTGTCTTTCTATTCGCTGTTTGCAGCCTTTAAAGCAGTCCCTGCATGCAATCTGAGTACAATACACAGCAGACTCTTGCCGAGCCTTTGCTTTGTATGCCTTAGTGTCTGATCTACAAAGGGTAGTTAATGCTTGCCCTCCTCCCAGGTCTTCTGGGAGGATTCCCCAGCAGACTACCTGTGAGGTGCTTCCATGCTGTGTTATGCTGGATGGAAGTACTTCTAGTGGAAGCATGCAAGGGGTGTTGCTAAAAGTCCTTGACTCACTCCAAGCCATACTGTATTATTCTTGGAGAGTTTTATCACTGATAAATGTGTGTGTGCAGAGGTCTGAAATGTCCATAACTGTGCATTCCCTAAGGTAGGTATTGATATTTTTTATTATTATTATTATTTTAATGTTAGCAGCAATCTCTGTCAGTGCTTAAAGGGAGACTTTAAGTCAGTCCATCAGACTGCTAGTTTTGAGTTGCCACATGGTATGTCAGCATTGCTGACACACCAATAGATTAAAGCTACCAATACATTAAAGATTCTTGAATGGCATTTTTTTTTTAATTTTATTTTTTCTTTCAGAAAAATACAAGGTTGATGAAATCAGATCTTTCCTTAAAGGATGTATCCATTTTGCCCCATATAAAATGGAAACCAGGAAATCTTGAATCAGCTCCTGCTGGTCTGACTGCTAGGTGGCTTGTCTGGCCAGCTCCTGGGCAGGTTGCTGGGGAAGGAGCCAGAAAGCCGAGACTTCCAGGCTCCTGGAGGCCGGACACTCAGTGCAAAGCTCCATTATCACCGTATCTAAATACTTCATAACCTTTGTTATGCTCAATCTGTCAATGCCTTTATGCATAATAGAGGGACTACCATGCCCTTTTTGCTGATGAGAAACCAAAAGATTAATGGCATCGAGGCAGGTAAATCTCAACAAGCTTCTACTTTATGTGGATCCTTTGTTGTGAATCCACTATTGACTCAGATCCCTGCTAAGCTCCAACATTTATGAAGTTCTGCCTGTGCTTTAGAGATCTGCTTCTCGCTCTGTGAATGTTGCATGCCCACAGAACTTGCACATGAATCCTGCTAGGATACACAAACCAAGTGTTTCTCTCTTTGCTTGTCTCCATCTGGGGGCAGACCATTCCATTTGGCTTTTACAGAATAAGAAAAAGCAAGGCACTACCTCTCTAGTTTGTGAGGAGGCACTGGCATCACTCTTTTCTAAGGACTTTTAAATTTTATTTAAACACAAGTGTTGGATTCATACTCCCACTTTGAGATGCCTATTTTTCCCATGTATTGAACAGGTACCCTCAGGGCATAACTCCAACCTATGATTTATACTGCAAAGGGGTGGACTTTCTGTACTTCCAGAAGTACTACTGAAAAAATAAAAAAAATAAAAAAAGGAAAAGAAAAAAAGAAAAAGAAATCTGACCCATGATGGCAAAAAGCTAGGCACTGAAATAACCAAAGTCATTTATGGGTCAAGGCTCAAACCGAGGCAGAGAATCAGAGATGCAGGCATCTTGCATCTCTCATTTGTTTTAGGGTCTGCCAGGTGTCTCAGGATATAATATGGATAACTGGATCATTCTTTTCTCACACTTTGAAAGTCACCTCTCTTGTGATTACTGAACCCATATCTTCAGAAATCCAAAAATTACCTGGAAACCCAATGAAACATAAATATTATAGAATCAATAAATAACACACATTAGGCAAGATGGACCCCCCTAAAAGGCAATAGTTCACCTTTGGGGAACTAATATTTTGGGCTACTGAGAAATTCTGCATATATTTTTCAGGTAAAATGATCACCAAAGAGGGAAATTGTGAGACCTTGAATGCCAGTTGAACATTTTGTACTGAGAAGGCTTCCTGACAGTATTTACCACCTTCAGAAAAGCCAGTCAATTTCCATCAAACTCAGTGGGAGACTTTTTGTAACTAAGGGAAGGGGTTGTCCCCACATATGGTATTAAAGTAGCTAAGTAGGTAGAAGCAATTTTAAAAAGTAGTCATGCATGATAAATGCTGAAGGAGGAGAAACCTGTCTGTTCCTGAAGAAAGAGTTCAGCTGCCATTCGTTCTTACATAATTCTGCCATCTCCAGCTTGGAATAACTGGAATAACTGATAGTCACATAGGTCAAGGCTGCCCTTGGGTTACCATGTTTTCAAAAATTGTCATAACTTTTGTGTGTATTAACTAGATTTTTGTTGTGGTAACAGTTACTAATAATGACGGAAAAAACTTTTTTTTTTTTTTTTTTTTTTTTTTTCCTGCTCCCTTTCTTTCAGAGGAGAAACAAACAGACAAAAAGACAGGACAAGAATAACTGTTCCCTTTCTATTTTGGCAATGTGAAAATAAACATTAGGAATAAAAATAGTAAACATAGTCATTAGGACTTGTGAATGTATATTAACTATTTCATTCTGTGATTAATCAAGCACAACTCAATTAACTCCGTGCATATCCCTTATTATATATTTCACAATAAAAAATCTCAGTTGCCCAGAGAGGCTGTGCTGTCTGTGTCCATAGAGGCTTTCAAGACCTGACTGGATAATGCCCTGCATAACCTGGCTTGGCTTCATATCAGGAGACTAGATTAGAGACACCCTGAGGTCCCTTGCAAACTGAACTAGTCTATGATTGTAAGAAATATGTGTTCCCACTAATAAACAAAAGGAAAGTACTTATAACTGGATAACATCAAAATAATAGCCTATATATAGAAAGACACACATGCATTGCTATAAGTGGGCAAACTTTGCTCATCTTTTCCTTAGGCTGTTTGGATCTTTAGGTCTCTAAAACTTTTGTATCTGCCATGTGCAAATTCTGCCTAACGCCTTTTTTTTATTTTTTTATTTTTTTTTTAAATGGGTCCAGGGCAAAACCTTTTCTTATTTATTTAGAATGAATTTAATAACTATAGACACCTACAGCATGTTTCCTTCTCTGCCTCTGCCTCAATTCTTAACAGAGTAGAAGTGCATACACATGTAAAAGTATTTTACAGGTATTTTCATTAGAACTCAGGACAAAAAAAAACACTTCTGCTTTTTTTTTTTTTTTTTTTTTTTTTTTTCCAAAATACAAGACACTATGTTCATGTCCAGAAAGCCAAATATGTCTTTGTGATCTACTTTCTCTGAATTGATGAAGAATATAGAACATAAAGCACCAAGTCATGATTTATACCATTCCTGTAATGAGTGAGAAAAATAACAAGGAGATAAGCATGTTTCCATACTCAACTGAAGACATAAAGGCTGACTACCGGGAATCTCTGATCATGACATTTGTTGCTTCATTCCTCATTCATTTCTTCATGGAAGGTAACTGACCATACTGCAGAAGTGGCATTTTAGAGGATCAGGTGCTAGCTGCTGAAGTCATGGATATGTTTTCACATCCAGAACTGTAAATCCTTTTCTTCTTTTCAAAATATCAGTAATGTTTCCCAGAAGTTACAACGCAGATGCTCTTGTAGGTTATGGCAGTATAGTTGTGTATTACATGCAAATTATGAGGTTTGTTATGAGGCTGCTACTACATATATTGCAAGGCTAAAAAAGGTTCTTAATAAATGTTTATAATCCTTGATTTAGTTTACAGGAGTACAACACAGAGTATCTATCTGCCCTGTGTCCAATCCAGAAAGAAATAAGATTCCCAGGGTCAGATCTGCAGCAGGAGGAGAAGAGAGCCTTGCTGCAGTCCTGGTCTATGGACTCCCCTTCAGCTGAAGCTCACCAGGGTGAGGGAATGGGAAATCAACAAAATCATGAATCCATAGACTACATTTGTTCCTCACTAGACCCTTTTATAGGATCAACAGGGTAGAGGTCCCATTGCTACTGCTGTTCAATGGTACTATTCTGTTTATTTATGAAACCCAAACACTTCTTTCTGCTCACCTCTGCCATTATTTATGTAGTTTCAGGGGTGCTTGGAAATAGTCATGGCCACACCTAGGTTCAGAAACTTCAAAAAACTATTGAAGGCCCTCCTCTGTCCAAGTGAGGACTCAGAAACACTTTAAAAAGTTTTATTTAGGTTTTGATACTATTCAGATAGAATAATAATGTCAGTTTTAGACACAAAACTTAAAATTCCATTTTATAAAAAGTTACCAACAGAGGCACTATTCAGGCCTGAACAAGTCTCATATTTAGTTTCATTCCTGGTCTCCAGCCTAGTGTGCTATGCACTTTGAACCTGTCATATTCTCTGTTTCATTATAGGATATGAACAATTTAACTTAGTTCATAAATAACTTTGAGAGTTATGGACAAAAACATACGCTATAGAAGCCCTAGACCATTACTATTAGAAATACCTGTAATAAAAACTTGAGAGCAGTCACTGAGGTATTATTTGTTAAGGAATTCACTGGTCCTCTGCTTCTCTTTTAAATTACTTGAAAATTAAATGTTATAATATGCATAGTCAGTGTCTACTTTTATATCTAACTTTCATAGCTTCCCCAAACTCTCGTACACTGAAGTAAGAACTTTGAGTTTGTTGTTCTTTTACGTATCTACAGAAGGTATTACAAAACTGATGATTTAATGTAGCTAATGGACAAAAAAAGATTTTTAAAGGAAACCTTGCCTTATATTTTCCTGCTTAGCTTAAGTTCATATTATTCATAAATACTCAGCACAAATCCTCTTGTTGGCTGGGGTGTAGCACTGGGATGAAGGCATTAATCTCTTGGGGAGCTGTGATTCTGGGATCAATGTATACATTGAGACTTTGATGTTTCTAAGGCAGCTCTTGTTTTGGAGTTTCTTATGTGCAAGTTTGGTGCCTGGAAGCATGATTCCTGCTCAGGATACAAATAATGACAAATTGTCTGAATGTGAAAAAAACTCTGGAATGATAAATGTCAACGTTTTGTCTACATACATCCAGAAAGCTGCACTCGTGAGGTTTCTAAATCAGTGTGCTCTGTTTGTGTTCTTTGAAGTTATTTTTATAACTATTTCCCAAGCAGTTGCACATCCTACAATGAGAACTACATATGCCCCAAGATTAAAATATCAGAAATAAGCCATTTTTAAACCATGAAAGCTCTAAACAAATGGTGAGCACTTTCTTTATATGCTAGATAAAAATTCAACCCAAGTAATAAAATAAATAATTGGATTTTGGAGAAATACTATATATTATATATATATAGTATTTTAAAATTGTAAGTCGATCCCTTAGGTTGATTTAATGTATAACTAAATTTACCATGTGCTTTTAAAAGCTTGTTTTTCTCTTAAAGTTCCATTTTTATTCCTTTTTTAAGGAGCAATGACACGCACACATACTCAGGTAAATAGTTCCATGAATAGCCTCAGGGTTTCTTGGCAAGAATGTAATTGTCTATGCACTGACTGTAACTGAATTGCCTTCCTTAATAATGAGATATTGGTTTTATAGGCCCCTGACTGCTCCCCTTTAATACCCATTAGTTATTTTTTTACCTTTTTAATGTCCCTTTCTCTTTTTCTTCCTACATGTTTCTTAAGTTTCTTCCCGTTTCCACAAATCCCCTGCAAAAGTGCAGTGAATACAAGAAAATAAAGCAACAAAATGACTGTAAGCTGCCATTTACAGACTCCTATTTTCAAATAGAAGGTCCTGCAGTGCAATTGCTTTAAATGATGGTAGAGCTCAGAAAATCAAGCAAGCTCTCTCCTATCTTTTGCAACTACACCTCCCCGAGGTAAAAAAGATTCAGCTGTCTTGTAATCTTGTAAATTCTGTTGTCTTGTAATCTATAATATTGAAAAATAGTGTTTTGTTGTTGTTGTTTTTGGATTTTTTAAATTTTTTATTTTTAAGTGTATTTGGGAATAACTTTCAGTAACGTTTTAGAAAGAGCAGAGGGGGTACCCATTCTGCAGTGTCCACCAGATACAGGTGGCTACTAGTCCATGGACCTCATCTTCTGAATGGTGTCTAGGAGAAACCAACCCATTAAATAAGCATCATTTCATAAGTAGTGAACTGCTACGGCGTTGCTGGAATTATGATTGCAGTATATGTTGTCCTGTAGAAACAAATACATTCATAATACATGGTCACAATATACAATTCTTATATTACCAGTTCTTCCAAAATCAAACAGATAAATACTGAAGAATTCATATCTCCAGCCTTCCTTTACCACAGAGTAGCCTCACAGTATTGATTAGTAAATCCTATGAATTGTGGCGGAGAAAGTATCATTCATTCATGAAATGGAAGTAAGCTGCCACTGAGCAATTATCTTGAAAGGGCCAACTACTCATAATTCCTCTAGAAATAATCCATCATTATATTTGAATTTGGATTCTGGGGCTCAGAGGGAGAAAAGGGAAGGAGCTCTTCTCCATATGGTAACAAAGAGTTTATTTTAACACACTCACTAATGTCTTCAGCTGCCTTAACACCTGATGCCTCTTCTGCATGAGAACTGTACACCAAACCTGATAGAGGGTTTTGCTGGAAAGGAACACACAGACTTTAATGGTAGGTGGTAGCAGATTTCAAAGATGCAGAAAGCTGTTGCAAAGGACAGGCACAGAACTGGGTGGGTTGCACTGAGGTATTGCCCAGCTGAATAAAAAACACAGCTGAGACAAATTAGCTAATGATGCTGTCTGGCATGACCAAGCAGGAAAACCCCCTGAGAAAAGAGACAGGCTTCTACTGCAACACCTGGATATTTTGAGCAGACTGGAGAGGTGGGGGAGGTGTTATTAGTCTGGTCAATGGATAGGAAGGAAAGAAACCAGATACTCCTAAAGTTGTCAAGGATGAAGTTCTTTGCTCTGTATCTGTTTATGGATTTTTTTCCTGTATTTCTCCGGGTTATGAAACATTTACTCTCCTAGGACTGACTTGGTTACGTATATCTGTAATGCTAGCAAATGGTTAAGACTTTCCTCTAAGCCACCCCACAGGCTATATTAAGTTTTCAAAGACATTTGAATGATTAAAAAAAAAATCAAGGACATAATTAGCAAAAATGAATCCCTTTTTTATACTACTAGCTACCTAGCAGAACTAGAGCTAGCTTTCAATATTATTTTGCTGTTTTGTCAATGTTCTTTGGTGTTATGACACTTTCAGATTTTTCAAATGGGTAACATTGATATTGGGAAAAACTCTTCCAAATCATGTGATTTAAAGCCCTTTTTTTCCCTCCATTTTTATTCCTTTATACCTGTGTTCATTCCTCTGTGCTTTATTTTATTTTTGTATTTTTTGATGGAAGTATGGAGAAATGTAAAAATCCATACCTGTAAAAAAAATAGAATTTCAGACTATTTTTTTCTTGAAGAAGTTCTTGAAATCCAATCAAGAGAAACACTAAAAATTCAGATGAGTTACTGACTAGTAAATCACTTGTTGCTAAGTTTTTTTTTGTTTTGTTTTGTTTTGTTTTTTTCAAGATGTCATTAGGGTTTCCACGCTACTGTGTTTCCCATTTAAGCTTGTAGGTGATGATGTAGGTAGACAATAGCCATATTTCTGCCTTTGGTTTTATTCTCTTCTAAGAGTAAATTTTGTAATGCTTTTGTCAGAAACTAGATTTCACAAATGTTAACTAAATAAACTGCAGTGCTCCAAGGGGAAGATTGCCCAAACACATGACTAAAATTTAGCAGTTGCTTGTTCAGACTATGAGCACTAGATATTTTTAGAAAGAGACACTCCATTAGCATGGCAGAAAACTTAATTTTGGAATTCAGGTTTCTTCAATCTAGAGTAAAGAGCGTAACTCTAGACAACTTTTTAAAATTTTGGTTCCTTGCATCTGATTCCAAGCAAAGAGCACTACGTTAAATCCTTAGGATTATAACCAAGTTCTATTGTTGTGGTTTTGTAGCTGTTAAATCATTCTGTGTAATCTTTTGTTGTCATATTTTTTTTTTTTTAATTCAGTCTCTGCTATCAACACTTTTTGCTTTCATAATACGTTCTATCAATAAAGCATTTACTATCATTCAATCAGTGTAAACTCTGTTCAGGCTCATTTACTGTACATTTCTTGATGAAAAATTTGTGACAGCTCTAAAACCAACTGATCAGGGAGCTGATTTTTTAATCACATGCATGGGTGAAAGTATTTTACTAAAAAAGGAGATATGAAAAAGATCATTATTACTGAAGCAGAGATTGTTTTATATTTTTATCTTCTAGAAAGCATCTGAGAAGATCATTATTAAGAAGAGAGTGTTATTTTTCAGAAGGATTTGGGGCAGTAACAGCTAGTGAGGCATTTTTATTAGCTTCAGGAGGGAATGTCTGTTACATAATATTACAGCAACCATTTCAGGTCACAAATTTCAGAGCTAGATGCTGAGGATAAAGCATTCAAGAGGACACATATTCAAAAATTTGGTTTAGAAACTTGTACAGAATTGACATCTCCAGATTTCTTGTGTTCTGTATAGACATTAATGAGTACTTTTGCTTGAATAAAGTATATACATTTTGTATGTACATATACTACATGATGCAAAATACTTTCACCTTGCCTTGGTAGATATGGAAACATTTATTATTGAAAATAGATTTATATTGAAACCTATTATGAGATTTCAAGCTGTAGTAATAAAATATTTGTTTTAGGGGGAAAGCTCCCCCCCCCCCCCCCTAAAAAAAAAAAAAAAAGAAATTTTGTTCTCAGGGCAGGATGTATAGAACAGTTTTCCTTCTGGTATTGAGGGGAGGAAAGTTAAATTTTATTTACAATAGTGAATGCATGTTTCAGGCTAAGCTAATTGAATTTCATCTACTTGTTCACCAGTAGTCGTGACACTTTTATTTCTTTCTGTTTCATCTTCTCCCCAGTAGGCTTTGCTTATTGGCACAGACGGATTCCGATATCAAAGGCAATTTCCAGTTGGCTTTAGGAAAACTGTTATTTAATTGTTCCCTTTAACTGCCCTTCTCTGTCACCAGAAGCTTCTGAAAGTCTTGTATTAAAAAAAAAAAAAAAAAAAAAAAAAAAAAAAAAAAGACTGTTGGCCAAGTTTCCGTCTGTGATATTTCTTTGGAGCTATACTCGTAACAAATTTCACCTAGTAAATTCCACTTATGCTGGTAGGAACAGGTGTGTGGTGTCAACTATGCCATTGTAAAAAATGTTGTTTGAGTAGCTGGTGGCAATGAAAGAAGAGACAGTTTGTAATCCCACCTCCTTTCCTAGCCAGACAGGTTTTCAAAACAATTTTTTAATATTTGACAAACAGTATAAAGAATACGCTGAAGACAAATTTACTCCTTTCCCAATTAGTGGATCAAAATCGGCTTTAGCTTTCTGAGGGTCAAGAGGGTGTGAAGAGGCTTCAAAGTAGGTTTAGACGTGTCCTGTAGAATATAACTGCAACATTTCTTTGTGTACCATAATTATTAAAGAACTGTTGATTGACAGACGAGATGTGTGTGCATTTGAGCTTCAGAGCAGTACAATGCGTAAATAGGTGATCAGTACACTGAAATATTGTTGCATTCAGCTGAAAAGCTGCAGGGATAATTGATCTTGACTCAAAAGGAAATGGAAACTAGAACAGGAAGGATAATTTGGGGTTATCACACTAATAAAAGGAAAAAAAGGTGCAGACATAGGTCATTTCTTTGAATATTATTTCACACGCTTACAGCAACTTAAATTTGACAAGCCATCAGAGATGCCAGAGACAAAGTTCTCTCCAAGCAAACAATGTGCTTAGAAATTAAATTCTTTTTCTGTAAGATCATGAGTCCTTTCTAAGCAAAGGCAATGCCAAGAGCTGACTGTAGGAAACATCCCCATTAAGATCTCTGTTCTGAACCTTTTTGCATCTGAGCTTTATTTATATCATGTGTTCTTGCATGCATGTTTCCTGCTAGCTCAGGAGTGCATAATCAGTCCCACA
The DNA here is from genome assembly GCA_011074415.1 of Stictonetta naevosa. Lineage (NCBI taxonomy): Eukaryota > Metazoa > Chordata > Aves > Anseriformes > Anatidae > Stictonetta > Stictonetta naevosa. The sequence goes on along the minus strand of CM021700.1, from coordinate 85,698,884 downwards.
GAAGATGCACTCCCAAGCCATGAAGGCCATTCAATCAAGGATACACTTCTGGTGCATTTAAATGGTCCTTAAGTAATATATATTTTTATACTGACATATATGTCATCCTAGTAAACCCCTCAATCATGCTCTAAACATAAAGCTGTAAGCAAAATAATCCTACAGACAAATAAACTTAAGGATTTAAATTTTAAAACAGGAAACTTCTATCCTGATGCAGTGGTAACACTCATGGATATAGTCAGGGGCATCGTTCATTGACAGCCAGCTCTGTGAAGGGGCTTGGCATTGCAGTACTCAAATCTGTACTGTGCTGAACTCCAGTGTAACTCATAAACCCTCATATCAAGTCATCGTCTCCCCTGTATATTCCATGAGAGCAGAGAGCACATGTAATGAAAATGGGAGAGTACGAATGAGAGTCTGCAAAAGCACATGCAAAGCTGCTGGAAAAATCCTTAGTGGGGAGTGGAAAGACATTTTCTCAGGGTATTGAGAAGCTAATTAGGCTTCGGGAGAGCACCTCTCTTTCCTTGGCATTTACAGGAAAGGTCAATTTCCTGTGATGAAATAAATTGGGGGTAGAAATTGTGCTTTCTTTCCTGGTTGCTCAAGTTCACTGCAGTAGCTTGACCCTTATTTCTCATGACTTGGCTCTGACCATGGCTCTGCAGGGCAATCTGACAGGGCAGAGCCTCTGTCATTTACAGGTGGTAACTCTTTTATTCCAATTCCCCCCATATGGGGAATAATTTAAATATCAATTTGTCCAGAGTAAAAAGTGAGTGCAACCCAGAACCTCCAGTGTTACAGCATTCACAAACAGAAAGGGGAAACCTGACTTTCAGCCCTGCACTCTTTAATGCTTAGGCTGAAGCAGGAAGAAAACCACACTTCCTGTGGCCCAACAAGCATGTAATTTTATTCAGCAGGGAACAGTTTTGACAAAAACAAATAAGAGGCAGGCAGGAACACACACACATGGAGAGCTTTTAGCAAGGCTGTCAGTCATGCAGCAGGTAGACTCCAAGGATAGAAGAGAGATCATCCACAGCCCTGAAGAGAAGGTGGGAAGAGAAAGATATTAATATATTCCCATACATTATGTGAATAATGACTGTGGCCCCAGATCTGACTAGATTGAATTTACCATGAAAAGTACAAAGCTTGTTTGACCAAACAGATTACACACAGGATTTCACCAGCAGTCTGATGGCACATCCAAGGGACCCTTCCTGAAGGATTTGTCCCACTGTTGCTTTTACAAATAAGCCCTCTATATTATTGAGAATATCAAGCTGTAATGCCAATTCCATTCCTCTATATTGTTCACCTTGCAAACAGGATTGTTTTTGTATATTAAAAGAAACTTTATTAAATAAAAATATATATGTATAAATATATATGTATATACAAGATGGTAATCATTTTACTGCTACTGTTTCTATCTATTGAAAGAGGTAATGAAGTAAGGCTATTAAATGTTCTTTGGTATTGAGATTGCTCGTGAAATTATGCAGACAGATCATTTTCCCATCTTAAATCTAAATAATTCAGTTGCCATAGGATCAAAGTATGTGTTACACTGCCCTCAGTTTTCCACGCATTGATTCATCCTTATTCCCCTTAGCACATTTTCCCTTTGATTTGATGATGCTCATAAAAGCAGTTGGCAGTGAGTGTGGTCAGCATCCAGATTGCTCATTATCACGCTTATTGTTCTAAGCCTTATGTTCGCCTCCTCCTCTTGTAACCATTTCCATTTGAGAAGTAAAACCTTACCCTGTGTGTGAATCTGTGCAAGCACTCAGGAGAAATGCAAAACTGTTGCATTTGTGCTGTACCATACAAAAGCAAATATTGCAAAGTGTTTTTTGTTGTTGTTGTTGTTGTTCATAACTTAAATTTGTGAAGTAAAATATGATAGCATAAATACAGATTCAGTCACCAGTGATATTTGTACTCAACTTTCTCTGCTATATCAGAGCGACCACATTCTGCTAGAAAAATGAGACTCCTCAGAGTGAGTGTCTGGTTTAGTGGCTATATTTGAAGGCCAGTTGTGTTAAACTAATGAACTTAGGTGTTACAAGCCAAGGACCTTTTTGTTCACCTTTCACACAGCATCACTCTACTGAAGCCTGTGAAGTTGCTGCAGGTTAACAGTGGCACGAGTCAGGTTCTCCAGTTACTTACCAGCAGAGAGAGAGCAAAGTCTTCCCCATGCCAGTATATAATTGTAGCTTTTAGAGACTTTACTTTTATAGAGAGCTCCACATGGAAGGACACACTCGGAGTCATTCCTGATAGTTTTGAGGTTTTTTAGTAATGTATTCCAAAAGGCTCTTTGTGCCAAAGTCTTCCAGGCGGTTCCTTTAATCACCTTATTCTATCCTTATGTGCATGACTATATACTTTTAAATCTCTTTTTATCCTCTTTCCCTTAGCAAAGATTTTTTTTTCTGTATTTATCTTGCCTAACAATGAGATCCCAATTATGTGAAAGCCTCTTGTTTCTTTCACATTAAACATAAATAGCAATAAAAATAGTATTTTCTATGACTAGTTCACCCAGTTCTAAAATAAGTTACTTGAACAATTTTTTTTTTTTTTGCTATCTTAATGCAGTTTTAAATGTTTTTCCAAATGAATAATTTTTTGCTACTAGTTGTAAAACTTATGAGAAGATTCATTGTTACACAGGAAATTTCTATTTCACAATTTGCTTTGGGTAGAAACTTACAATTCTCTGATTCAGCTTATTTTAAGATGTACCTAGAATTCTTCCAGAAGAAAGAAAAGTGAGACTAGAGCAGATGGCCATTTTTATCAGAACAATTTTTTGTCAGAACACAATGCATTTAATGATACAGCTCTATTTTTAGATCTTGCACTTGTTTTTGTTTGATTAATAATATTAAAATTACAATCTCAATTAATGAAATTGAAAATTGAAAATTGAAAATTGCCAGTTCTACTCAGAAGCAAAAGTTCTCAGCCTTCTTTGACTTCACATATCGGTTGGCTTTACCACAGAGTCACCTTGTTTTATCGATTGGTTGATAAGGATGGTTAGTTATGATCTGCAGTCATCTGAAAGAAAATCCTGTTGCTGAGAAATATATGGGACCTGGGTGCATCAGTGGCATTGCCATAGTAAATGTACTGAGATGACAGTTGTATTGTTTTTTTTGGGACTTGTAACACTGAAATTCTAATTCCTGAGATAGGCACATAAGTGCTGCAAGGGGGACAATAAAATGGGAATATTGTTGAGAAGGGAAAAGGAGAAACTCACAGCTCTGCATGTAAATTTTTATCATCACAAGTACTTCTGTCTTACAAGGAGTCTTTGAAGCTTGACTGACTGTAGAGTGTTTTCTGCTTTATATCCACACAGAGAATATCCTTTCTCAGCTCAGAAGTCATGTAGCCCATTGAAGAGATATGAGTGCTCAGGATCAAATGGCTTGTCAAAATCAGAGATGTTTTCTGGTTTAACACTGTTGTGGTGTAACCTGGCCGGCAGCTAAACACCACACAGCCATTCGCTCACCCTTCCCCCTCCCTC
>CM021700.1:85676003-85695303 GCA_011074415.1 Stictonetta naevosa | reverse complement strand
CAGTTTGGGTCAGCTGTCCTGGGTCTGTCCCCTCCCAGCTCCTGCTGTACCCCCAGCCTGCCCGCTGGCAGGACAGAGCGAGAAGCTGAAAAGTCCTTGGCTTGGTGTAAGCACTGCTCTGCAGCAATTAAAACATCAGCATGTTATCAGCACTCTTCTCATCCTAATCCAAAACATAACACCCTACCAGCTACTGGGAGGAAAATTAACTCTATCCTAACTGAAACCAGGACAAACACTATTTGGTTTGGAGAGTTCATTTTGTTGGATTCTTTTCCCCCAAATATATAATTGAATTCATACCAGGAAAAGACACTCTTTTTGTGTACATTAAGATTAAACACTATTTATGGTTTGAACAGAGAAAACCATAAAACCAAGGAGAAAAAAAAAAAAAAAAAAAAAAAGAAAAGACTTCAAAAGATTGTTTAGGCCACATCCCTGGACTGGTGCAGCACAACAACTCCTGCATCAGCCCTCACAGATGCTTGCCTAACCTCTTCTTGAAAGCACTCAATGGTACATTGTCCTGACTTGGACTCTTGCCTCCCTACCAGTTACAAAGTTTTTCCCAGTTTCCAGCCAGAATCTACTCTGTTCCAAATTAAACCTATTTCACTTTGTTCCTCCCAGCAGGCATGCAAGACAGTTGATCTCTATCCTCTTTCTGTTCAAACAACCAAGACTGGAAACCATTTCACATAAACATGCACATTCATCTGAGAAACCCCTCTGATTCATTGTTTCTCTTTTGAATGGGAAGCTGGCCTGCTGTGGATGGTGATTTTGAGATCTTACAAGAGTTGCAATCTACTCTAATTTGTAAATAAGATTTCAAATTTCAGAAACAAACAAACAAAAACTAAATGCAACTGAAATATCACACATCAGGCACCTTCCCTTCTGCTTCCTTGAGACATAGCTTTCAATTACATAAATAATGAAATAAAGTGATACTGCAGTGTAGCTATTTCACCCCATGTTGTGGTTTTAGCCCAGCAGGCAGCTAGGCACCACATAGCCATTCACTCACTCCTCCTGCAGAGGGATGGGGGAGAGAATCAGAAGGAAAAAAAAAAAAAGACAATAAAAGAAAAAAAATAGTAAAACTTGTAGGTTGAGATAAGGACAGTTCAATAGGAAAGAAAAAGGGAAAAAATATTGCACAAAAAAGTGATGGACAACACAATTGTTCACCATCAGCCAACTGAGCAATGGTAGGACCCAGTGGCCAGGTCCCCCCTGTTTTATTATTGAACATGATGTCCTATGGTATGGGACATCCCTTTGGTCAGTCTGGGTCAGCTGTCCTGGTTCTGTCCCCTCCCAGCTCCTTGTGCACCCCCATCCTCCTCACTGGCAGGGCAGCATAAGCTGAAACATCCTTGACATAGTGTAAGCACTGCTCAGCAACAAGTAAAACACAAGTGTGTTACCAGCATTATTCTCATCCTAAATCCAAAATACAGCACAATACCAGCTACTAGGAAGAAAATTAACTTTATCCCAGTTGAAACCAGGACACTTCAGAATATGCCCCATGTTGCACATACACTGTGCAAAGACTGTACAATGCAACCTTACTTCCTTCACCAGCATCTCCTGCATATCTTTAACACCTGCTGGAGAGGGCATCTTGGTTATAGAGGTCAATGCCACCATGTGAAACCAAAAGAGCAGATGTAGGTTCTGGGATGCCATGGTTTGTTAAAGCCACTGCACAGGGAAGACTGAACATTGGTGATGTTACATCTTATACTGTAGGTAATTTTTTAGAGTGTTGTAACTAAGGAAGACCTAAGAAGAATTTTATTTTATTTTATTTTAGTTTTAGTTATATTTTTTTAATCAAAGAAAATGACTGAAGTTTTCAAATGAATAAGAAATTTTATATTGCACAATTGTAGATAGGGAAAAATTATAATGTTAAACTATAAAAGGCTGGAAAAAAAAGAATACAGGACTTTGCTCTCTGGTTAGTTTCAGACTTCATAACCTACATGAGGATGTGGAACACAGATTGAACATCTGAAGAAATCCTAGTCATTGTTAGCATTACACATCCTTCTGTAAGCACAGGAGAATATGTCATCACATCTTGAAACATAGGACCTTCATGGATAAGCTAAATTGCATATTTTGCCAGTTAATATAAGAATCCAGGCTCTATTTTATGAACTCTACCTTAAAGTTCAAATAATCATGCATTTACATGGTGTGTGTTCTGGCATGGCCAATGCACAACTACAAAGCACCATACTCATTATTCATTTTCCAGGGTATGGGGAGTACTGGATGTCTGAGAGATAAAGTCACAGAATGAATACATGAGTATAATCACATCAGCTGTTTCTAACATTTAACCATATCCAGTTTGCTTAGCGTATGGTTATTTATAGGCTTCTTGGCTTAAATATTTAGTGCAATGTTTGCCCATGCCATTATGTTTCATTATTTAAGCATACTATTGATTTTATCAGCTGGTTCTCTGTGGCGAATGTAGTGATTGATATTTTCTTGGAATGGTGACATCAAATTAGACCATTATCTTTTCTAGGGTCAGGAGTTCAAAGAGAAGACAAACTGAAAAGAGCTAGAGAAGTGTTATGAGAATTATATGAGTTCTGAAAAATTGTCTTTATCATGAAAACGTAATGGAAAACAGTCTATTTAGTCAATTCAAAAGGTTAAAAGATGAAGATCACAATCAAGTGATCAATCTAATTGTGGAAGGATTATGACTGTTTAATGCAGAACAGAGTGTTTCAAAATTTAGAGGATGAAGCTTGATATGTTCAAATAGAATGTAGGCATAGAAAAATTTAAGTGAGGATAGTTAATAGTTGGGGCAACTTATTAAGGAATGTGACAGATCTTCCAATCAAGTTATAGTGGTTTTTTTTTAATAGAGTGATCATAGCTTAGTGTTACAGTCTTGATGCAGAAATGATTGGTGAAGGTCTTTTGTCTGTGTTATGCAGTGGAGTCAGACTAGCCTATCATAACAGCCTTTACTGTCTGTAGAAACCTATGCATATATCATTTAATCCTGGCTAAGGGCAGATGTTAGTGGCACAACATCTGCTTTAAAGTTTTCAGTCAGAACCTTGCCTCTGCATTCTCCCTTACCTTGTATGTGATCAGTGAGAATGGTGTTCTTCATGGAATAAATAAATATAAAAATAAAAGCAGTTAAGCACGTCCTCTTCAGAGAAGTCTTGGGATGTTTCATAAGAAAAGTTAAAAATATAAAAATTGAAACTTTAAACTAGTTGGTTTAAGTGCTGAGTGCACAGAAATTAAACAGGCTGCCCTCAGTAAGGTTTCAGTATGAGGAGCAATCTTTTAAGTCATCTAAGGTAAGGAAGGGATGTCAAAGAAAACACCTTGTCCATTTCTCAGCCCCCAGAAAGAATCATCACGAATCATTTGTGATTAAAAACCTGATCTAAATGCTCCTATTAAGGGAGATTCTACCACTAAGCCTATTGAAACTTTCAAAAATTGTAAGAAATTGTGCTTTGTTTGTTTTTGTTTGTTTGTTTGTTTTTTCCTAACAAAGATGGACTTTGTAGCAGACTTTATTTCTTCTAGGTTGTTACTAACAGACAAACCAAATAATGCTTCCAATACTAATTACAAGAAATTAACATTAAATATCAATGAAACCAAGATAAAGGCACATACACATAATGAAGATGAAGATAAGGAAATATTGTGAAGACTTTTTTCTTTTGATCTTCTGTGGAGATTTGTAATGGTTTGTAATGGGTTCTAATTTCTCTGTCCTCTCTATTATATAGGAAAATTATCAGTTTACCTTCTATTTAACATCTCATAGATATAAATACTCTGAAATGAGGAAAAAAGCATAACTTAGATTTTGTGGTGCAGATGAATGAGGGTGCCCCAATGCAAAATGGGCTCTGTTTAATAACTTTCGAGCTTTCATGAGAATAAACCTATATATTTATTATTTTTTCTCCAGTCTTTGCAACCTACTAGCTCTCAATTTGAAGCTAACTACAGAAGTGGAAACCTTAATGGCCAGGGGGAGGATACCTGGGATCAGTGTTGAAGCTGAGTAGAGAGACTCCTGGAAAGGCAGCTTGAGAAATACATCTAGTTTTGGGATAAGTTTGTACAGTATTTTTAAAGCTTTCCAAAGGAGATATATGGCTAGTCTTTCTGACAAGGAGGATATGACCACATTGAGCTATGTATGTAAAAGATGATTTATGCCCATTGCTTAGAAAAAAAGGTTAGAAATCAAATCAATGAATTTTGGAAACAAAAATATAAGTGCTTTTTACATGTCTTTCTTGTGACCTTTTATGTCAAACATACAATGGCAGGACACTGCTAAGAGCTAGTTTCACTTAAGCCTTCGCAGTTGTTAAACAAGATGACAGTTTGAAGGAAAAACAGCAAAGAGTCAGACAAAAAATCAGTGGTTTCTGTATGACAAGATGGCACTAAATGCTTTCTGTTAAGGACATAAGAATGGAAGCATGTGCAATGAGAAATCCAAACTTGTGTGGCACTGATGTAACGGAAAGAAAGGAAGAAAGTAATAATGCATAAAGAGCATCTTTGTCTCAGTAACTGCCACAAAGAAACAAAATGAGATTACTTCAACCCTTACAAGTGAGTGCTGCTGGAAGTGAGCAGCGGAGATGAAAGGAAACAGTGGTTTGATCACAGGATACCTAGTGAATATTCTTTCATATGTTTTCTCATCATTCTTTCACCCCCTCTGTAATTCTCTCATCTACTACTATATGATTTCTATTTTAGGTCTTAGCCTGATTATGTCTTTCTGCACGGTCAGGCTTCTCTCACTGCTGTGTAGCTAAGGTTTAGGTCCCTAATGATAGGCATTAGACCATTAAACCAGAATCTCATCTATACCATTCTCACTCAAAGAAATTCATTCTGATACCAAGGCTTGGAAAATTATTCACATGGTCTTAAGCACATTTGGGATTGAAATTGACAGGCTTTACACCACAAGGCTGAAAACCTATCAGTCACTTTCAGAAAAAAAAGCCTGAAGTCAGATACCAAATGACAGGTTTTTGTGAATGATAAGGGAAAAGAGATGGGATAGGGTCAGCAAGAGATGAAGTGTTTAAACCACCCAGGATGATTAATGAAGTCCTCTCAGTGTTTAAACATACTAGGTAAAAGTCTGTGTGATGCTTTTAACATTTCTAAAAGACCAAACTTTTAGGAAAGCCATGAGTGTAATTCCAAATTAGACTTTCCTTTCTATTAGCTAATGGATTTCCTTTACTATCTCATTCCTATCATCCCATAGCTCTAGCAATGAGTAACAGTGAGATGGTTTGGCTCAGATCCTACCTGAAATCTTCAAGTAATTCAAAATATTTGTTCTTCTGGGGGAAGTCTGGAAGATATCAAGCATTTTGTCTCCTGTGGTTCTAGTCATTTTTAATGCCACACTTAAAACCAAAATGGTGGGTGAGATGATACAGTTGTATTATTTGACTTCAAGGGATAGAAGATATTAAGGGCACCTTAGCTTAAACAGCACTTCTTTGTATGCTCAAACATTAAAAGGCTCTGAAAGCACCCTTAGGAAGGATAATACTGCTTATGTTTATGTCCTAATGAAATCAAGTGAAGCTTTCAGGCCTCACTGAAGGATGCTGGCCTAGCTTTCAAAGACTTTAGAGACTCTAATTTGTGATTATTTCCACCAACTTGGTAACATACTTATCCAAACTCTAAGATTTGCACTTTTGTATTGATTGTGACTTTCTTTTTGTGAAGTTGGAATGGATTTAGTGCTACAAAAACATCATGATGGAAGTGGTTAATTCAATTTTTAAGTTGCAGGGCAGCATTCAGAGATAGCTTTTAGTCCTTAGGTAAGTTGACAAATTTAATTTAGGGTTTCTGGTTTGGGAACATGTTTTTGTGATTCCTGCTATTCCTTTTGTATTATGCTTTCCAATTCCTAGTATTCTGCATGGAAGCTAAGAGTTAAAAAGTTTGTTGTTTTCCTTACAGTCAGTCTTTGTATATTGGAAGGGGTGAGAGAAGGGGAGAGAGCTAGACAGACAAGCAGAGAGATCATCAAGGAGAACAATCCCACTTGCTAAGTGCACTGAACTACTAAAACACGGATGTTTGTGTGGTGATCTTTCCGTTTAAGAGTGGTGAAAAGTGGAATTAAATCTGCTGAAGACAGTAAAAGAGTGAGAAATTTCTGTGACACACTGAACTGGATGGCAGGTGTTACAAACGGATTTGCTGTTAACTCCAATGCTGGGAACTAGGTACTCTTCCAGGCTGATCTGTGTTCCAACAGCCTTTTTACTGTGAAGCTACAAACCACCACATTGCATAAAATTTGGTCTTCCAGCCACCTTCTTCTTTTACAGTTGAGCATTTTTGATACCACCAAATCTATCCTACGTATATGTATGTAAAGCACATGTACTTTACAAGGTATTTTGCCTTACACTTGCATATCATTATACTATACACATAGTCAGTAATATTCTAAATAATCCCAAGGAAACCAGGCAATCAAGTACCATCTCTCTTTTAGAGGAAAACAGAACATCTGAAGCCGTAAGACATCAGGGGATCCACAAATCCACAGAAAATGAAACTCATTTAATCTTTGATGGAACAAAACAATGTGGGACAAAAAACACCCTCCACTACCCCCCAAAAAAGTTTCAACAATGAAAAAAGCAATTTAAGAAAATGTTCATCAAAATTGTCTCATTTTTGACCAGCTGTCTCACTACTGTCTGCATTCATTGATATACCACCAGCAAAAGCAAACCGATCAATCCCAGGGCTAGCCAGAAATAGTACTGACTACTTTTGAACCTACTCCAGGTGAAATCTTGTTAACAGATTTCTGCTATGTATTCTTTCAGGTAGGATTTCTCTGCCCAGATCTTGCATATCTAATTAATGTTTATACCTTAGTACTACCTACTTCTAGCAGATAATATTAGCTTAGCATTAGCTTCTCATAGAAGAGTGCATTGAACATGAAAATTCATCTTTTACCTACTGACAAGGGCACACACTTGCAGATTGATCCATTGCAGTGGCCTTTGCAGTATAACACAAATTAAGGAAAACTACTGCCTCCCTGTACCAGTCTTTGAAGCCTGAGCATCTTCTTTCTGCAGTCAATGTGAAAGCTACCATGAGCTTCACTGAAGCAAGGCTCAACTCATGTGCTTAAATAGAGGGGTGTTTCATTTCTGTGCATTGCTGATGCATGGAACATTTCCCACACACTTCAGAGGGGAACACATAAGCAAATCCTGTACTATTACCTTGGTGCAACTTATCAACCCATCTACTAAAGCCAACACATCCTTCTCTTTATAATAAATTTGCTTGAGCAGCTGATTTAAATATTCAAAATATTTGTTTTTCATAGCTTTTCTAGCTTCAAGTTTATGATAAAGTAAATTGAAGTTTATGCAGCAGGGTCTGCATTTACAACATGAAATTTCATTTTTTTTTCCTACTAATGCAAACACTAAAAGTGTCTAAAACTGAAAGCAACTCAGATGGTGTAACACTAGGGCTAAACAGGCTCAAAACTTGAATGCATTTTGGTGAGCTGGGCCTCCTGCATTCACAAATTTCCTGTATGATCTCTGATGTACCAAGTCCTGCAAACACTGAGAGGATCAGAGGATTTGCTGTAATAATGAAGTGTGGCAGGATAAATAGGGCTATTAGCAGCTGTAAAGGCAGAAGCCTGTAATAATTGTTCTATTCCTTAGTTCATTCAGTTGGAAAACAGTGTCTGTGATATTTGCCTGCTTCTTATGGAGGTATGAGGCTTAATTAATCAGAATTTGCAAAGTGTTTGAGGTTTTTTGCTTGAGGGTATTTCGCATACAAAACATTTTTCCTTTCGGTCTTCTGAAATTATTAATTATACTATAAACACATCAAATAGCATAAGTAGGAACTGAGTTCCAGTGCAAAGTCATCTGGACAATACACACACCAAAGCCAGTCTACATCTCAGTAATTTCACACAAGATAAAAGAAATGTGCAGAGGAAGGAGAAAAGAAGCTCTAATACAATCATGCATTTCCACGATGGGTCTAGAGCAGTACTAACTAGCTGTTTCAGTTGCTTTAGATGTGTAGTTTTCCCTGTACATTAGTAAATTTGGAGGTTGTTTTTTTGCCTTTCCAGACCTTCTACATTTAAATATTTCCTTGGTTACTTACCTCTGTTTTTGATCCAAACTCTTGAATGCTTCTTTTTATTTCTCACTTTGTCAGGATTGAGTTATCTACACCAACTTTACAAACAAATCTATGAACATCTTTATCGCCTTGGTCACTTTGTTAAACATGAGGTTTTAATGCCACAATTAAATTTCCATTCAGTAGTCTCTTGTCAGTAAAACCAACACTATAATACCTGCAGAAAAATATGCTGTATTAGATTCTTGTTTATGAATTTAGCATTCATTTCTCACCCTGACATATGGCTGAAAACTACAAGTGTCCTACTTTGTTAATGAATGGCTCTGAGGTCATGATGCAAAACACTATTACCCAAATATTAATTTTCTTATGACTATAATTAAGATTTATGATGCAAATGCCTGGGTTTCAGCTCCATTTTATTACTAACTTATTAATATAATACTGCATCACTGTGATTAGACAAGATGAAAATTTTCATTTTCACGATTAGCAAACAGAAGGCTCTTGATTAGCATTTCTTTTATCACCTTTATATAATTTTTTTCTCTGTTTTTAGAGTGTAATATTTCATATTAATATTTTCTATTTTACATTCATTGAGAGTATTTAGCATCTCATTACAGTTGAAGAAACAGGAAATAAACTTTCATTTCTAATTTGATCAGAGGAAAGAGTATGAAATGTTTTAAGGATATATATTTATTTATTTTTTCTTGGAAAAGGAGAGAAGCTTCCAGTTATGTTTTGCCTGTCTTTTTCAAATTGCATAATTTGACCGTTGCAGACTAAAACCCAACAGGCATGGGAGATAACACTGACAACTGGTTTTCAATATATGGTCTGTAACATTTTCAAAGAGCAACTGAGAAAATCAAATTTGTTTTCTGCAGATTTAAATTAACCATTCAGGTGTCTGCACTGCTATTACAAATTTTGCTGGATATTTTGGAACCCCAGGAGGACTACATATCAGTGATGTGAACAGACTTAGTGCTACATGTTAAAAGGTTGGGCTGAAAACGTTCAGTTGAATAAAATCACTGTTTCAACATTGCATATGACAGTACCAAGATTTTAGATTTTGTATGCATTATTTTATTATCAAGACAAACAAACAAACATATGAAGGAGATCACAGAATAAAAAATGAAGTCTTCCTGTTGCTTAGTAATCAGAGGCTGTGTTGATAACTTCAAATTATTTCTGAGAATTGCAGGGAGGAATCCTTAGTGCAGGATCAGTCCAGTCCATCACTTTGCCACCAGCAGTGCATGTTCTCTATCAAAAGCTTCATATCTCTGTACCTGATGAAAAACCAAAATATCTGTAACTCAAACATTGACTTTTCAGCCTGATTTGGGAAGACGACAATTAAGGAAGTGGTAAATACCAAATATCCTTTATATATCCTAAAAGAGGTTTAGGAAGCCCTAAGTCAAGACCTGCAGAAAGGAGGTAGAGGAGATATAGAGAAGGGGGTAAGCTTCTTATTTTCTTCACAGTGAGATGAAGATATCAGGTTGGGTAAGTGGAAACCCAGGAGACATCTAAGCCCATATGCACACAGATTTACAATGAACTTGAAGGATGAAAGTGCCAAAATATTTTTTCCCAGCAGCATGTAACAAACCCCTGGGTTCATGCACCTTCAGATACACTTCCCAAGCAAAATAAATAAATAAATAAATAAATAAATAGATAGGTAGATAGATAGATAGATAGATAGATAGATAAGTCAGAAAATCTGACTGCAATATCAGTGACAGTGAAGCATTACTGGACCTGGTGCTCTCCAATGTGGAAGAACTCATTAAAGAATGTAAGACTGGAGGCAGTCTGGGCTGCAGCAAGCATGCTACTGTAGAGTTGTACTCTACAGTTGATCACTGTACTGTGATCTCTTGGCAAAGAGCAAAGTCAGGACCCTGAACTTTAGAAGAGTCAATTTCCATCCATATAAGGACCTAGCAAATGAGTTCCCCTGGGACACTGTCCTTAGGGACAGAGGAACTGATCAGAGCTGGAAAATATTTAAGGACTCTTTTCTTAGAGTGCAAGGTCTTTCCATCCCCATGCATAAGAAAGCAAGCAGGGAAGGCTGGAAACTGGCATGGCTGAGCAAGGATCTGCTGATGAAATTGATGGATTTACCTGCTTCATCCAGACAGTGATAGTCATGTGTATTCCACCAGGCCTCTCACTGCTGTGACAAACTAGATTATATCTAAGGGCAAGCTCTGGGCCAGTGAGTGGACAAAATGTCATTTAAATCAATGGACCTGCACCTATTTACAAACCTTTAATATAACAAAAGATTATTTTTTACCCATTTAGCCCTAGAAAAAATAAACACAGTATGAGGGAACTTCTACTGGCTCAGGCTCTTATTGTAATCTAAAGTCAGAGCAGAATCCTAGAGAGCCAATTGATTGCTTCAGTGGAGTAACAGCTAGTATATTCAGGCCATCAATCTTGCAATAATTGTGTTCAGTTTTTAAGTGCTTGTAATTTAGCACTAGCAGAGCCAGGAAAACAAATACCTCTGATTTCTGTGAGAGGTTCCAGGACATTTCAGACAAACCATCCACAAATACCTCACAAATGTTAGCAAATGATACATTGTTTCACATGCTGTAGCAAGATGACTTGAGAAGAGATACTAAAAATGTAAATTGCAGATCCCAGGACTGCAGCCTGGGAGGACTAGTACTTAGAAATGTTCTCACTTTTCACATCACTAACATCAGTTCTTGGTACTGACTTTAGATGAAGAATTTAAAAGAACATATACCTGGAGAAAAATATGAGAAAACATGAGCACAGACAGCATTGACAGAAGTGACAGACAGCAGTTGGCTGGTCTCCTATATTCTGTGCCATGCACAGATTAAATCTTCTCATGAGCAAAAAAGGAGGGCATTTTATAGATGCATGTTTGCATTTGGATTTTGATCCTTTACTTTTCTTGCATACATTACTTAGAGTCCAGTAAGTTCCCTAGAAAGCTTCAAAAAACAGGAGCTAATTTCCACCCATGCAAATGCATAATTACATGCCATGATTTTTAAGCCTGTGGCGCAATTATTATTCTTTGTAAGGAAGAGTATGATATGACTCATTATCTTTGAGCTTGCAGAGTCTGCAACAGCATGAAAGCCACTGTATAAAACTCAAGAGATAGCTGCAACATTTAGGTGGTAAATTGTACAGTTGAATGAGTACATAAAAATACTTTTTGAAGTAAGATTTTGCAAGAAGCATTAATGCCATTCAATTAGGTTTTGGGGGAAAAACAATCTAATTACATTCATCTCAGAATGTTTATCTCTCATTGTATCATAACCCATAAAATTCATTTGGTTTCAATCTACATAGTATGGAAATCTAGATAATATTATTTATTTTCAAATAGGCATGATCTGAGCATCTGGACAACCAATTTAAATTTATGATGCTCTGTGTGATAAAGCAAGAAATTTTCAGGAAGCATAAAGGCTGTAATATGTTGGTCCACATATTTTTAATGTTTTGTTTTTTTTTCACATATTATTCACTACAAATTGATGGCTCATATTGGTTGCATGAATCCTGTAACATTCACTGTTGCACTTGTTCTCTCTGAGACAGGGTTCAAAATAATGATTTTTTGGAGATCTGTGCACAAATTATTAATAGCGAAGTATTTGAAGCAAACTCTGGGATACTAAGGATTTTTTTTCAGATAATGCTATCTCCTATTGAACTGAAGAATCAGATCCTTCTCTGATGAATTGATGAAATGATTTTAGATAAAATGACCAACCTATTTTTCTGCTGTTATGCTGGTATCCTTTCATGGTGACCTCCAGCTACCAGAGTGGATGTCACCTGACTTGCTTTGGTTCTGAGGATGGGTGAATAAATAGCAGCCCTAGGTTCAACTCCATTTTCTGGCTGTTTTAGAGAAAAGTCAGCTAATTTTTTCCCAGATTAGTGCCATAATCTCTGGGCTGTCAAGTCTCTCCCATCCTATTTCTCTCCAGACAAATCAATGTGTCATTATGTCCGGTGAAAGAGGGGACAAATGAACCCTACCCCAGAAGAAGTGGTAGCCTTCTGAAAAAAAGAAGTACCACTTGGGATATAGGTTCACTTCCCCTAGGCAAGGGAGGAAATTGAGAAAAGGCTTCATTTCAGCCAAAATTATTCAGAGAATTCCACCCACATTTGCAAATATAGGATTCAACAAAATCACTTCACTCCTTCCTGCTCCATTACCACGAGGTGCTGTGAGAACATCTTTTCAAACTCTCTGGCATCCCACACCTTTTGCAAGGTATTGAGTAATGCCACTCCAGATGAGTGTCATGCAGGCAGAACACCTTTCTTTCCATGCTGATGTTGCCTCTGGTGATAACATATCACTCAAACAGTGTGAAGGCTGGCTGTAGCATAGAAGCCTATAAAAAAATGACTTCTAACCAGTGATATATTCACATTAAACACTGAGAGGCTGTCTCTGGGTAAATAATAAATTAGTTAATTTTACCCATGCATTTAGCAACTCAGGATATTATGCTATTTCTTTATTTTTAAGAAACATAAACATAACAGAAATATGTAATTAAATTCAGTCAGAGAAATTTGTCAGTCTTAAAATTAGCATGTTAAATAAACATTTAGTTGTAGCTTCATAGATTATTGTAAGCAATTAAATCCCCAAGTTATATATTAAGCAGTTTACATAGCAGTATTTCATTGCTGAAGCAAGCAATAATGCCAGGAATTTTCTGGAGTCACATCTGAAGTATTAATGTAAATAAGACATTAAAAAGATGATTTTCTATTGAAAAATATTTACATGATAGATGTAGTACCACATTCATGTTCACATTTTGTTTTTCATAGGACTGCTCTCAGAAAACTTGTTAAAGTTAATATGAAATATTCCCCCATCTGGCTTCTAATAATACCATGCTAAGCCTGTGTAATTAATTCTAGTTGATATATGGGGTAGTATATATAGTTTACGGTAATGAAAAATTACTTGCATGAGAATGCCATTGTAAATGCTCCCTTTGGGAGATTCAGGTTGTAATGAGCATGCTGTTGTGCAGCAGCACATGCAAAACATCTCCACCCACAACAATGGAGATGTTTGGCTGGAACTACTCTGACCATAAAACTGTTCAGGTTGCTTAGGTAAATAGCAGTAGCTACAGATGGGACCATCAGAAGGTATAGACCCCTCACAATTATGTACTTTAATTTCACTTTCAGAAGGTTAATTAAGGCAGAGAATATCAGTAAAAAAAACTGTCAGAATATCAGTAAAAAATGCCAGAAATCAGCAAAACAGGAGCTAAGATAAAATTAGTACCATATCTTTCATTCTTGTATTCAGAAAATGTGGCACATTTTTGAAGACCATTCTTTTATCTTTCAGCATCTCTAATAGCACAGGCAGCTGTAAAAACATCACTTTCAGACCTAACCAGGGCTCATTCCTCATGTCCTGTTTGTCCATATCTCTACAGATAGCACCTGGTTGATAGTCTCTTTGTTGAAACCAGTTGGACTTGGTAGCATAGACTACTAGCACTCTTTCTGATTTTTAACTGTATTCATTAAGGTCTCTGCCTCACTTAAATGAAGGCAGGTAACAGGTTTTAAAAACGTTTAAAAGCACATACCAATCAATCCCTTTCTGTCAAAGTAGACTCACGTTGCAGACTAAATATTTGTAAACCTGGAAGTTGCAGTGATCCCTGTTCTGTTAGTCTACCTTGTGTATCTGATGGGATCAGCACTGCATAGAGAAAATGCACAATCATGCAACTTCATCTAATATCACACTGTATCCACAGTTCGGGATAAATTCAAGTGACCTAAGCAACTTTCATGCTTGCCATTTTACTGTA
The DNA here is from genome assembly GCA_011074415.1 of Stictonetta naevosa. NCBI lineage: Eukaryota > Metazoa > Chordata > Aves > Anseriformes > Anatidae > Stictonetta > Stictonetta naevosa. Next base: position 85,681,168 of record CM021700.1, on the reverse strand, counting down.
TTTCCTAAGCTTGCTCTTAAAGGAAAAGGAATAAGAAAATTGCTTTTTCAGGCACTGCTTTATGACTTTATGACTGCTTTATGAAACATGTTAGCACAAACAGCTGCCATTGCAGCTGGAGAACCAACTGCATTAACCAGGTGGCTCTCAGAAGGAGGACAGAACTGGCTCAAGGGTAAAGAGAGACTTCACTCACTGCCCTTTTTCAGGTCTGCTTAAAATTTTGGGAGTCAAAAACTTGCAGGGGCCTTGGTAGGTAAGGAAGTGCAATAGGTTTTTGGCCCCAGAGTCTTATAGGGATATTTCTTGTCCACAAAGGGGTCTCAAAGAGTTGTAAACCACTGAAGTATAAATAACATTCAATACTGTATTGAAAGTTGAACTTCCATAGTCTGAGTTTATTCTAGAAAATAGTACACCTATTATTAACATATGAGGCATAAGTATCTTGCAAAGAGAAAGCTGAAAGAAAACCATATAGAAAAGTTCTTGCTAACTCATTATAAATTGTAACCACCTTTAATAAAAGTGTATGGGGCTATGGTGCTATCCCTCTCAGATTATTAGATAGCAGTCCTCAGAATGACTCTTTGCACATTCTGGATATTGTCATCTTTAAAACTGCAAACTGAATCACCACATATAATACAAAGACATTTTGAATCTTCTGTGTGTTCAGTAATCCCTGCCTCTGTGGTAAAAGCAAAAACCAACACAAAATACAGCCAGGATTTACTCCAGATCAAATCCAATACATTTAAACTGATGCTGTAAAAAACTAAAAATCTTGCCTCATCTTTTTTTTTCTCTTTTTATATGTTTCACTTTTTTTTTTTTTTTTTCCTTCTAAAAGAATGCTTTAAGGATTACATTATTTTGCAATATATTTAGACATATTTATGCATAGCTCTCATAGCAAGATCTGGAGTTGACATAAACACAAGCTCCCAAAGATCTGCTTCTCTGTCTAGTATTTCAGCTATTCATACTGTATTATCAAATATATTTTGAATGATAAAGAAGCATCTAAGTGAAGCTGGCACCATGGTGAAGTTCTACAGTTTCTTTGCTGCTATAATTAATAAATTAAATATTCCAATATATTGTTTATGAATGTTAATAAACACTGTGAGAGATGAGAAACAGAGATTGTAAGGATCGTTCTTCTCTCACTAAATTAAAACAAACAAAAATGAGCACACTTCCACAGAAACTGAGTCAGTTTATAGCAAGTAAATGTTATCTACTTGAAACATAATTTATACAGTTTTATCATATGAAAGTAGTTTTTTTCACCTTACTATTCAGTTAGCCATCTCTTTCCTTCCCCCAGCAATAAAAGGTAATACAAACATTTGAATGTTCAGTTCAGATACAGTCTAAATCTATATAACTAATATGAGAGAAGTTTGACCATTCAGGAACACTGTGACCAAGATACAAGACCTCCTGCGTGGATCAGAGCAGCGTGTCAGATTCAAAGGCATTGGTCTGCACCAGTATCTTCACCCAAACCTTACTCCTCCCAGTTCTGCAGCACTTGACGCTCCAATTACCTGTGTTATGAGGCTCCCACTCGATGAGTGGGTGGACTTGAATGTTGAGGAGAGAAAGTCGTGCATGTTCGGAAAGTTTCTAAGTTCCCAGCAAGCCCTTCCTGTGAGAAAACGCGTACTATTTAAATATCAGACAGTAATAGTAGGGAGATGTTCCCATGTGCAAAATGCCATGAGAAGTCAAGATCTATTTTGGAGGAAAGAAATTATGGGTTGTCTTCACCGGGTAGACAAAGACAAATTCTAACAGCTCCACAGAGCCCAAAATATACATAACAAATTAAAATTATATTGTATTGGAAAGTAGCTTGACACAGGATTTTGAAAAGGCTTCGTCACTCAGACAATACTGAATGGATCAAGTTTGAAGAAGGTGTAAAGCTAATACAAAACTAAATAGAGAAAATTATCAGGTCTTGGTCTCAGTTCTAAAGATAGAAATGGCAGCAGATTTTCCAAATTTTTACTTTCTGCTGAAGTTAAATGCTCAGAAAAGGATTTGGCCCTGGTGTTAGAGCCACCTTAATGTACAAGAAGGACAATATAGTTTTGTACAATTTTTCTGTGATTTATTTTAAGGAAAAAAACAACACTATAAGTATAGTTTTGCAGTTTTTTTCTGACAACACATTTTGTCAAAAAAATAAAAGAAATTCTAGTGAAATATTAATAATGAAATACTGATGAAATATTGCTAATATTCAAAACAAATATTTTCAGACTGTGTCATTCCAGCTTACTGTTCAATAATTGCTTGTATGCTCTCCACCAGTCAGATACTGTTGTACACTAGTTTTATGCTTTTTTTTTTTTGTTTGTTTGTTTATTTAATGGGCCTGAATATATTGCAAATACAAGGAAAGGTTGTTCAACCCGCACTCTAAGGACGCCAGATTATTGTCCTAATAATTCTCTCTGACAGTAAGTAGCTAAACATTATCTATTAACTTCAGGCTTTCTCTTTCTTGCCTGATTATTTCTAAAGTTTGTATCTTTCTCAAAAATATAAATTCAGGATAACTGTTGTATTTAGGCTGAACACCAAACCCAAAAATATTTTTTTGTATAAACAGACTATTTTAGCTTTATTGTATGAAGTAAAGCAATGAAAAAAAATAAATATAAGTCAGTAAGTACAGTCATCTACATGCTAAAGTTTTGAATGTAACTTTAGTATTAAAACATGAATGTGGATATTTCATATTAGTTTAAAATCATTTCCTCTGAGGTTTTGATGACTGTAAATGCAAATATAGGTCAAACAAAATATGTGGCTGTTAGATGATTTAACAGAATCATTATGATACAGATTGCTGTGGGATACAACACATTCCTTATCATAAGCTTTAATCCTTTATGTGTGCTCACCATCTGCCAGGACTCACAAAGTTCTCACACATCTGTAGATCACTGATTCATCTTCATTTTCATGCAAGTGGAAATATGTACTGCAAGGGGCTCTGACAAGTCCTGTAGCTCACCCTGCATGCTCCACACATGAGAATGATTCTGTCACATGCAGTGACTTCAGCGCAGAATAAATAAATAAATAAATAAAAGTCTTAGGCCAGACACTAAATTAATGAATATTCCACCACCACCACTGAATCATTTTCACCACACCATGACAACTTGCTAGTGAGCCAATAATGAAAGTAATAGTTGATCAATATTCAGTTTGGAATCCTTACTACTGCAATTGTTATAGATGTGGATAAATTTTATATGACAATCTCTTTGTGTTACATTCTGTGATTCTTTTTGTTTGTTTGTTTGAACTCTCTTCTTTAGCAATAACAAAGAAGAGATCAATCATCTTGAAAGTGTCTTAAAATTATTCACTAAAAATGCTATATATTATTTTTCCATGTGCTCGGGATTTGATTACATGTCCACCAGTTAGTGTGAACACTTTAGAAAAGAATGAAAAGACATGCTATGCTACAACAATTTTGAGGGTTGATCTTGAATATTCAAGTGCTTATTACAATATATTGTTTAGAACTGTTTGAGATAATTTTGATGGATATTCACAGAAGCATGAGCAAATTACTGGAAAGAGTCCAGCTGAAACAAATAATACAAGATTCTTTAAATGTGTAGCACTGAATTCAATTCCAAGACTGAGCTGTTTCTGAAACATGTGCACACACCCACTCACCCTTAAAGGAACATTAATAAGCACCTCTATCCTAGCTGACAGCAGCCAAACAGTCTCAATTGCAAACCACCCCCAATTACATTAACAGAAACATGAGTAATCCATACTAAAGAATGCATATGAGTCAGTAATGATGTGAATTTATACAGTAGCTCCCTAAAATAGTGACCTTTAGTTCATGAACTAAGTTTGCTACATCCATTATAATTTTGTTTTAAATCCACAGTCCCATTGTTATAGTTCAACGTTGTCAGCCTAGACAGTGCATGACTATGTCAGCACTACAAAAACCAGAACCAGCAGATCTCTATTTTTGACCAGAGGATTCAATTTTACATAACATTAGAAGTTTTTAACCACATGGGGACTGCAGATTGAAACACATCAATATAATACAGGATAATTGTATAAACACCATTAACCTTAGCTAGGAATGGTGAAAGATGAGGCGGAGGTATATAAGAAGCTATTTTAGTAGCACTCTTGGGTCAATGTCTGCAACATGCCCTGCTAGAGCTGGAAACATGTCATCCAACCCCTTATGTAAATTTATCAAATTCTATTTTAAAGAATGAGGGATTTTGACTTTGCTACTACACTACAAAGATTGAAAGAAACTTATCTTTTTATTTATGGCAGCTTTGTACCTATTTGTTCTTGAAATAACATCTGAAAATACATTCAGGTCTTTTCCATGCCTATTATTGCAAACTATAAGTACCTGATTTCTTTGTGGGATTAACTCCTCAGAGCATGATCTGCAATTTGGTTTTTAGTATGCCAGTTCTCACAGCTGCCTAGTTCTTTCTGTACTGTATTTTGATTCTCTATTGATAAAACTTCAATTTCTGTTACCAGAATATTTTGTTAGCACACACATACCAGGCTTTCAGTGAAAATGTCAAATGGTATCCTTGAGACTTCATCCATTCTTCCATATAACTGTCATTTTCTTCTTCAGCCTATTCCTTGCTTAACATTTGCACTGTTCCTCAGCTGTCCAAAATATTTAGTGGACAATTCTAAAATTGTTGTTATACCTGATTTTATATAATCACATCAAAAAGGAATAAATTGCAAATTTGTAACATCTGCAGAAGAAACTGAATTAGGAGGAATTACAAGCAGTACTGAGACTGGAGAAATATAATGATATCCTATTCAGGTCTCATGCAAACATTCCATGAATGAACAGATTTACAATACTTGGAGTGAAGTTGCTCTGAAACTCTGAATATTAAAATATCACAGTGAAAGCTACTGAGGACTTCAGTCAATCTCTACCAATTCACTGACATTTTATGTGCCTACACAAAAATACCCTTGTATACAAACAAAACAATGAAAAACTCTTTGGGCACTTGGAAAAAAAAAGAGAGAGAGGGAAAAAAAAAAAAAAAAAAAAAAAACAGATTCAGAACTGTCAATAGAGGAACTCTATAAATATA
>CM021700.1:85651003-85671003 GCA_011074415.1 Stictonetta naevosa | reverse complement strand
CTCCCTGTTACAGGGTAAGAGTAGGGAATACTGTGATAAGAAAAATCAAATGACTTTTTCACTTCTCCTATCAGATTTGCCTAAGGAAAACTGAGAATAAACAAAGAAAACTTTTCATTGATATTCATTTTTATATCTGATTTACTCATTATTGAAATGTGTACCTTCTAGGGAAAGTGTTGCACTCACTGATGTTCTTTTCTTTAATTAAGACCCTAAGAAACAGAGATTAAAAAGACACATCTTTGCATTTTGTTTTCTATAATATCTTTGGAAAGCATGGGCACAGTAACCAGACCACCAAAGATCACTAGAGGTAATCTCAAATAACTTCTGTTCACACACGCTGTCTTTCTGTTTCTAGCTGGCTCCTCTCAGGGAGTCAAGGCAGAAAGACAGCTGAAGCACTGCCCTAAAAGTGCTTTTAAGTGCTTAGGGAATTTCTAACATACTGCAACTTATTTTGCATCAGTCTTTAGAACTGGAGAAATTCATTAACCCTGTCTTCCCAAGTAAAGTTGGTGTTTGAGAGGTGACTGATGTCAAGGAGGAACCGTGACAATATATAGAGGGACAATATGGGCCTCTATCCAAACTTCTGTGAGGTTGGTGCAAGTAAATAAAATTTAGCACCTATTAGAAAATTCAGAACATCTCCAATTATCTTTCTGATGAAACTCTTGTATTTGACCAGCTAATTTGGTCTTATTTAATAAAAGCTTTGGCTGCTACCAAAAGCTTTCCTTGTTTTTTCTTCCTAGCATTACCATTAATACATTTGCATTTCCCTTTAACGAGTTTTCTCTAATACGGAAATTAATATATCAGTTTTCTGAGCCAATGCATAGATTTCAATTCAAGAATTATGTGCCGTTTCAAAAATGGATATAATTCTCTGCTGAAACTATATTGTGTAAATTCTCAGTAAACCCACAGAAAAATATAATTAAATTAAGAGAATTATATATGAATGCTGTTTTGTGTTTTTTGTTGTTGTTGTTGTGTTTTGTTTTTTTTTTTTTTTTCCAGAAACTTAGAACTTTGCACTTTTCTAGCTTGTTTCTAATTGAAGACTACATGCTGAATAACAATTCAGCAGTACAGTGCAACCTATTGATCAAATTGCAATTTTTATATCCCTTTATAAAGTAGGACATAAAAGAATGAAAATTCATTCTCAGTCTTGTCTTTGAACTCTTATTCCTCTGGCTTTCCCTTTATCTATTATATCCTTGCTATCCTTACCTGGAACTTTGAAAGAAAATATATATTTAATTTTTTTATTATTATTTTTTTTTGCAGGCCAACTTTACTTATACTATTTTTAAAGCTTTTACAAAATGGTTTTGCCAAAATTAAACCTAAATGGCCTTTCTCTCCATACTCCTATCACTTCTTTCATTTCATTTCCTTTCCACCTTTTATAAACTTCAAAACCATCAGAAGTCAAAATGCCTACAACTTCAAGATGTATTTTCTTATCCACCTGGGAGGATGAAATTATTGTGCTACTGTGTTAAGCCACTACTGTATTTTTACTTGTCTTTTAAATATTTTTCCTTCTTTGATGACATATACAGCACTTTTGCCTCAGTGTTAAGGAGTGAGAATATCATATACATACAGGTTAATGGGACCCAGTCTTGCTCCAGTCTCATATCATGTTGGCATTGCCTGTGTTTTGCATATTTTTTCCTCAATCCACCTAATTTGGCAGTGCCAAGGCTACTGACACAGACCAGATCTTCCCAGCCAAGTGGAAGTGGGGACCACTCTTTTCAGAGCTTGTTCCCACTCATTCATTTACTGGTCAGGTTCCTTATGCATTTCTTTCCCAAGGCATTTCTTCCCCATCACAGGGCAAATCAAAGATATACTGGTCTCTAGTAGGTGAAAATGTTAAAGATTTTGAAATCATCAAAAGTATTTTTTCTAATCAGTTGATTTTGTCTTGAAAAACCCACCTGTCCTGATTGCAATGTCAAAAGCCAGTTCCTCCAACACATTCTTCTGTAGCAAGTCTTTCTGCCAAGTCCTCAAAGGTACATAACATTTAGAGGTTGATTGTAATGAAAATTACAGGTGCTCTGCACAATTTTAGCATTTGACCTTTTATTGGGAGGGACTTTCTGTTATCAGCAGAAGACCCTAAACCTTTGCTGCAAGTGGATGCCAGCACAGAGTTGCTTAAAAGCTTTCTTCAAAAGTTAAACACCTAATTTGTAGGCAGAAGCCTTGTAGGCCTTTGTTTTATAAAAGGTTTTTCTGAAGTTCATGGCTGTGAAGTACCAGGCTGCCTGTGCCCTTGTACAACACTGGTTCTGAGAAGCTGTTTGAAGCGCACCTGATTGGCCTTGGTTTGATCTACCTCAGATGCTTTCAACAGCAGTCAGCTTTCAGCTCTCACTAGTGCATCTTACCCACTTTTTCTGTTCCCCGCAGCAGTACAGTAAGTACAGATATACTGCAAATTCTTACTTCTCTGCCTCAGATTTTAGTGTTTGAAGACCTGATTTTGTCAGAGGATTTCTTTGAACAAAGTTCCCCTGAGCTGAAACAGGTATATGAATACATACAAAGGGACACAGAACCAGCCTTTCCCTAAATAAGTAAGTGAATTACTAGGAGATTAAATCTGCATATAAAGCAAAAGCAAAAAATGTACACAAATAAGAAGTTTCTTTCTTGATGTAAGCCACAATAGGGATATCTTAAACTCATTATATGCTGCAGCTCATAGAAATTATATTTTCCAAACATACCTTTTCAAACATGAGTTGTAGCAGTCTGTTAGCCTGCATGGTGGCACTGGTAAGCACTTACCAAAGACTTTGATGCAGAAATTTCTACCAGCTTTATTACAGACTGCTGTCCAAAGCTGATGGCATTATATACCTCCAATTCTTTTTAAATCTAGCACAACTTTAGATGCACATTAAATCCTAAGTACGTGCCTAAGTGCTTTGCTGGATCTAGGCCATAAACAGACCCTTGAAATCAGTCTGGAGAAGAGCCCAATAAATATATGGTTGACTGACCAGAGTCTGAGCAAAAAGAAATATGGTATTTCCTGTGAACGCATCTCTAATCAAGCTTAATCATTTTAATATGGAAATATTTTGGCCAGTCTCACACTGATCATACAAACACACTCAATACAAAATATGTTGGTACACCCTGCATGACAGTCTCTGTCCTTTGAGGTTTACACAGTAGAATATTCCTTTCACAGAGATATAAACTAAATAAGGACACCCTTCTTCAGCAAAATTTATTTACTTTTTCCCTTTTAAAAAGATAAAGCATGGAAGAAAATAAGAAGAGAGCTCCCTTGTCTGAACCAGAAGAAGAGCTAATAGAATGCTTCTGAGATGACAAATAGGATTACCATATTAATCATATATCACATAATATTATTATCTCACTTTTTCTACTTTACAAAAAAGCCTAAGCGAGAGACAGGGATGCTTCTCTTGGCAACAACAGTGCTTATCTTTATCATATTACAGACTCGGAAGTCTGCACATTGACAGCAGACTTCTTAAATTGGTCAAGAGTGCTATGAAAAGTAACCTGAGAGCATATAATTGAACTCTGATAGCAACAGGATATAAGAGAGAAGGAAAAACTACCAGAAAGCAGATTCACTACTCAGGGATTTTTCCCATGGTAGTGAGCAGAGTTTAAGTTAAACCACATAAGCGATGATATTTTCAGTCAATGGAAGTTAAGCTGTGATCACTATATCTGCTATGAACAGTCATGAAATACAAACACACAAAAGCTTTTTCTTCAACGTGCAATGAAATGGAAGAATGAATAAAAAAATCATATATATATATATTTTTTAAGTGGAATGAGATTCACTCCTGACTTAATCTGTTGTTTTGGCATTATACTATGTGACACCCCCACCCCACACTGCCCAGATTTTGAATATGTAGTTGAAGATCTGTAGCAGTTCTGCTGTAGTCCATTTCCAACTTGAATAGTTAAATAAATAAATAAATATGTTAAATTTAAGGAAAGGCAATGTGATCTTATATACATTCATGGTGACATTTAGTGCTTATTGAAAATATAGCTCAGTTTAAGTTGCTCAATATATATTGGGTATTATAACATGACTGTTCATGCCTTCCTTTTGACAACATTATTTTTGAGACACTTGCCAAAATCATGCTGACATCAATTTTGGACACAGAAAAGTTTCCTTCAATTAGGAAAATCCTGAGGGGTGTTTAGCATATGTCATGGAGCAAAAGTGAACACCTCACACTTCAATCTGCAGCCACATATTTTCCTGCTCTCTCCTATCAGGTGGGAGACACAAGTTTAAAAGTTGTCTGATAGCATTGTGTCAGTTACCATTTTTCTCCAGTTTTTCAGATTCACCTGGCTTTGTGGACTCTTCATGCAGATAAATTCAAGCTCTTTATTCCCTGCATGCATTGATCCAGACCTGCACACAGCCTTCTGAAAAGTTGTTTATAAGTACTGTTGGATCCAATTAAGACTACAGAAGGAAACCAAAGAATGTGAATAAGAGTTGACACTCACCCACTCTAAGAACCAAAAGTTTACTAAAAATGATGTAAACATTTTCTGGCATCTTCTGCTAAGGAAGAGAAAAAGTAGGATCAATCTGCAAACAAAAGGAATGAACTGGAATGAACTGGAATAAATCAAAGCCATGTGTAACTTAAGTTTGATTCTCCTGTTGATGAAACAATTACACAGAAGCATTTCCTTTCATAAGAGGATAAAATTGCCCCTCTCTGATGAAGTCCACAGAAGACAGAATGATTTCATAGCTGTTGGAGAGGATCCAAATCTTGGTTAAATTGCAAAGGAAATAAAGTCTACTTGTGTGCACATATGCACAAGTTTGGGTACCACACGAGAAAATGAGAAGATGATTTAAAGCATTCCTTTCTCAATTGAGAGACCAGATACCGCAGAGTTAATTTGTTATCTGTAGTCAGCTACATCCAAGATGTGCTGATGATGTAGCTGATTAATTAAGAAAAATGTATGCTACCTTTGTAGTAATAAATAACTCCAACTGATCTTGCATTAGTAAGATGCATCCATTTTACTCACTGCCATGAGCATTTCATTAACACCGAAAAAAACAAACCGAACCAAACCAAGCCAACAAAAATGTCCCACTATTTTGATGGATGAAATACTCACTGCTAGATTTGTAGTCAAGAGGAACTTCTTTCATTCCTCAAAGTCAGAGTAGCTGTGCCCCCAGGAGCTTCCCTCTGCAGATCTGGATTTAACAAATTTCTGTTATTGCGAAGACACAGAGCACTAGGAAAGCTCTTAGTCTTAATGAATTTCTGAATGTACTTTAGTTTCAGCATGTTCTTTTGGTCCAGGTCCTTGAATGGGTTTGGTGATGGTGTGTGAAACGTGTACTGGGAATACAATAGCCATTATATGGCTCCTGCAATTTTGGAAAGTTTTGTTTGATGTTGCAGACTTTCCCAGTCTTACACTCCTATGATTTGTTAGCTTAAAGGCTAGGCAATAGAAATAAAGCTTTCTTCACTGAAAAGTATTTAAGGTACATGTCCTCATTGGATTAATCAGATGAGTTGCTTTATAACATCAACATGCAGGTAGATAGATACTAAATGAAATTTTGTCTCATATTGTATAGTAGTATTTTACTGTCTTTCTCTGTCTTGCTTGCCTTTTTTATTTGGTTATTTCTTGAAATGGTTCCGGGTACTGCTGCCATGATTACAGCTATACTGACATTTCCATTAAGAACTTGCTTAGAATTTGACTGTTTTAATTTAAATTTTGCTAGATTAGGGAATATATCTTCTGCCCACACTAGTGGGTTTTATGTGTATGTTCACACCTTAGATATTAGCTCTTTTTGGTAGCTCAAGCCTGTCAAATTGTCTCATCTTTCATTTTCAAATAATGACTTGTCATTCTCCTGATTTGAAAAACAAACTAAAAATCACTTTCATTTAGAAAGCATTAATTGTGAAAATGGTGTTATACAGTAGATATTTCCCTACAGGCAAAAACTGATCCTGTAATTGAACGTGAAAATACAATTAATATACATTTGTGTGAGCTAGTTTTCAAATGCATTGGTTTACTAATCATCAGCAAGCCAGACTCTGAAATGTTTAATTCCCATGGGGACAAATTCTAGTTTCAGTTACAGTTACATAAATTCAAAATAATTCCAGTGAAGTCCCATGTGGCCAAAAGCTTAACTGAATCTCTAATAGCCATACTTCAAACAAGTCTTGAGATCTATCGTAGCTGGAGTCTCAATATAATAACATGCCATCATGAATAAGTATTTATAGTCACAGAGACACAGTCTCAGAGCAGTTGAGGTTGGAAGGGGCCTCTGGAGATCATCTAGTTCAAACCCCCTGGAAAAGCAAAGTCACATATAGCACTTTGCACAGGATCACATCCAGGTGGGTTATTAATATCTCCAGAGAAGGAGACTCCACTCCAGTCAAGAAGACTCCACAGCATCTCCAGGCAAACTGTTCCAGTGCTCTGTCACTCCCACAGAAAAGTTTTTCCTCATATTCAGATGCAACTTCCTGTGTTTCAGTTTGTGTCCATTGCCTTTTATCCTGTTGCTGGGCACTACTGAAAAGAGTCTGTCCCCACCCTCTTAACACCCCCCTTAAGATATTTGTATACAAGATTCCCCTTTCTTATATACAAGAAGTGAATTCTCTTTTCCAGGCTAAACAGGCCCAGCTCTCTTAGCCTCTCCTCAAAGGAGAGATATTCCAGTCCCCTGATCACCTTTGTAGCCCACTGCTGGACTGTCTCCAGTAGTTCCATGTCTCTCTTTTATGGGGGAGCCCAGAACTAGACAGAGCACTCCAGATGCGGCCTTATCAGGGCTGAGTAGAGGGCGAGGATAACCTCCCTCAACCTGCTGGCAATGCTTTTCCTGTTACACCCCAGGATACCATTGGCCTTCTTGGCCACAAAGGAACAATGCTGTCTCATGGGCAACTTGTTTTCCACCAGACAAGTCTCTTCTCTACAGAGCTGCTTTCCAGCAAGTCAACCCCCAGCCTGTACTGGTGCATGGGATTAGTCCTCCCTACGTGTAGGACATTGCACATGTCTTTGTTTAACTTCATGAGGTTCCTCTCCATCTCTCCAGCCTGTCCAGTTCTCTCTGAATGGCAGGAAAGCCTTCTGGTGTAACAGCCACTCCTCCCAGTCATATCATCAGCAAAGTTGCTGAGGATGCACTCTGTCCCTTCATCCAGGTCACTGATGAATAAATTGAAAAGTCAGTCAGTACTGGACCCAGTACTGGACCCAGTACTGACCCCTGGGGGACACCACAAGCTACAGACCTCCAGACTCTGCACTACTGATCACAACCTTCTGAGATCTACCATTCAGCCAGTTCTTAACCCTCCTCATTGTTCATACTTCCTGAGCATACCTATGAGGAAGCACTCCTGAAGCCTACTTGTTGACTTACTTCCTCCATGCAGGATCCTGATTTCTGTGATCTTGTGGTCACTGCAGTTAAGTCTGCCCCCAGCCTTCACGCCTCCAGCCAGTCCTTCCTTGTTTGTCAGTACAAGGTCCATCAGCACACATCTCCTCACTGGCTGCTCCACATGTGTCAAAAAGTAACCATCAATGCTCTGCATTAAGGCAAAACTGCTAAGATTGAGTTCTAATAAAAGAGCTATGAATCTATATGCAGCCCAGATCATGTGTTTTAAAGTTAGCTCAGCTACCTTCATCAGAGTCTGTGCAAGTGACATACTGAGAGAGATGAGTTCACTGGTTGGGAGGTAAATAATGGTAGGGTAGATCACAGTCCAACATGAAAAAGGGCACTTGAAACTAATTTGCAGTGTAATACAGGAACTGCTCCGGGTCATGAAACTCAACGTGACATCTGGCAGGATGTCTCATACACTGAGAGGATTCCTGCCTACTTCAGAAGCAGAAGATCACAGTTTTCAGCCACCTATGGCAATATATATAAACATATATATATATTATGTATAGTGTGTTTGCCTTAGTTAGGAAATTGGTAAAGAGGCTTCACATGTAATTGTATGAAATGGGCAAGACTATGTTTACACTCACATCTAACTGTTCTTACAACAGATGTAGTCCTGTAGAAGTCTGACTTTATTTATTTACATTAATGTAATTCCCAAATTAGGCCCATTGACTCAAAAGGTCTTCTGCCCCCAGAATAAAACAATTTCAAATCTAGGGGTTGTAGACAGTAAAATGGAATTTGTCATCTGGTTAAGGGAAATTCCATTTCCTTCTAAAGCCATGTGATTGCTTTAAATAATATTTTTCAAAATTTAGTTTATGCTTGACCATATCTACTAGGTCTTGACTGGGAGGAGAAAGAGACACTGAATCTCTTTCTCATGACTCCATTTCATTATTAGTCTGAAAGGTCAAGTCAAGTGGCTTGTATATTTTAATCTTAAAATGGTTATATTTGGGGTCGATTTCAGCTTGTTTGGAAGGGAGACAGAAATACTTTGCCAAGAGATTTGTTTTCAGGAGTTACAAGTTCTAGTCTGAGCCAACAAAGGAACCATTGGTTCTGATATGAACATGGCCAGTGGAGAACAACCAAAAAAAACATCTTATTGACTAACCATGTTTGCCTAAAATGGCTTTTATATTTCAGGCCTCCACAGGGTTTTGCATTGGCTCCTCAGAACCCTGCAAAATTTCTAGATACTCTAGACATGCTGTGGCTATCTACTTCCACATTTCCCAAACACTCCTCCCACCCCCCATTGAGCTCAATCCTTATCATGATACTTCAACACTTCTAATGGAATATAACATTATCAGAAATAGTATTCTATTTCTACTGTACTTTTGATATTATATACTATTTTTTACTTGAATGTGAAAATTGCTATCCTCATTAGAACTGTATATATGTGTCACCTAAGAACATGATCCTTAAATAAGCACAATATACTCATAGTTTCATTATTGGCATGACTACACACTCATCACAGAATACTTCAGTTTGAGAGACTTGTACACAAATCACTGATGATACAGTCTTCCCACTACAGCATTGTGTATTACATGATAACATCTTTAGCTGCTTGCTTTGTTATTGGTTTTTGTTTGTATTGTTTTGTTTTGTTTTAGTACTATGCTCCATCTTGCAATAAAAAGAGCAAACTCATTTGTGAATAATATCTAAGAAATTTTTGCAACAGCAACAATTTAGGAAAATACATATGTTAATACATAAACTAAATATGTAATTCTTTATTTTAATAATGTAAGTGGTAGGGAGTGAGTAATCAGTCTATTTAACTTGGATATTCTTCTTGATAATGACACTTTTTTTCTTTTTTTCTTTCTTTTTTTTTTCTTTTTTATTAGTGCCATGTGTCTTCAATGGAAAAATATTCCATGTTTTATAAATCATTGATTTGGTTTCATAAGTTAACAGGGTTTTCCACCAGAATGGTGTCCTGAATCAGGAAAGTATTCTAGGGATACAAGAGATTTAAATGTCTTATTATTTAGAATACACAACACTAGAACTGCACTTTGAGGACTATCCTAGGAGCTCTAAGACTTAATAAAGAAAAATCTTGTGATTTCAGTAAAAGGTTTAACAAAATTGTATTTAGAAGCACACTCTATTAAGGGTTTTTAGAAAAAAATATATATATATTTAATATAATTTGCTAATGCTTTAACCTGAAGGCACAAATACTGTTTAAACCAGATACAGTTTGCTATAGTTCAAAATATTTACATATACCTATTTGTGGTCTTTTGCAAAACGTCCTCTCTCACATTAATACATTTTAAGGCAAATTATTCTTCAAGTTCTGATTAGTGTTTTGCATTAAACTGAAATTTGGCCTTCAGTGTCTGATGCTTACATTATTTTTTGTCTTTAGAAATATTAAGCAATATAACTATAGAAAGAAGATTGTGAGGAGGAAACTCCATAGGGAGGAATCTGTTGTATCACTTTCCATTCTTTACTGGGCATCACTGGGGCACTGATGTTACGTTAGTTAACTTAGTATACCTTTAGCCATGATTCAGATCAAAATTTGTCCTTAATTATAAAGATTGTGTTTTGGATAGGAAGCATACATTGAGAAGGACCATCCTAGGCAGCATCGTGAGACTTTGGACAACACTGGAACATCCATTTCATTTTTAAAATAAAAGAGTTTATAAAGGCAAGAAAAACAAAGTCCTGATGTTTGAAATCTATTTGAGGAGAAAGAAAAAGCAAAACTGGATTAAAGCATGTCAGTTCTCCATCAGCTTTGCCATTTAATTCACTATGCAACATAACTCCTAGCTTTTTCTCTTTGCCTGGTGCCTGTGAGATGACCTTGAAGAAGTAATGTGGCTTGTCTTTGCCTCCAATTCCTCCATCTAAATTATTCTTTGAGAAGAGGGTCTCTTCTCCTATTCAAGCCTTACAGATAAAGATAAAAGACATTTTTCTTCCCTTCTTTCTTTCTAGTCACTTTTACTTCAGTGCAATCAGTTGCACAAGTTCTGCTCTACTAGGTATTTAACCAGATTCACAATATGCTAGCTGTTCACAAAGTAGTTTTGTTGTTTTGTGCATTTTTTTTTAAAAAAAAGATAACAATGCTCCTTGTAAATTTTGAATTTTGCCTTCATTTTTTGCTCTTCCTCCCACTCCCTTCTGTTTATCTTTCTCTTGAATACTTCATGTGTTAATTTTGCTACATGAATTCTTCCTGTCCTTTTCCCTTTTCTTTCCTTCACCTCTCTCTTTAGTTCTTTCCTCTTTTCCTTTCCCTTGACAAGACATCATTCAATCGATTCTCAGGCTGTCATTGGTAAAACTCTTAGTTATTTCAGGGCACACAGGACTAGGCCCTCTTCTCCACCTGATCATCACTGCTCAGCTACCTGGTAGTCACATATTTTGTGTTTCCTAGTCTGCTTATCTTGGGTCTCACAGATTTGCATTATTTCTGCAGAAACACCTTTCCTCAGCCAGGGTTACAGGTTGCCTTTGACAGCCAGCCTTTGCACAACACAAGCCATAAACTCCCTGATTAAGAGTGCAAGGTTATCTTTGCAAACTCCTTCCAAGACTATGTCATTGTTTCCCCCCCTATAGCTAACATCATGTGCCAAGAGCTGTCAGAGCTGTATCACTCCACTGCAGTAAAGTCTTGGATAATAAGTGATCTTTAACAAAGATAAAAGCACAGCTACATGTATTATATATATATAAACACACACAAATGCATGCCATTTTTGGACTGAAAAAGAAGACTATTTACAGAAGCTTAATCTAATCACATGCTCATGTCTGTGTATGCGCACATCATTCCCATACCATGGATAAATAGAAGCTGAGCACTAAGTACCACAACAAGCAGCTCTAAATTTTGTTCCCTCTTTGATTTTTTTTCTCATCTTCAATGTCTTAGGCTACACGCTGTTCCATAAGATGAAAGTCTCCATTTCACTTTTGTATTGAGTAGGGAAGAAAAAAAAACATTTCCTTTCCTACTTTCATCAGAAGTCTCAGTCTGCTTATTTACATAGGGTCCACTCTAACAGCTAGAAACAATTTCATCAACAAGCTAAAATTTGGTTCTGTTAACATGGCCATCATTTTATTCTGCCTTACTGAGAATTTGCTGGCTACTGATAACCTGAAAAGGTTTATATGTTTCCACAGATGTACAAGATATCATAATGACTATACAGTACAGGAACAGCTTTCTGGGACCTAGCCAAAAAAATGAGAAATTAAAAAAAAATCATCTTTCTTTCTTTCCCTTGCCCCACTTTGAATTCTACTGAGCTATCCTGAACCAGGATATCTTAACTGCCCCATCAATATTTTGCAGAAGCTGTCTGTCAAATCCCTTTGATTTTTCATGCTCCAAAGACTGCCTGTGCTGTTGAACTGCCCTGTGTATGGGAGGAAAGCAAACAATGTTTTTTGTTTGTTTGTTCGTTTGTTTGTTTTTTCCAGTTGTCATGTGTTGGAGGCAAACTTCTGCACAAATAACCTGATCAGTTATAACCATCTCAAATAAAGAGCTGGGGTTTCAGGAAACAGTATTCTCTTTTGAGACAATTTGCCCAAGAAGTTTACCACACTACTGTAGCTGCTGTTACAGAAGTGCCATGTGGCAGCACTGGCATACTGAATGGGGAAGATTGGCAGAAGGAGGAAGCAGGAACTATGGAAGTGCTGAGGACCTCTATTAAATAATTATACTCCAGCTTCAGCATGTCCTTTTGAAGGAAATGATGTATCTGCAGAGGAGGGAGGAGGAAAAGGGCTGCTCACAAGTCTTGAATTTTTGGTGAAAACACTGTCCTTAAACCCAAAGAATTCCTGAAGCAGTGAGGAATCAAGGGAAAAAAAAAAAAAAAAAAAAAAAAAAGACTTAAAGACTTTTCTGGGTTTGGGCTATTTGTTTTTCTTTAGAGGTGGTCTGAAATGGGTTATCAGAAGGTTTCTTTCATCCATTCCTTGAATGTTAAACCATATAGCAGCATTGTCTCTAGTGCGGAACATTTAAGAGAACGTGTGAGAATGCAGGGAGTCTGGGGGTTTGCTCTTTGCAAAGAAACCATCTGAAAGTGGCACTAAACATAGTCTCTGCCAGGTAACTTGATCCAAGAGGTCACTATCAACCTCTGCTGGCTTGAGATACTGCTCAATCTTCAAGAAATTTTGAAGAACAAAAGTCCAGAGATTCAACAGTAACAACAGCACATTTCATGGAATCATAGAAAGGACTGTAAAGATCATCTAAATCTAACCCCCTGCCATGCACAGGATGCCACACAATAGATCAGATTGCCCAGGGCCCCATCCAACCTGATCTAGAACACCTCCAGGGATGGGACATCCTCAGCTTCTCTGGGCAGCCTGTGCCACCTCTGTGAAAAATTGTGCCACACCACCTCTGAGAAAATAATTTCTTCCTTGTATCTAATCAATATCTCCCCTCTTTTCATTTAAAACCATTGCCCTTTGCCTTGTCATTCTCTGTCCAAGTAAAAAATTGCTCTCCACCTTTTCTGTAAACCCATTCAAATATTGAAAGGCTGCAATTACATCACCCTGGAGCCTTCTCTTCTTCAGGCCAAACATACCCAGACTGAAGTGGCTTAGCAACTCCATCAGCCAGTTTCCTCAGGACCCTGGGATGCATGACATCAGGCCCCCTAGACTTGTACCTTTTCAGTTTCATCACGTGGTCTTGAACCTGCTCTTTGCTTACGGTGGGAGGGACTTTGTTCCCCCAGTCCATATCTATGGGTTCAGGGAAACGAGAGCCGTGGGAAGCCTGACTGGCAGTGAAGACTGAGGCAAAGAAGTTTATTGAGTACCACAGCATGTTGTTACCAGTTCTCCCTTCTCATTTGTCAGAGGGGGAACACTCTCCTTGGCCTTTCTTTTCCAGCCAATGTACCTATAGAACCCTTTCTTGTTATTCTTTGCATCCCTTTCCAAGCTCAGGTCCATCTGTGCCTTGTTCTTTCTGATCCCTGCACATCTGGACAACATCCCTGTACTCTTCCTAGGCCACATGTCCCTACTTCCACTGCCCATGCACTTCCACTATGCCTGTTTCCTGTAGAGAGAATTCAAACTAAACACCTCCTAAGTTTGGTATAACTCTGTTCCTGTGTCCAGACTGAAAACAGCATCTTCATGTGGGTCTGCATCCTCATGAAGTGCATAGGGAGAATGTTGTTCCCACAACTTTTAATTGTTAATCTACTATGCAATCTACAAATTCCTCTCCCTGAAATGGATTTGAAGTAGGTATTAAGAGATAGACGCATACAGAAAAAAGATCTGAGCTCTGATAGGTAGAGAGATAATAAGATCTGGACTGAGGGCAGAGGAAGGGGAACAGCAGAGTTAAGGAGAATGTTGTTTCTAATGTTCAACATTATTGAGATTGAGTATATGCATTTCAGACTGTTCTTACACGTTTGATTACTTGAACTCTGATTCAATTATCTTATTACTTATCCATACTTAGAATGGAGTTGAAATAAGTCTGAGGAAATAATAAAATCAGTCAAGCAAATATTTTTTTTAAAGTTTATGAGCACAGAAGCAGAATGTACTTGCCTGCCCTTTACCATAATGCATAATGATGAGAAAACAATTTTACTCACCTCACTAAGAAAAAAAATGCCCAAAGGATGTGTGTGAATAGGATTTTGCAAAAGTGAAATTAATAAATTAAAGAGTATAACATGAATAGATGCTCTATTTAATAATGTATGTTGTCTCTACTGAAAAAGAAGAACAAGAGCTTGGTTTTATTGTTTCTACAACATATGAAGTAAAGATAAATAATTTCTCAACCTGGGAAAAGAAGTTATGCTCTCCTCCCTGAAGGCTGATTCTGCCCTCTCTCATGGTGATGTGCGTTTGGAAACAGTTCGGCTGAAGTTGATACTTCATAACCTCTGTGAAAATGACAGTGACTGAAACATGAGGTTTTGCTGGTATCAAATATAATTGCAACAGCAAGAAGAAATAGTAAATGCACAGAATACGTTTCTCTAGGAAAAGCAAATATTTGCATTAGAGTCTGTGGCTGGGTACCTGTGCTTTCACCATCCTTTTTTCTGGGTAAGGCAGGTAGTTTACTTGTTGTAACATGTAGATAACTGAGTACTAAGCCTCCCAGGTCACTAATGCCTGCTAGGAGAATCTTTCCTACATTTATCTTGTGGGGAGAAAATTACAGCTATATAAAGGAGCGATTAATCCAAAATAAATACGTTCAGCTCACACAGAAACAGTTCTCCTGAACTGAAACCCATCCCTAGTTTTGCTCCAGAAATGTGTAACACCAATCCCTGTATCAAGGAGATGTCTATGGGAGCTCCACCAGTAGTCTGTTGACCCAGGAAGGGCACAGCATTGCAGACAAGAGGTACTGGCTCTCCAGTATCTTCAGGCATCAGCCCAATCAGTCCAAGGAAAACCAGAGGTATTTTGTTAAGTTCTTCTGGAAAGTGAAGCTAACTTACTACCTTAAAGTCACAATATAAATACCTTCAAATTTATTTTATATTCAATTTTATACAACTCTGTTGTCATCAAAGGAGCAATCGAAGGATAGCCCATTAAAGGTAAACCCTCTGAGGGTGTTGACCCAGCCTCACTTCTGAGCTTGCTGAAAGCCATAACAATTTTATCCAGTATTTTTCCACTGCGAAACTGCCAGTGGGAAATGCCAACACATTGAAATAAAATAATTCAGTATGTTGCTCTCCATTGAATATCACAGACTGAAATTCTGTCTGTGATAAATTCATGTGGAAAACAACAACAAAACAACCATAAAACATTAACCAAAAACAACAATACTCTCTAGCATATCCTTATTGTGAAGCCTATAGTAAAACAGACAAACAATTTGAACTGAATATATTTGGCAGGTCTAAAAACAGATTTGAAGCATAGCAGACAGTGTTATATCGCTTTACTTTTTATGTCCTTAGATTAAAAAATAATTATGGAAATTTTCAAGTAGTTTCTGCAAATAAGTGTGACAGATACAATGGTTTTACAGGATCAAACTAGCTCTTTGGCAAAATATTCAAGGTCCACAAATCTTGACATAAATTTATTTAAATGAAATTTAACACCATAAATCTTCTGTTAATTATTTACTATTTTTCTGGTTTTATTTTCTGAAATTCTGAAGTTCCAGCCACAGAAGAGTTTATTTCAATTAAATGACACAAATGCCCAGTAGTTTACAATCAATAATTCAGAAAGTACTCATAGACTGCAATTTGTTCACCTGAACTATTCTAGGAATTACTTATGAATAATGAATACATGTGGGGGGAAAAAAAAAAAAAAAAAAGCATTGTATGTATGTATTCATCTATCCATTTTCTAACATTGAAACATTCAAATATTCTCAAATACATGACAGTTAAGACAATATTAAGATGCTAGTTTGAGATGTAGCAATCCATTCAGCTCTGACTGTAAATGATTATTACAAGTTATTACAAGTTATTACAAGTTATTAAATAACAGAAAAAAAGCAATGCAAGTGATCTTCAAAATATTATGTATATAGGCCAAACTCTTGAAAATTAATGCATGAATAGAATTGTCTGGGAGGCTGAATTCAACTTGTTCACTTAAAAGATTTGATCAAGTAATAACAACCTTCATCTGTGGGACTTCAATATCCCACTGCACATAGACAACATATTGCACAGCTTCACCCAGATGGGAAAACACATGTAGCAAGTCAGTTTGGATATGGAAAAAGACAACCAGCAAGTGACTAACCATGACTAGCAATACCTTT
Organism: Stictonetta naevosa; assembly: GCA_011074415.1. NCBI lineage: Eukaryota > Metazoa > Chordata > Aves > Anseriformes > Anatidae > Stictonetta > Stictonetta naevosa. The sequence goes on along the minus strand of CM021700.1, from coordinate 85,654,624 downwards.
TATTAGTGCGAATTTAGGGATGTTGCATTTTATGTCAAAAACATGAATGTGGATCTATGGGTGGAGATATCACAGCGGACCATCTGAGAAAAGACAGGATTTCATTTTATTTATTTATTTGTTACTAGTATTATTTTAGGGACAGAGAATGAAAATGGGAACTTCCAGCTGTCTCTAATGCCAAGCAATTATATCTGCCACATGCCACAGCCTGGATCCAGATACAAAAAGTCACAGCAATAATAAAAAGATTTGTTTAGGGAAAGCTATTTTTCAATGAATCAAATGCTTAGAGATAGTGCCAGGATGACAGTAACTGAAATGACTTATTTTTCCCCCAAAACAGATGTATAACAACCCATGCATAGTGCAAGTTTACTCCCACCACCCTCCCAGGGCATTTCAGGGTGACTGGAAAGCTGTTACTAGCAACCAAACCAGTAACACCCCAATTTCTCTTGCTTGACATCCCTTCTGGAGCCAGTGTTCAGCTGTACAAACAAGCTCAGCTTAAATTTAGCTATGGAGACTGTGAAGCATTTGGCTCTGGTTGGCATCATTTTCACTTCACACTTGTGCACTGCAGACATACACAGTTCTTCCTGGGACACTGGTGCTTGAAGTAGAAGAAAAGGAGGTATCTCCACCACCACACCATACAGCAGCTAGCTATGAAGAACTGCAAGTGCAGTTTTAAGACATAAAAAAAATAACATTTGAGACAATATGAAAAAGCTTCAAATAAGCATCCAAACCCTGAAAGCTTGTTCCAGCCCATTTTGAATCTATGCTAGAGTGGCTGTATGCCAGACTTGGTGTTGACTCACAGCCCTTACACCCTGACTTGCCACAGAAAAATATAAACAACGGGTGTCTAGTTGCAAACCCTCATTTCAAAGGGCAGGTACAGAGATTTAAGAATTAAAAACAAATTCATTTTACATAATCTTTGGTGACAGCAGTTCAACTACCTGCAGAGACTGAAGAGGATCTTTCTCTTGTTGGATTAATTCTCAGTGTCAGAAGCCACTTTATTTCTGTCCCTGAGCATAAGGAAATGAGCCACCCTGACTCCACCAATACCAGTTAAGTAAGGCTATGTGGTCCAGTTCATTCAAAGAAGGAAAACCTGGGAGAGATTCTCTCTGCACAAGATAGTTGCACGAATAGCTTTTCTTTTACTTTCTACTCAGTCTGATATATCATTTCAAAAATGACAGGTTCAGATAGTATATTACAAAACACATCAGATCTCTGCCTAGGTGAATATGATTTTAACACAAATATGCAGGATTTATGTCTGTATTAGTAACATCTTTGAATATCATTCCTCTAGATGGCAGGTATGGTGTTATTAAAGTATAATATCTTGGAAGGAAACAGCTCACTTAGGTTTTTCAGAAGGTACTTAATTTAACTCCTCTTCACAGTCCTCACATTACATTTGCTGAACTAAGAAAAAAAATTATGAATGTTATTTCAGAATGCTTAACCTATAATTATATTCCTTCTTCAATGGCATCACTTCTATGGAGAGCTCACTAGCTGTTAAGCAAAGCTCTTTCTTATTTAAATTTCACTCATCACCATTCCTATGACTAACTCTAATTCATAGGATTTCTTCCCAGTCAAGCCGTTTCCCTCCCTCACTTGAAGAAAACAGGTGACTAGAAACAAACATGTAATTAGTGGACTCCTCTTTTGAGGGGCGAAAAGGGTAGTGCTTCTTTGGCTTCACTTTTTAATTTAAAATGACAATTCTGTTTGCAGTATGAAGATTCATCTGTTAGCAAAGACTCTCAATTCTGCAAGAGCTGGGACAGCCTCTAATTAGTGAAGAACAGAAATAAGAACTCAGGGCAGGTTGGGCAGCTCTCTTCTTGCTGTTTCATACTTTATTCCTCAGAGACCAACAAAACAAGGATAAGACACTATCCATGAGGGTATACACAGTCTCCTGGTAAGACCAGGAGAGATGTAGTAGCACTTCTCCATTAGCTTTTTAATGGTTTGGATCCCAGTGTATCTTCCACACTCATGTTTCACTGTGTGTTCTTGCTACAATGTACTTCCCAGTTTAAATCCCACCTCTACTACCAATTCATAAGCACAGTTTTATCACACACAGAAGACAACCATGTTGGGTCATGCAGGAGATCCATCCAGGCCAGAACCTTGTTTTCAGCACTGACCACTGCTTAAGATGATGTGTAAGCCACAGAGAATTAGTAGAGTGCTCCTTTCTCTAACCCTTCTTGCTTTTTTCAGTTAACATCTTCAAAAGCTCTTCACAGGTAGCATCTCAACTCCTAAGCTGTGCACTGCCATTAGATCTATTTCTTTATCTCCTTTTATAACCTAATTTTACTTATTATATCCAACAGCGCAAGAGGAAAAAAAAATCCATACCTGCTGTTGACTAAAAGGACATTTGAAGAATTCCTCTAAAACATGTTCCATCCTCTCATCCTCTAATTCACAAGACTTGAACTCTTCATTGAATAGAATTATATATTTGTGAGTTACAAGCACTGAGTTATTTTAGCTTCATGAAATACACAGAAATGTGCACCCTAAATACTTGTGTGACAAGCCAGTGCTAAGCAAGCCATGTCCTTGCCTGCTGTTGACTCACGCCCATGCTGTGTTTCTCTGGTAGTTGCAAATTATGTTGTAGAAAGAGCATAACAAGAAACAGAATTGAGACAGCTCAGAAAAAGCTTCAGTTTTATCCTCCTGGAAAGAAAACACATGCTCCTTTCTTAAAAACTTCTGTGGCATTTTTCTCTGAGTATACCTTTAATACATTATGTTGATGCTGTACAGTGCTAGTGAATTAGTAAGTCTGTGCAGTGGGAGAAGAGAAACACACATGAGAAGGAACAAGGAAAGCTCAATTAAGTGTGTATCAGTAAAAGTTCTGAGACATTCCAATGGTACAACACAAAAGTATATGTAATAGTAAGGCAGACTATGCTCTCAGATGTTTAACAATGATAGACATGGTGAGAGTGAAAAAAATGCATAAGCATTACCTGGGAAAAAGACTACATAATGAGCTCATTGCAATCATGTGCTATTTGATTTGTTGTTTTTAAAAACACCACCTTCTAGTGCTTCACTGTGGCTTTGGCATCACTAACTCTAACTCGAAAATATAGTAGTGATTTCTTGGAAAAAATAATGAAAGCATTTCCAAATTGCATTATTTCTCCCAGCCAAAACCTTAACAAGTAATACTGACTGAGACAATGCTCAAAAAGTTTTGCTCATTTTTGCTGGTAAATGCACATAATTTCTCTATTATACCTATTACCCAATAAACAACTATTTGAATTAGACCAAAAGAATTCTTCCTTAATTCCAAACCCATTTTACCATCTTCTTTAACTCATAGTAGAGTACGGTGAGAGTAAATCTTTGCAGAAGTTGCAGGAATTAAAACTTGATATTGAAGACAGAAACATCTACTGAGAGGGATGAACAAGGGTAACCCAGGCAGAAGAAAGTGCCAGACTGGGCAGATGAGGAGCAGGCAGCCAGAGAAAAGGAAAAAAGAGAGATTAGGAAGAAGGAAGGAAGGAAGGAAGGAAGGAAGGAAGGAAGGAAGGAAGGAAGGAA
>CM021700.1:85588887-85650993 GCA_011074415.1 Stictonetta naevosa | reverse complement strand
GAAGGAAGGAAGGAAGGAAGGAAGGAAGGAAGGAAGGAAGGAAGGAAAGCCAGTACCACCCACACCTTAAGACATATTATTCTGCATTTTTCTTCTTTATCTTTGTCATTATACTGATCATTTGAAAGCTGATCTGAGGCCAGCAGACACCAAACAAATCTAGTGCTCCCTCATGCTAAGCTTCTTCTATATTCCAACAATCTACAATGGCCCAATACTTTGAAAAGTACTTGTGACATCAATTACCTCCACTTGAAGGCTTCTATTCACCAGAGTGGAGTCAGAAAGCCCTATTGTAGATGGGAATCAGTCTTCTGATGTAGTCACTTAGCAGTTAATATTTTTAAGCACTTTGAAGATGAAAAGCACGATGTAAGTGGTAGGACCACTGCTGTTACTGCATAAAGTATGTTCTAGTGGTAGTTCAGCTTTGGCAGTGCTTTTCTTCTATTCCTAATTTAAAGGCTGTCCCTTATCTAGGAAATATATCCTTGCTGATATTAATTCTATTGCCCTGGCAGGGAAATCCATATGACAGGGAGGTGGAATCAATGATTTCAGCCTGCTGTTGTGCACCATGAAGCTAATCGGTGAAGATGCAAACTCTTGCACATTCTGAAGTTTATTCTTGTCAGTTTAGAAGTACTCAGCACCACTTGACATCAAAAGGAATTATGTCCTGTTCAGTCTCATCTCAGCTTTGAATATTTAGGAGACCTGTAAATGCCTTTCTGGGGATTATGAATTTAATTCTCAAATTGAGTAAAAACCTTCAAAGTACTGTGAAAAGCAGGAAGAGAAGCACTACAGAGAATGTTGGGAGTGTGCTGCGGTTCCATTAGAAACCTAAAAGGCATGGCACAGAACACAGGCATCATATCTTTGAAGGTACTTTTGAAAGCAATGGAGACGTCATTGAGATCACCACAAGCCAACACCATTCAAGTACACTTTTGACTTTGCTGTCTCTTGATATCTTACAAAGCCTGTTAAGCATCATCAGGGCATTACAAAGAATCTTCATGGTTTGAAAGTGCCCTGACCTTCTGCTTCCTACAAGGTATAAAATTTCACCCTAAATTTTCTACACCCTCTGAAAGTTTAAAAATGGCAAAAAACATCTGGGAATATTTTCTTCCTCCATCAAAAAAGGGAAATGCAGATCAGCTGAAGAGAACTGATATCAGAACTGCCAAATGAGGCTGAAAAATAGGGAGTCAACACTTGAGCCGATATAAGGAAGTGCACTGGGAAATCAGAGTGCACTGCAGAGTGGAGGGATGCCATCTTTTAGCAAAGACTAGTGCTGAGCATAAAAAACTCAACTGAAGAAGATAAGATGGGAGAGCTGCCCATCAGCATCTGTTCCCAAAGCTTGACAAGAAAAAAAACCACTGATTTTGTGATGAAGACAGCAAAAATATTTATGTTAAAAGGTTTATGTTAAACCTGGACACTTGAAAGACACATTTCCAACTGCCTTAGAAGCCTCTGCCCATGACATACAAGTAACTGAGGTGGAGAAAACAGAGAATGGTATGGTATTATCTTTGATAATGGCCTCATACGGTGGTAGAGAACCTGACTCCAAAGAGCCTTCCTGTATTAGGTATGTACGTATATATACGTGCAGAGGCTCCATCCCTATGTGCTTTTAAGTTAAATTTGCAATAATTGAAAGCCAGAATGAAGAAGCACAAGGATAGGAGGCTAAGGCAGCAGTGGTGTAACAAACAGCAGTGGCAGCATCCTTCTCGTGCTCTAAGCATACAACACTATGTAATACAACAAATATACATCTAATTAAGCCTAAAAGTTTCCGTTCATGTGTTCTTTGCTTTTCCTCATCTCCTTTGCACTTATGGTCCTGTGAGATGATGAATTTTCACAAGAGCCAAGTGATCTCTCATTCTCTGGCTCTGAATGAAGTATCAAAAAGCCAGGGCCAGTTACTGGGGGCAGAGCCAAAAGGTTATAGGTTGCTGCTTGAACTTATGTAGTTTTAATCGTTTTGAGGCAGAATACCAGATTCCATTCACTGTTACAGATTGCACAACTATAGTATTTCAACCACACTATTTGAGCTATTCCACAGTAGGCAAATCTCCTTTTTGCAGAGAGTCCAGTTTTAACTGGCAGGCCTGGAGGATGCACACAGATTGCAGACTGCACAGCCACATTCTCCACTTGCATTCACTGATTCACTCTTGTCTTTCAGAACGGAGAAGTTCAGAGCAGTAACTCACAATGAACATGTGATGGAATAAATATGCACGCTAAACACAATAGGACAGTCAAAACTAGAAATGCAAAAACATCTTCCTCCACTGCACCCTGCTGCTTTTTCAGTGACAATAAAAAACACTCTCATTTCAAGAAATCAAACTCATGGTGGGATTTGAGACTTTGGTACTCGCTGTCAGCTCTTTAGTTATTTTAAGCACTTTTCATGTGTCTTCCCAAGACTAAGAGAGACATTTATGAAGCAGCTTTGAGAGTGCCAATAAAATGCACACCAAAAGAGTGATATGGGAGGTCTGGAAAAGGGCAGGCAGCTCTTGTGCCGGCAGGTAACATCAGTAGTTGAAGCAGACTCTTCATCTACAGAATTTGCTGTAGTGGGTGCAGATGTGCCTTTGGGGTTTGTACCACGTGCAAACTCCTAAGACTGGCCATTGCTAGGGAGATACTATTGAGTGTCTGCTGCTGAGCGTAGTCTTGCTGCTTGGGTGCATTTTTCTGTTTGTCTGAGTGCAACTGCTACCTTGTATGTTTACATAGCCATTTTATGGAGGAAAGTAAGAGTATTTTTGTTCTGTTTGTAGACAGCATGGTACACTAGGGACTGGGTCAGTTTTTATTTCTTAGTAACCTTACAAAAAGGGCCTCAGATGTCATGCTTATTTTCCAGCATGCTCTAAAGAAAGAGGAAAGTGTGTAATGGAACATTTTTATATTTCATTTGAAGTTTGAGTTTTGCAGTCTGAACAAAAAAAGAAATGATAGTAAAACACCATGGGTTTCAGTGAATAAGCTTTATTCCCTTGCAGTGAGAATTGATATGCTTTAGTTTCGTTAATATATCTCAGAAGTCCTGCAAATATTTCTCTTGCACCAGTGTAGTGGTTTTACCGTGCTAGGCAGCTGAACACCACAACCACTCTCTCACTCCCTGTCCTCAGATGAGGAGGGGAAGAAGTAACGGAAAGAACAACTCGTAGGTTGAGATAAGGATAATTTAATTAAAGAGAAAAAATATTATTTAGGAAATATTATTATTAATTAAACAATTCAACTAAAGGGAAAAAAGGGAAAGGGGAAGAGGGAGGGGGAAAGGGAATAACAAAACAAAACAAGTGAAGGCTATGTGGAAGTGCAGAGGAAAGGAATTTCTCTCTACTTCCCACAAATGAGCGATGCTTGACCATGTCCCTGAAGCAGGGCCTCAACGCACGTAGCCGGTGTTCGGGAGGAGGACAGACATTTTCGCAGCGAGAGCCCACCCCTCCCCTCTTCTTCCTTTTTCCACCTTTTATTGCTGAGTGTGACATCATGTGGTATGGAATATCCCTTTGGTTGGGTTAGGTCAGCTGCCCCGGTGATGTTTCTCTCTCACTTTTTTGCCCACCCCCTAGGAGGGTTAGAGAAAGTCCTGATGCTGTGCCAGCACTGCTCAGCAGCAGACACAACACCGGTGTGACAGCACTGCTGTTCTAGCTACAAGTGCAGAGCGCAGCACTGTATGGGCTGCTGCAGGGAAAGTTAACATCCCAGCCAGACCCAGTACAACCAGATAAGAAGGATGCTGTTTTTCCACATTGCTCTGAAGCACAAAATAATACCTACCTGGACTTCCATGCATTTCCTCCCACTGTTGATAACTCTGAAAATACTACTACTATTTAACAGCAGCAAATGCCAATAAACATTGATTTAGCCATATTATTCTAAAGCCCATAATAGAGGTAAAATTCATGGGGCAGGGAGGGGGGTGGGTGTGGAGAGTGAGTGATTGCTAAACTAACCAGTATATCCAGAAGTGAAAAATACAAACAACAAAAATGTCACAAGCTTTTCTTTAAGTTGTCTGGCTAAAGACAAGCTAACTGCTGCTTGGAGTTTCTGTTTATAGCACATAGTATAATGCATATAATGGAATATAATGGAATTTCTGAGAGAATGAAGGGTTTTGGTTAAAATGAAATTCTGTTGTGTTAAGGAAACTGAATAATTTGAAGAAATGAACAGGTCCAACCAGATGAGCTAATAAATCCTTTGTACTTTGAGGATGTGAAACATGACAGAGAATCCCAGAACAAAGAGCTAATTTTTTGGTTACCACATAAACAAATTCAAGACTAATTCATGGGAAAAAAAAAAAAAGACACCTAATTTATAAAAGCTAAAAAAGACAAAAAGCAGTTTTTCCTCCTCTGTATTGTCATAAGAGAGGAGAGATTGATAGCACCATTATAGCAAACCTCAGGATTGGTAGCTTAGATGTAGGAAAAACAGACACATTTCTGGGCCTGATTCAAGATATAAAGACAGCCTTTTATACTCACTTTTTTTTTTTCCTATAAAAAAGTAAAGGTAAAGATATTTTTATGCCTCATTTTGTGGTTAAAAGATATTTTTTTTTAATGTATTTAAATTCTTACTCTTTCAAAGTCATGTGCTACATGGTAAGGGATTAGGACCAGAAAATTTGACAAGATGTGGTGCAACACCAGAATGTAAATTTAAGAAGAAAGAAAGAAAAGAAAAAAGAAGAAAAAAAAAACTATTTATATAGTTACACTGAGTTTTATTCTCAGCCACAAGAGACAAGAGCTACTGCATTTTGTTAGGAGTAAAATATATTACCATTATGATACATGGCTTATGTATAGATTGCATTTGGAGGATATAACTACACAAGCAAATATGGGAACTTAGAGACCCCTATTTTTCTGCCTTGGAACTAAATGCAGATAATCTTAACTTGAACTAAGAATGACTCCTTAAAAGAGCTAGCTATGGAAGATGTCTGTCTTCCCCCAAAAGTCATAAACCCAAATGTTGTTTGGTGAATAAATTCAGTCTTTACCAGAGATTCAAGGCCACATCTCTCTCTGAAGGCACCTTGTAGCAAAAGGTTCTCCAGGCTTGACTGTCCTCATAGTAAAAAAAAAAAAAATGTCCTTGTGTTCATGTTAACTCTTTTGTTCTCTTGCCATGTGAGAGAGCTTGCCACTGTGAAGAGCCTGGCTACATCTTCTCAATAATCTTCTTACAGAAAGACTGCTACTGGGTTCTCCTAAAGCCTTCTTATCTCCAGGCTGAACAAACTCAGCCCTCTCAGTTTCAAAAACAGAAGATGTTACACATGGGAAGTACCAGGACAGATTGCTGCAGTATTCCGCCTGCCATTGGCTTCATACTGTATATTGCTCCTTAACCACTACCCTCTAAAACTGACCATCCAAACTTGACCATCCAACCAGTTACCTACTCACCCAGACTGTGATGTCCCAGCTCTGACACAAGAATATATGGAAGCATTGCTAACATCAAGGTAAGTGACATTCACTGTCATTGCCTAATCCATAAAACTAGTCACTTTATCAAAAAGGCAGTCAGGGCAGTCAGGCATGATTTAACCATGGTGAATCCATTCCAGGTGTTCCAAATCTCCTCGTTCTTCTCTCAACTATATTCGTAGCAGAAAGCTCAGTGCAGCACACATCTGGCAGTGTTGATTGCAGAGCTGTAATAACTATCTCTCTGCTCAGGATCCTAAACTTTCCCAATTCCATTCCAAGAAGGCTAGCTCTTTTCTAGCATTTCAAAGAAATCCATCTGACTCATGCCTGTTGAGCCTACTGTGTGGGTTGCCTTGGGCTGTCTGGGTCCCTTGGTCTCTCTGTACGTCAGTTATTCATCCAACAGCACTTCAAAACACCCCATGAAGATGGACTGAGGACTGTTTAGGACTCCGAGGCTGTCTGTTTGCAGTAGTCGTAGCAATATAAGCAAGGCAGAATCTTACTTCTTCCCCTATTCCCTAATTGTAATTGGAGACAATAGTAAAACATTTAAGTCCATTTCATTTTGAAATACATCCAGTTTCTGTTATGGTCCCTACTCACAGGTATTACAATACCTCAAAAAACTGGCTCTGCTTATCTTTGAGACAGTGTTTATTTGATGTTTAATGTTTCACTCAGTCTAAGCCCTTGCGTAGTCACCATGAGAATACCTGACCTGTATACACCAAAACAGACAAGGTACCTTCAAGATTTTAGTTCTCCATTTGTTTTAAAATTTTAACTATTATTCCACGTGTCCAGATTTTATGAGATTTTTTTTTTTTTCCCATGGATCAATGTTCAATTCCTTGAAATAATAACAAAAAGAATGAAATATCTTCTCAATTACAGAGTGAAAGAGAGTTATTTGAGAAAACAAAGTATACCATAACTTTGTAACTACTTTCTGTCTCTATTTTTGGTGTAATATTTGAGACTTCCTAAGGCATTATATTATTCAGGAGATGCAAATTAAATCAAAGTTTAAAAGTGTAAACTGGAAAACAGAACCTCAGCTGTAGAGATGAGAGAAAACGGAAACGCTTCCTTCCTGTGCAGGTGACAGCATTGGAACAGGCTGCCAGAGAGGTGGTGGAGTGCCCCTCCTTGGACATATTCAAAAGCCACCTGGACATGGTCCTGGGTAACCTGCTCTCAGTGGCCCTGCTTGAGCAAAGATGCTGATCTGTGGCAAGAGGTTGATTGACATTTTGTTCTCTCACTTAGCACCTAGAGCATGGTCCCCCTCCAGTGACTCTTGCAAGCCATGGCAGATGAGAAACTTTAATCTAATGTTTAGCTTTTTTGACTCCTCTTACCATGAGCTGTCTCCTAGCACAATGTAAGCCAGTCAATCACCCACAGAAACAGCTGTTGGGAGGTATCTCTGACCTTGCTCTTCTTATCCATCTTTTTCCACACTGCAATCTGTGCTCAGTCACAACTTAACCTGCACCAGATCTGGCAGCTGCTGGATGCTCCTAAAAACAGATTCAGCTTGGCAGCTGAGCAGAACAAACAAACAAACAAGATAATGTTTCTGCTGGTTTAATGAACTAAACTGGCACATGAGGTGTTACAAGTTCTGGGGCCACTGGAAAGAAGGTGGCAGCATCACACAGGGAAGGACTGACTGAGCAAGCCCTGGCTGTCAGATCAGATCAAATAGTGATGAAACAGTGGCCATGTTGTGCTTTCTCACAATGTACTGGTTAACTTGACTTTGGGAGCTTCTCTCCAGGTGACAAACAATGTAGCTTTATGTTTATTTTACTGTAAGCCACAAATGCCCCTCAAAACAAACATTGAGAGACTTAGAGCAAACCTTGCTTTGTGTATCAAAGCAAATTTTCAGAGTTATTACCCAGAAGCAAGCAATAAGAGCATAACCCCAATTTTAGGACTGTACAAAAACATAGCTGCTGGTAAGCAAAAAAGCAAGCAAATTTAAATAATAAAAAAACACTTTTTTCACCTTTTTTCTTACTGAACTATGACAAAGCATGTCAGATTGTACTGACAGATAATGAAGGTAGATAAAAACAAACCTTTCCCAAAGATCTCACCAACCTTTCATTCTAAGAATATGATCTCATAATAGTTTTACACATTCATATGAAAGGAAACAGCTAAAACATATAGTGATAATCCCTAATGCCCTCTTCAAGATTTTCAGTCATGTTCTAGCACCACTGAACACATGCACCATAACCACAGGGTCTCCAAAAATCCTATCCCTCTTCAGGGGCACAAACCTAGGAACAGCATTGCTTGAGTCAACATGCAGATGGAATATGAAAGCAGCTTCTTATTGTGCCCCAATTTCAGTTCATCATCAATGCTAGGAAAGCACAAGAGCATGGAGGACAAATCCCAAGACTGACACTGGTGGATAATCACCAACTGTTATTTCTTGTCCTCTGAGCTCTATGGAGTACTTACAGAAATATCGTATTTTTTATCTCTTAAAAATTTCAGCATTTTGAATTAAAAACTAATAATAATGAGACAGGTAGTCTGATGAAATGCTTTAAATTTTATTATTATTATTATTGTTATTATTATTATTATTATATTTTATTTTTAAATCCAAGCACATTTACTCAAAGTCTCACTCAAAGTCTGTGGTTGAGCAAATCATTCGAGACAAGTCCTCCCTCAGACAGACACACTTAGCTGCACAGCAGCTTTCATTTTGGCCTGAACAGAATTGATCCCTGGCAGTTATAATGATAGAAGTGCTGACTAAGTGGAAACAATGAATGCTCTCTGATTTCTGAAGTTTTGGATAGAAAATCTTTTAATCTTCACACTGATGTAACAGTTTTATTTCTTGCCCTTTTAAAGTAGAGCAGTGAAGAGTTTTACATTTTCAAAGCCAAAAAAAGACCAACCAAGAGAAAACGTATATATGAGTGATAAAAATATAATCCAGTATCCTCAGAGACAGGAGATTTTTTTTCCACCAGTTATTTAATAGACAAGATTTATTCCTACTGCCACATACATATACAATGATGGTACCAGAAACTGTTTAAGAAGAGAGAGAAGCTTGGGAATACAGAGCATCCTATGGCCTTATTCTTCCCATCTGGCATGACTATAAGCATGAATTGGAGTTTTTTGAGCTTTAAGTCTCTGCCAGGATCTGAAGGGGATTTATAGCCTGTGATCATATTGGAAAAACAACCAACAACATAAGGAAGAGGGAAATTATGTCCTTTGCATGCATTAGCTGTTAACTTTATTTACATGATGAATGAAACAGAAGGAATAAATAGACAGTGAAGATAGTAAACATTTATTGAAAAAGAATTGTTATCTATATAATAAGATGTGCTACTTATTCCATTTTTTTTGTACCATGAATAAGAAGTAGTTGAACTGATTATTAATAAACCTAAATTACACTGTTTGAATCTGCGTTTCCCCAAAAGAAACAGAACTGGGGAAAAAACAGAACTGTTTATACAAATCTAGCAGACACACTCCTAAAGACCAGACTTTCTACATGTAAAATCTCTTCCACAAAAATTGAGAAGTGCACATTGAATATCATGCCATTCTGCAGGAAAATTACAACAAAATTTACAATACTATAACTAACCTAGAGGCCAAAACACTACTCTACAAACATCTCTTCAAATCAAGTGCTACTGATAATGTTACAGCTTAGACAATGGATCAAAAAGGAGGTGGAGATAGCAAAGACCTGGGAGAAGAAAAGAGCAAACCCATTCAAAAAAATAAAAATAAAAATAAAAAATCTTACTGTGTTAGTTACTAGAGATTTCCATTCTCTAGCAGAGGAAAGAAAAATAAGAATTCTTTCACTTCTAGTTAATATCAATATGACAAGCATACTTCAATATTTTTTTATATAATTTCTTTCCTAGTTCTCATCAGTTGCTCGTCATATATGTAATTTCTTTTGTCAGAAAAGTTCCTTTTAAAGTGAACACTGAAACACTTTGTTGAGTGCAGGTGATGATATATTTACTACATAATAAATAAGATAAATAAGATAGTACATTTAAGGTGTAAGACACCACCTCTACATTTTTTTCAGGCAAAACTGTTGGAGGGGGTGGGTTATGGAGTTGACGTCCATCAACCCAGCCAGCTATCATAAAAGATTGCACAGCTTCTCATTCTGGTGATTTAGAAAATTCTGGTAAGTGGGAGACATTCTGATTTACAACCCCTACTCCAAACATGTTGTTGTGCAAATGTGAAATATAAACAAGTAAAACAGAACAGCAACACATCTAAACAGTCAGTAACCAACACGTTCAAATACCTCTTACTTCAGCTGTTCCCCGTAAGTTGTTCATGAACTCCTCACTACAAGTTTTCCATCAAGTCCCCAGTTCCAAATGCTTGCTGTTTGAGATATGTCTACTGACTATGAAAAAAAAATGACAGTTTTGTGAGAACACATCATTTCTGTCAACACTTGATGGAGAAATTAAAAGCAATTCTAGATGAACTCTAAACTCTATTTCCATTTCTATAGTGATTAGAACAGTTTGGATTTTTATTTATTTATTTATTTATTTATCTGATGTGTTTTACTACCGCTTATAAAAGCAGAAGTCAGAAATGGGTTCCATAGAACCAAAGTCTATTTCTTCCATGCAACCTGAACATGAGTCACTTTTGAGCTCAGACTCTAAGTTCCAGCTCAAGCTAGTGCTGTGAAACACCCAGCAAGACACAGAATAATCTAGAGCTCAGGACTGCCTGGAAAGCACAACTGAAAGGACTAGGAGTTCCTAGAGGAAACACTACATAGGCACTCATGGACACAGTGTTGGTTAAAATTAGATAAAGCAACATCTTAAGATGTTGACATAGGATAATGTTAATGAATGGAATTAAAATTTTAAACAGGATGTCTCATCTTTGTCCAGATGGCAACAGAAGTCTCTCTTGTAAGGATCTTTGGATTATGTGAGACTCTTTGAACCACTGCTCTCCTGAATCTTTGTAATCCAACTGGCCCATGGTCCTGCATAACCATCCCTGCATATGCTGGATCCCCTTCTACAGATCATTGTAACTAAATGCAGAAGACTATGTTCTACATGATCATTTTTTCATCTGCAGGAAGAGCTTCTACTGATCATTTGCAAGCATCTTATCTATTTATAATTTGATCAATTTTGCAGCAGAAGCCTCTAGTGGAGTTTAGTCTGTGGGTGGAAGAACCAGATTGTCCTTCTAGGAGCTTAATCAAAATAGTCAAGTGCAGAAATTGATCTAGGTACAGTAGAATCTGCCTGGAAGGAGTCTTCAGGTTGTTATGACATTCCCAGCTAGAGATTGTACCAATTAATCAAATAATTTGTTGATGAATAAAGTGATTGACTGAACAGATATTAAAGTTGATCTGTCTTCTCAAACCTGTCATTTATCTCAGCTGTGCTCATGGGGAACCCCAGAGTTCTTCAGCCAGCCAAGGAGTTTATGACAGAAGTGTACTGTTTTTATACAGGCACAGCCTTGGCATTCAGATTCATTATAGCTAAAAGATAAACCTGAGTTTCATATTTAAAACTCATTTAAGTTTCATAGCTATTCCCAAAGAAATAAATTCAATTTTTTCACTATTTCTATTCTCTTCTTAAGAGAGTAACTGTACTATTTCTATGCCCTAAATGGGTTATGCAGATCAAAATATTTGTAAACCACTTCTTTTATTATTAAAAATTGAACTCAGATTTAACTCCACAGTTCTGTAAACACAAGAATCATATTTCTAATCAAGGATCCCTCCTTGCTGTGTATTAAAAAGTGGTCTAAAAAGGGATGGGAGCTAACTGCGGTGGGACACCAGCACAAAACCTCCCAGAAATTCTCTGCACTTTTTATGGGATTAAATATTATGTCTGGTTCTAAAGATTAGCCCTTTTACAATATTCCTTTTCATGCTTACAACAAGAAAAACTGAAAAAGAGATGCAAATTTAAGAAAAATATTAACCACATGGTAGTAATTGAGCTACTTACCTCTATTACACTTGCTGCACCAATCCACATATTTATGAGACTGGAAATACTTTTGTCAAAGTGTATGTGTACCTGCTACATTGCAAGGTAGATTAAAAATAGATCAGAAGTCTAACTATTTCATAAGCAAGTTTAGTTATGTCTTAATTCCTTTACATTAAACTTAACTTTGATTGTGCCCCATAACCTGAACATAGTTTGATGAATGACAAGGAAGGAAGGCTAAGACTGCTTCTGTTCTGATTTTCTGGTGTAATATTTGCTTGTCGTTATAGGCAGTTCAGACATAGCTTCACATTCTTTGCCTTGTGCAAAATGCAGTATTGATGCAGAAAAGTATCTCAGTAGATGCCACACTTGCCTCCTATTTATTCTGATATTGATGGCACATGGGGACATATATGCCCATACTTTGCCCAAGTACTATATTGGGAATAAACACATCTGGCTTACATTGCCCAAATGTCAAGGGCCTGCATGATCCTGGGGACATACTGTGACAGAAGTCAGCAATCAGACAATAATGTTTTGTGCAAAACACTCCTTCCTCCAGTTCAGCCATCTGCAAGTTTTTTACAGCTTTATATAACACCCATCAAAACATAAAGCTCATGAAGAGGTGGGACAGCACAAGATCATGGTTTTACAGACCTGATTTCAGCTGTGGCCCCATGAAGACTGAATACAACTGCACCACAGTGCAGGCAATTTGGCTGTGGACCTGTTCTTAGAAGCCTGAACCTGTGGCAAGGTAGTCCTGCTTTAAACTTTCCTGTAAATCCAGTCCTCTGCATTTCCGGTGGCATAATCTGCTTCTGGAGAAAAAGAGGAATCTCTGTATTTCTCAGCCCTAGCACTTTAAAGTCAGAGCTGCAGGACACAGTATGGGAAGATCAGTCCCACTGCTTATGATCAAAGAATATTTAATCTTTTCTCCAGATGACTGCATGCTCCCCCTTCTCCCTCCCTCCCTCCCTCCCTTCCTCCCTCCCTCCCTTCCTCCCTTTCACTAACCTCATTCCTAAACCCCTCAGATCTGAAATAGAATGTAGAATATTATGTATTTACACTGAGCATGCTCGCATGGCTATCTCCCTCAAATATTTAAGATAACATTAAAAAAAAAAAAAAAAAAAAAAGCCTTATAGAAATATTCACAGCACACCAAAAAAGCAAAACAACTAAAGGTCAATAACAGTGATAAACTTACAGATAATCTCCTGTCACATTAATTGATGATTTGCCCAACAATCCACATGAGTTAGGATATTCCAACTCACCTATTATCATGCCTGACTCATAGTAGTTAAACAAACACTTGTTTAGGTAAATCTTCATTGCTCATACTTTACATGCATAAACAAACATTTGCAGATGGTGATGGGTTTCCCACATATCAGAAGATGGGATAAAATGTCATTCACTGCCTTTTCAGTTTGGGTTTCCTATAGTATTCTGCAGTCTTCCTTGAGCAATACATCAGTAGTCTCATTAAAATGCAGGCCAATTTATTATTAGATCTAACAGACATTTTATTCATGTGTAAATGACAGGATAATAGAACAGTTGTTTGACAGCTTGCTGAGAAAATTGTAGCTTTCATCATCTTAGATGATAAATTTTTCCTAAAATAAAGTGAACACCCATGGAAGAAATTAGAGTTAGGGTTTTAGATAAAGAAAAGAATATGACAACTACTCTACTTAACTGAATCAATTTCTGTGATCTCACGAGAGTCAAAAATACTTCGGTTCAGAACAAGCCAAATTCAGATATCACCTACCAAGATAAATTTTAGAAGTGAGAAAAATACTTGGATAATTTAAAAGGAAAAGTAGTAAAGTCACTTACATATCCTGAAAGCTTATTAGTTTACTGAAAACAATCAATTTTATGCCTTTTTTGTAGTCCCTGTGTTTCAGAAATCTCACATACACAATTTCTTTTTTTTGGCAGCTTAATTGCAAAAGACTATTAAGGCCGCTAAGCAACATCTTGTATTTGTGGCAGAATTCTGTCTTGGACCTAAGGAGAAATACTCAAAAAAAAAAAAAAAAGTTATATAGGTGGCTTATTTTTAATGGAGAACATAATAGAGAGCAAAAGGAAATGCCAAGACCTCCCAAAGGTTTTGAAAAATAAAGTGCTAACTAACATGGAAAGTTCAAGCTTCTCTTTGTGGCAAGAACATTACTGGAAAGTTCTCTTTTCACATGTCAGTCTTGGCATGAAGAATAGAAAACATAAGCATTTTAACAGCTGCCAAAGGCAAGTATGAGGCTCAAGTGATTTGTTCACAGTAAAGAAAAAAATTAGTTTGACCTTAAGTCGCTACATTCCCAAACAAATGCTCATTTTGCATTTAGGTTGAATAAACTATGAAAAACAATAGCTTCCTCAAGTGACCTACATCAGCAACAACTCAATCTGCTCAAATTTTCAATTTGTAAAGATGGAGAAAATAAAATGATTTCTAACTCAGGATCCTTAAAACACCCCAGACTTTATCCTGTTTTAGGGACTCCTGAGTTGCTTTCAGCCAAATGACCACCAACATTTTCTTTGCTCAAGTTTAATTGCAAAATACTACTATCTGCGAAAATGTGAAATTATTACATATCCCATGCTTGTCAGAAATTCAGGACTTTTCTGAGATCTTGCAAGAGATTTCTGCAATCCCCAAACACAAAAATATTTCTTCCAAAAGAGAATAAACATTATTTTACAGTTAATGTATTTCATCTCAGTATATTTACTTTGGTCCATTTTAATTAAGCAAAAATTATTGATTTGTTGAATATTATTTCTTCAGACCAAAACTTCCAACCAAATTTAGGACCCCTAAATTTATACTTAACCCCTAGCCTTCTCCCTGTTTTGATTTTATCTTTGTGATTACATTTTTGTTCTGGACATTGCTCAGGACTCATAAGAAAGTTTCTACTCCAGAAATAAGCAGAGCAGGATGTAGGGCATGACAAAATTTTGATTTGTCAGACAAAGTACACCTAAAGAAAGATAATCAGAACCTTCAGAAAGTAAAATCACTGCTGCTTTCATTTCAAACCATAAATAGGGGGCAGTTGCTGCTATTGTTAGAAGTGTGGTAATGAGCCTAAATGATGTTTAGACCAGTTCCGTCTAAATGAGATTAAGTTTCCATCATTATATTCTCCCCAGTTGACATCTGGAAAAGACTTAAATTCTACCAAAAGGCAGAGGTTAGCTGAAACAATGCCTCTGTGACACTTTGCATCTGTTGCTGCATTTCAAAGTTTCATTCCACTTAAGATTTGTAAAGAAGCTGAAATTTTGTGTTCCCACAGAACTAATTTCCAGCAAGCTGATTGAAAAATGATGCAGAACTTAATGAGTGGCAATGAGTATGTCTTAAATGTTTTTCTAAATCAGGGAAAAAGTTAATAACCCATAGGTGGGGGAGGAGGAAGGAACAGGTCTAAAGAAAAGTATGATACTGAACAAGTGAGAATATTTTCAAAGAGTAAAGATTATTCCACCCCACATGCTCCCCACTCCTCACACACTGGAATTACTTTTCCTATCTGGGAGAGCAAACACTGCAGCTGTCATGTCTAATTTTGTCTTTTCTCCTGTTGGCTTTGCTAATCAAGAACATTACCCATTTCAAACAGCAGATATTTCTTCAACCTGTTAATCATTTCTGACTTGCAGGTGGTCTATTATAGATTTCAGTATCTTCTGATGTTTAAAATTCAAATCTATAATGGATATTTTTTTGGCAGGCTAAGGGACTCCAAAATACTGCATATATTTGTTTGTTTAATTGAAACATTAAAGGAACAAATACTCACTTGTCTTCCAAAATCTGTGTTTAGACTGAGAAATTTCAGATTTGAAGACATCTCAGTGGTTCACTCCAATATGGGAGAGTATACTTCTTTTCTTCTCTGAGAATTGACAACACAATCAAAACCAGTCCTACAAATAACATTGTTGTGTCACAAATTTAGCTATGGATTAACTGGTTTGTAAACAATAAACAGCCTGGAGATACAAGATCAGAACTACCCTTCTCCTGCAGTAGTTAGGAGCCTTCACCTTGAACTAAGTTGAGAACTATCTGCATTACAAGCCAGCTAATAGTATGGAATTGCTATTTATATCACAGTAATTTCAAAACTCTGCTGGATTCTGTACAGATAGGTAGAGAAACACAGTCTCCATCCTAAATATCTTTAGAGACTGAACAAACAGCTCTAAACCCAAAGGGGAAAGGTGGTAGATGAAGGTTATGACTGTCCTTAGCTATAGTTTTTATTACACAGCTCATTACAGGTAACTGGGATTCAACTCAGGTGAGACCTTCATGTGCAGAAGCACCTTCTCCCATTGCCTTAGCACACCACTCTTGAAGGTGCTGCTGTCCCAGTCACACACTGTGGTAAACCAAAATGCAGTTTTAACAGAGGGTTGGAGGTTCGAGCAACCAAAGGGAGAAGTGCTCAAAAATGCACCACACATTTTTGTTCAGAAAGTCAAATGACAGAAGATTCTCCACAGTAAATATTATTGCAAGCAAAATACTGTTCAAAAAGTCTTTTCAAATCAACAAAACATAGCTCCAAAACTATTTAACCACAACAGATTATAAACAAGTTTTCTCAACTACAATTTATTTTCTTCAGACAGAAAATGGGCATGAGTTTTAAGAGCTGTATGTACAGACAACTCTGAAATAAAGGTTGCAAACTCTTTTATTTAGCAGTACATAGGAGTATTAGATGAATCCAAGTTTCATGCTAATTTAAGTTATTTTGGGTTCAAAAATAATTTGTTTCTATCATAAGCTATCAGTAAGAGCAGTGTTCAGAGGCTAGGGAATGAAAACAATTTGTATAGCTGCCGTGGCCATTTCCAGGAGGAGGGGATGGGGATATTTAAACATAAATGGGAATGCAAATGCTTCATCTGTCATGTATGGGTATTTAAATAGAAATGGCAACACCACAATTAGGAATTGGAAAACACAGCACTGATATAAGTGCTGGATGAAAACTGTGCACAAATCCATATCAGTTCTGGGAAGAAGCTTCTTGATGTGATACAGTTCCTCAGGATAGGGCAGATTGTGTCTCTTCTTGTTGATGTTCTTCTCTCCTTCTCTCCACTAGGAGAACAAGATATGGGTTTTGTGTGCAGGATCTCAAAATTATTATCTGAATTATCATACTAAATTAACTTGGGGCTGACATTTTGATGTCTTCTGTTAGGATCCATTAATTTGGTAGCAGACTTGCCTCCCATAAGAGGAATAATTACTAGCATTCATGTAGACAAAAAATAAACTTATACCCACTGGTATATGCTGGTAGGCACCAGCCTATGGCTTTGTATAAGAAAACATAATAGTAGACAACTGAATAGAAATTCTTCTGAACTACTCCTTCAGGGTCGAATGATATGGACTGCAAGAGATCCATGAAAAACGTGGCCCCCAGGCTGAAGAAACTTCTGCAGTTTCCTGCTACACTACAGGTCTGTCAGTTCACAGTAAAGAGGGAGAACAGCTGCATTAGTACTTTCAGAACTTCCTTGTCTTGAAGTCTTTCTCCTGAAAACGAGGCTAACCCACTGCATGGAGAAAACCATGCTTCAGAGAAAAGATAACATTTCAGCTAGAAGTAACTTGGCTGAGTTAAATTTTTGGAAGCAGGTACTCCTGACAGAGGAAGATTTTCATGCTTTCTAACTCACTACAGGAGTTTTATCATTTCAGAAAAAGTGGGCTTCTGAAGAAGTTTCTTCCTCATCCTCAACTCTGGAAGACTGATAGTGATATGGGATGGCATGGATACCACTACTTGCCTTAAATATCCTAGGCTGGGTATCTCTTTCCTTCTGGGTGCCATGGATCCAGAGATCCTCCCTACAAGTCTAAGATCATGAAAGATCTTAGTCTTACTAGACAAATATCTAAAAGCAGTTTGTAGGCATATAATGCTAATTTTGGACAGAACTATTAAAGAAAATTTGGAAGGGGAAAGTGGTAACTGGTTAGAAAATCACATTGGTCTACTAAAGTTCTGTGAAATAAACAGAGGAGAGACATGAGGCAGAGAAAAAAAAATACCGTATTGATGACACAGGTCATAGTAAGGTTATAAAGAAGGCCAAAATAAACTGGGGCAATGAAAAATTAAAATAGGAGAACAAAATGTTAAGTGAGAAAAACAACCCACATACCGTTAATTTCTGATCAACATTTCACATTTCAGTGAAAAGACTTACGTGTTATCACTGCAGCTCACTAAGAGGTGCTTGTTTAAGCTATCAAAAATAGGCTTCACTAAGAAGGAAAAACTGAAAATGTAATGCCTTTACATCAAATCATGATATTGAACACTATTCAAAAAATGTATTTGGCTTATTATTTCACATCCAAGAAAATCAACAAAATAAGGTCCAAGAAAGAGAGGTCTTGGGACAGCTGACAGGTCCAGAATTCCTGTTTGAATGTTGTAGCTCACAATAAGCCCATTTTCACACTATGCTTTCAAATAAAAACATTCATTAACTTTCTAGACTGTTTTTCCATGTTAGGATCTTCTAGACTCAGCAGGAAGACAACAAACAGTGAAACCGATCTCAAAGCTGCGAGGTGAAACAAGGAAAGACAACGTCTTTCTGAGCTGTAAAAATGTATGTTTATCCATAAAAGAACAAGTTCAATTTCTTTAACAATCTCTGCAGCCATTTTCATCATTTTATGCACATAAATTTATGTTTATAGAAGGAAAATTTTTCAAAGAAGCTAAGAATTTGAGGGGAAAAAATATTTCAACAAGAAAAACAAACATTTAAAATTCAGAAACAGGAAAATGAATTCAGAAACACATACTCAAATAATTTTGCCCATTTCAAGAAAGCACTAACTTAAGACAAAACTAGGCAATCCCAAACAAACAAACAAAAATCCTTTATCCGGCATCTGGACACTTGGTGAATATTTTAGTTCTGAGATTCTTCCCTATATAAATTTTACCATCAGTTACTTTCCTTATTCCATGGGGAAAAAAATGCTCCAGGAAAGTCACTTTACTCAGTCAACTGTAATGTCTGGGGAGAAAGAAAAATAATAATAAATCAGAAAATAAACCCACAGTTGTAATGAAAAAAAAAAAAAAAAAAAAAACACCCAGCCCTTTTGCTATACTGGAGTTTGCTCAAAACACCCCTTGAAGTTTTTTGTTTCCATCCTAATAGGATGAACACAGTCAAGTAGCTCAGTAGTGCTTAGTATATCACACACACATTCAATTCTCTCTTCAAACACACCAACCTCATCTTTGACAGGCATCCCAGATATAACAGGATACAATAGTGTGCAGAAATAATCTTCTGTTTGATGTTTAACTCAGTGGTAGGATTACTCGTGCTGAGAAGAGGAGGGGAAGAACAACTCTGTAAACAGGTGTATTCATTTAGGAAATGACTGCTTGGTCTCAACAGTGTAATTCTGGGAGATGCACAGATTAACACATCCTTCATCAAGGTATGGAATAAAGTCCACAGTCAATGACCAAATCTCACAGTTGCAAGGTGAATAAAACTTGCTTTCCTCTTATCTCCTCTGGTTTCTGTTTAGTATCATTCCCCTTTTATGAAATTGTTGTCTCACTTCTAAAAAAAGTTTTCTTTAACCCTAAACATGAGTTTCTTACTTTGAAAAGGGGAAAAAAATCCCTAGATCAGTAACTTTTTTTTTTTTTCTTCTTTTCCTCTGATAAATGGATTAGCAGAGTTCTTTCCTTACTCTAATTTCCATCTGCTTTGTTATTTCCATTTCTTTATTCAAACAAGTCTTGTTAACTCCTTTAATTTCTGAGTGAGAGCATAAACAGTCCCCCTTTTTCCTGGACAAAAGAAGTCATTGCAGAACAACCAGTTGTCATTCAACTGCAACTGTCTCTCAAAAATTCAAAGAGTGGGTGAGCTGTTTCAGGGGACTGACACAAGCCAGCATTGCTTTGGGAACAGAGCACGGACAAAGGTCTGATGAAGCCTCAAATAAGGTGAAGCAGGGATTGAACTATGACCTCGGGCCCATCTGAGTAATGCAGTAATACCCAAGCTTTGCTATGGGAAATAGTCTATCTACTTTCCCTGTTTTCTAGTTAAAACTATTAGGAGAGTTTAAGAGAACGTATGGATGCTCTAGAGACCTGGAAAATCATCTAGCTTTGCTCTAAAAGGAAAGCTAATCAAAAGTGTTGGCATATTTAAAGTGACTTTGAGCTCAGAAAGAAGAGAGCACACACTAAATTCCTGTGTCTCATACAAGGACTTGAGGAGGTCAACTGCAGAGTAACTCTCCTAAAGAGACAGAATTTCACTGCTGCTTGACTAGCAGGACAGCAGACACTTTTTTTTTCTTACTGCCAGTAAGAAGTTAGACTTGCACTTTTACCTTGATTAGAAATGATAGACAGACTGTGAGATCTTTCACTAACGTGACTGTGACACTCACTGTATAAGGTCAGTAGAAAAATCTTATCAGCCTGCAATTGAGAATCAAAGTTAGGTCAGGGAACGTACCAAGTTAAGCACAGCTACTTGTTTCATTGTTACCTACTGCAAGAAGGGAAATCTAAGACAAATTTTGAGGTTCCCTCATGACAAAGATACTCTTTTTGTGATGATTCGTACTTGACCCATTAATTCATTGTGATTAGTTTAAAAGAAACTCCAAAATATGGTTACCACTATCGGCCTGTTGTTTGGAATAGGCAGAAAAAGTGAGTTGGTCTAAACATTTGCTAGAAAAACTGAAGTCCTTAGTTCCCCTCTATCAACTACAATCTTATAATCCATCCCTGTGATGCTGAACCAATCTTAAAACACTTCCAAAAGAAAAAGAAAAAGAACAAAAATAGTAACAATATGAGTGGAGGCATAGTCATTAGGTTTTTATTTGATTTTTAAGTACCCTCCAAAATATCTGCAGGAAAAGATTACTGTGATTGTGTTTCCTTTCCTCCTTCATGAGCTGTGGGGATACAAACCTAAGACAAATATAATATAGAAACATTTGTGAAACACAGTTGTTGACCTTTGGCTGAAAAGTAAGCTTCAAGACAGAGCAGATCATTTTTATTGAGGACAACAGGAGAACAGCCAGATGTTCATGTTAACTGTGCACAATTTTTCAATGGTACAGATTTATACTAAGTGAGAGAAACCTGGAGTGCCATGATGTAAGCATTTATATTTTTTATTATTTTTTTTAATTATTTTTTATTAGAAGAGCAGCTCCCTGTCTCCCAGAGATGACAATTATACGTTTCTCTACAGCAAGAGTTAAAATACCCTTTTTCTACTATCACTGCTACAAAAAGAAGAAACTCTGGTAGAAGTTGTAAATTCGCAGAAGAACTTTACTGTCTAATAGAAAGAGTTTTATTTTTACAGATGAGCTACCTGCATCCATAAAATAAAGTTTCTGAAATAGTGGTACAAAGAGGCTCCCACTTCAAAGGGATAAACAAAACAAAACAAAACAACAAAAACAACAACAAAAACTCACAAAGTCTCAGAGCTGGATAGTGATGTTTAGATTAAGTGTAATATTAAATAGAGAATGTATAGAGAACTTACTTTAAGACAGCTTTGAAGTTTTTCCAATCTTTCATCCATCTGAACTCCTCCTATGTCAAAAAGCATGAGTCTAGCCACACGATTCCTGACATGTAGTGTTAGACAAACCACACAAGTACAAGCCATGCTCTTTAAAAACACAGCAGATGCCTAGAGAAGACACTAAAACTGAAAGACAAAACTATAGCACATAAGAATCTCAAGCAGCATCCCACCTATACTTTGAACTTCAACTACGACTAGTAATAGACTAAGACCAACTTCAAAGCTTCAGAAAACAACATGGGTCAAGGTCTCTTTCTACTTTCATCACAGGAAGTACGTGCAAGCCCATGTGTTAACACTAAGTGAAAGGTCAATGTAGCTTTTCATGATAAACATCACCTAACTTTTTCAAAGCAATAAATGAAGTTATATTTCAGTAAAGAGCCTTGCAGGTTACACCACAACATATACTTATGTATGTCTTCTACAGACTTCATAGATTATTTGTTTAAATGAATAAATATAAGCATGCCCTGAGGATGCAAAAATGAGATTTTTCATGGGACGTTTACTGCAAGCTCAGCTCTGCATATCTGCAAACTAATCTGCTCACATAGGCAGGAAAAAAAATGGTAAAAGCAGATGAACTAGGGAGTATGTCATGCAAAGTGTAGAGTGTAATGTAGGATACTAATCTCTTCTTTCAACAAGAACTGAGTCATGCAGTGACCTTGAGAACCAGACCACAGACCTAACAAATTGGCAATAACAGGGTTATCTTCTACAAAGGTGAACCACAGCAGCAGGAGTGTTACCACACCCCCAGCCAACATGCAATTTTGTGCTTCTGACATTTAAGGCTAATAGATACCCTGCCAGGATATCAAGGTTTGGAAGCCCCTGCACTTTGCAGATACTTACTGCTTTACAGAGACACAAAAATTCTGGTTAAATTTCCAGGTTTTCACTAGAGTGTGCTCTTGTGTAGCTCTACCCCCTCCTAAAACCTCTTTCTCTCCTTGGAGCCCCCTTTTAGAGTCTGTGTCCTCTTCCTTGCACAATTCAGCCTGAGGTGATTCTTTCTCTTCCTTCTATCCAGAAAAGAGTAGACAGGCATATGACATATGTACATATGACAGGCTGTCTGAACAGTAGCAATCTGACCCTGAACACTTTTGTTGACAACACTCTTCCTAATAAACTCAGACCTCTGAAGGTCATTAGCTGTTTATTGTAAGTCAAGATTTAAAAAGCTCCGCTCTAGATAAGAGCCAATGAAACCTCTACATCCGGTCCTCTCTTCTGGTGCCAAGTAATGGCATTAACAGAAATGACTATTTATATACCTGTTTGTACCTTACAGACTTAACTACATAGTCAGGCCAGCCCATGGTAGCTGCATCAATGAAGAGGTGCTGAGGTGAAATCAATGGATATAAATGCTGCTGTTTCCTAGTGTCCAAAAAGAACCATTCTGCCTTCCCTCAAGCAGGGCAGTAGTGGCATGAAGCCTGGTAACTTGGCTATGTTTCAGGATACTTACAGAAGATAAAAGAGGTATATCTCTGCAATGCTCCCAAAGCTTAAATTCCTGCACCAAATCATGGAAGGGCTGTATCAGCCCTACACAGCAGAATCAATATTTACTGTGGAACATAGCAGCAAGGGGGAGCACTCCATCCTGCTAGCCAAATACTGCAGACTTAGTTAAGGATAGGCTGGCCCTTTCTTGCAGGGTGAGCTGTCTATAGCCCCACTGTCACATATTGTGAAAAAAAAAAAAAATTCTAACCCGGTATATAGCCTAGATAATGTTGTATATAATGTGCGTGACACTAGCACTTGTTGAATGTACCATGCATAACAAGTTTTCTCTAAAATTCATGGTCACACCCAACAGACTTGAAAGTAGTGTCCAATACTTTCAACAAGAGGACATGGGAGTGTCTCTGAAGCATTCTCAAAGGAAAACCCACCCCCTAGTGAGAAGCCAGACCAGTAGAGGAGAGGTTCTCCTCTCCCTCCATAGGCTTTCCAGCTAAACCTTCACCAGCCAGTGGACATCTAAGACTTACGTTAGCTGGATTGTGATGGAGGTCTGATCAGCCAACATTTGCTCGCAAGAGAGTGGTATCACCAGTATACAACCCTTCTATCTGCAGGTGTAAGCCAATTTGAGGCCCAAGAGCTTCATCACACTGTACAGATGCCTTTTAACTAGTCCTAACATGGGCTATGCAGCAATATGCAAATAGTCAGCCAGACCTTAAATTTCGATAGGGTGCAAGGTGGCAAATATCAGGAGACCGGCTGGAATGCTGGATTTTCCAGTGCTTTCTCCTCTTGCTGAAAGTACAGGCCTGGCTCCAAACTCAGAGATTTGCTGTTGGACCAGAAGCTTATGCTGGTCCTATGTAACTTCACAGCAGCAAAGCTGTACCATGTCTATTTTTGGCACTGCTCTAGAGCCACATGTATTTGCTTGTATTAGAAGCAGTATTGCTCAGGGTCGCACACCTAACAAGAAATGCAAAACCCCCAGGTCACCTTCTGGCAGGTCACGTAGGTGGTTTGCAAAGATCCAAGTCCATATAGTCCTGAGTAAGGCCCCAGGATAAAGAGATCAGCATATTTTTGGGACCTTGCTCCCTGTGAGTTCCAGTACATATGAAGAATTTGATAAGTTTAAGAAGCAAACAGAATTAAGCAAACGGAATTAAGCTAGAGTGTTGTGGACACATTCAGAAGACTTTCTAAAACCCAGTTAACATATAATATTCTCATCTTTCCTCTGAATTAGCCAGCTGTCTCCCTTCCTCTCCTGTTTCATTTTCTTCTTTTTGCTCCAAGTTCTTGCTTTCCTTAACCAGACTAAAATTCATCCAGGAAGACTCATGATATCAAAATAAGAATTTTTGTTCAACTTCTTAATAATTTGTCCTTTACATAAACTAGCAAAATGGTAATGAATATTGGTCGATAACTAGTTCTGCATAAAACAGTCAAAACACTGGGATAAGCTTCCTTCTTTAGTCTCGCATATAAAATCTCCAAAGCAGGGAGACCACAGACTTCCAGCAACCCATCACATTGTTACAGTGCCTTACCAGTAAACTCAGGAAAGATAGGAAGTGAAAATATGTACTGAACACCCTTCCTGTGATCTGAACCCTCTAATAAAGTTTATCATCCTATGTGTAACAGTCTCTATGAACAGATTCATAACAGCTTTTTTCTGTTAGAAGACCTGTCACATTCAGCCTTCCCTCATCCAAGAACACTACTTCTAAAAACAAATTATAATTCCAGTCTCTCTCCTCTGGAAAATCTCCATTCTGAATTTTCTTTGAAGTGTACTGCCTAAAAGTAGGCATAACACTACAGCTAAGACCTTGACAATATTGAGCATAATGGAAGTACAGTCTGTATTTTGCAGACAACATAAATGTTTGTTTACTGGTGTGACATTTGCTTCTTTCCTATGCCAAAAAACCATGACACTTCTGATTACTATCACATGCCAAATCCCCCATTTCCCCATCTCTTTTTCCAGGAAACTTTCTGAACCACACAACATTACCCATCACACATTTGGTTTATTGATTGTCCCAACTGAATACCTTGCACTTCCCCCTCTAAATTCAATCTTTATCTCTCTATTATATCCTGAGTTTATCAAGACTGAAGGACTAGCTCAGTAATAACATCACTCTGCTTGCTTCTAGTTTGCTATTAAAATCATACAGAATAAGCTAACTCACTATTCTGTTCAGAAGACCCTGTGAAACCTCATTTCATGTCTTTGTTGGGTCAGATATTTGATTAATTTTCTGGGCAAAATTATCCAACTGGTTTGATATTTCACCTTTTAATTTAATTTGCATGCATATTTTTGAAAGTGTGATGCAAGGGAGTAGCAAAAGCCTTACAAATCTCAAAATATAACATCTAATGCTTCTCCTTTATCCACTGGCCAGTTACTCTGTCACAGAAGGGAACTGGGTTGAACAAATGAACCATGTTGGCAGCTACTCATCTCTTTGATGATTTTCCAGGAGCTTACAGATGGTTTGATTTTTTCCATTCCAGAATCTTTCTCTTATCTGAAGTTAAGCTGACAAATCAATAATTCTACAAATTCCTTTTCCCTATAATCTGCCCTTTACTTTTTCTTTCATACTCCACCTGTTCTCTATGCTTTCTCAAAGACATGCAATCAGAGCTCTGAGAATGGAAACAGATTCAGGTGAAGAAAAGGTAAAGCTTAGTAAATTGAGACAAATTTGTCTATATTGACAAAAAGAGGGCCAAGAACCACCTCTTGGGCTCCAGGGCCAAATGGCACAGACTGATACATACCCACACAGCTGAAAGTCACACCCAAAACAGTCATTACATCCAAGTCACAAATCATTGGTAGCCAGCCCTGGCTCAGTGTACCTCTGATATATTTTAGCCCTTATTAATCTTCACAGCTCCATGGGTGGTCGCACTTACCATGGTCCATTGATAAAGCAGATGGTAGAGCATGAAATCATTCATCACACCTTGTTCTATGCTTGTAGGCTTGAAATCTGTGCTGGGCACTGGGGGTGACAACATCCTGCCATCTGCCATGGGTATTACAGCTATTCTTGCATTTTCTCATTATGTTTGACAGACATCCTTAGATGTCTTCCATAATCTATCTGTAGTCCTACCCCCTTCTTCAGGCTGGAGTCAGGCAAGATGCACTCAGTTAGGGGCTTCATAGCTTACTCATTTCTTCCATATCTAGAGTTCCCATAGGTTTTCTAATTTGGGCCAATAGCAATGATCCTAAGTTTTTTTGTTTGTTTGTTTTTTGTTGTTGTTGTTGTTGTTGTTGTTGTTTTTGTTTGTTTGTTTGTTTGTTTTGTTTTGTTTTGTTTTGGGGGGGGGGGGGAGGAGGCCTACACAGAGCATATTCTCTTCCTGCCTAGAATTACAGGATGTTGCTGAGAATATTGGCTGTATACAATAACACATAAAACATTGTTTTCCCTTTCTGACCATAGGTCCTAGTACCAGTTTGCAACAACTGGATTCAGTGGAGCATGTGTCTAGCTGGTTGGCCACAAGGTGGTGAACACAGAGACAGCCTAGAAAGTCATACGATCAACAATGTTCATAATGTCATTGCCTTCTGTACAACACAAATCGCTCATCAGCAGCCTCATGCAAGGCAAAAGGATCACAGCAGGACTGGACTTTCAATTTCTCATGCATCCTGCCTGTCTTCATTGGCACAGACGGCCTTACACACTTGTCCGCCTCTTCTAATTCCAGGACCAGAGGTGGTAGTCTGGATGAGGCATATTTCCATTAAAATCCTCACAAGCAATTTGCAGCATTCACCCCCTCTCTCTCTCAACAAACACAGCTTCTTTTCTGCCCGTGCCTTGCCCTTCCGCATGCTATATACAAGGAAGAGATTAAGTTCAGCCTGACAGTCCCAAC
The DNA here is from genome assembly GCA_011074415.1 of Stictonetta naevosa. Lineage (NCBI taxonomy): Eukaryota > Metazoa > Chordata > Aves > Anseriformes > Anatidae > Stictonetta > Stictonetta naevosa. The sequence continues at coordinate 85,624,313 of CM021700.1, read as the reverse complement.
TGTCAAGTCTTCTTTTTCATGAGTCATGCTGACCGCTGTTACACTTGAAGGTCTACATTCCAATCCCCTTTTCTCTATTCTTGACATACAACCCACTACAATCTCTCTGCTCATGCTTTCCCCACACAAGCTCCTGCCAGCATCCCACCAGCAGCAGCCTCTGTAACTCCCCAGTTGAAAGGGAATGACACAGCTCTTAGCTATTTACAACTACTCTTTTCAAATAATCTTTTAAAAAGCTATTTCATCAACACAAGGGAGGGGGAGGAAAAAAAAATATATTTAGCTATTATTAGATATCATCCAAGTGTGCATAGGAACAGGTAGGCAAAAGGGAGTTATTACATCCTTCCTAGTTTCTATTTCAGCAGCCTGGGACTTCAGTCCCATCTGGCCAAGTATATTAGCACTGTACATCCAGGCAAGCAGCTGATGGTGCAGGAGACATCCCACCTACCTAATCAGACTGCTCTGTCTCCCAGCATAGCTTGTTCTCTCAACAGGACCCAGTACTGACAGAGATATGGTCTGTGCCTGTGTGAGCAGTACAGTGGCTCCGTGGAAACTGCTCCGGAAACTGAGTCAGGAGCTACTTCCATCCAGTCTATGTTGGGAGATCCTTTACAGTCAGGTAGAGCAAGTACAGAAACCATAACTTGTGTCCCTAGAGCTCTGCCATGAGGCTGGGTGGCAGGGTGAGTGCTGGTGATAAACTACTTTCCAGTGGGTTGCTCGTTTCTCTCTAGCCCATTACCCAAATATTTTACTACAAATATTTTTACAATACTAGGATTCAAAATGATTTCCTCTTGAGAGCCAAGCAGCCACGAACTCAGAATAATCTGTAGAAGTTTGAAGGGATAAGCACAATCAGCCATTGTTTTCCTATGCCTAGAGGTATATCTGAGCTATATTTATATTTTTCATCACAGTCCTGAGATGCCCACCAGCTATATTCAAAGGAGGAAGACACTAGTAGAGAAAAATACCCTTTCTCCTTGCTGACCAAGGCTGTAGTTTCTCAACTGTACTGTCACTCATCCATAGTTGCTGGATGCATATTGGTGTGCTCATATTTGAAACCTATTAATGGAAAAGATCTGCATGTGAAAGTTGCTCTGATGGCATTCTGGGCCAGTGCTAGCTGCTACAGGCCCCAGAAGGATAACACAGATCATGTGAACAAACTGAACAGTACTGATAATTACGATATAAACAGCTTACATCTGTGCCATGGCCTTGTGTTATTTAGTAGTACAGTCATTGCCCATGACTAACTCACTGATCAACAAGACAGTATGCTAAGCAGTAAGCTATCAATTAAGAAACAGACCAAGTCTTTCTGGAAAAAAAAAAAAAAAAAAAAAAAAAAGAAACCACCTTTATTCCAGAAGCAGTGAATTGCCTCCTGCAAAACAACTTTACATGAAACCTACAAAATCCATATGTAATTCCAGACATTAAATAAGATTTATTAACTTAATTAAACTGCTGCATCATTCAGATTGAGAATGCATATCATCATCTAGAAGTAATTTCCAGAGAAAAAAAAGAGATTTTCTTAGAAAAAAAGAGGAAATATTAAATCTCCTATTTCAAAGGTTTTAAGCTACTAAATATATTAGACCAATAACACATGCACGGGTAGAGTCTACCAGAAAGCACCATATTTAGGAGTGGATGGTGTAAATAGAAAAAGCAAGGCCATACAAATACTAATTAGTTTCTTTTCTTAGCTTTCACAGGGACCAAAACTTTATCTGTTACATCATGGTAATTATAAAAATTCAAATACAGATTTGAAGAATCTAAGCAGTCATTCAAAAAGCACTCCCATTTGACCCATTGACTTCAGGTGTCTAACAGTAGAGAAAACTGTTTATATTATTATTTCTCACATGATTCACAATCACTGTGTGGACAAAAAATAAATAAATAAATTGAAAAAAATATCACTGAAGTTCAGCGCTGCAGCAGAGATTCCCCAGCAGCATCCTCTCAGTTACGACCAAGTGAAGACAACTGAAGTATCAGAAGACTTTGAATTGTCATAACTTGGGTTACAGGTAATGCAAAAAATTTAACCGTTATCTCTGAAGGTACTTAGTGTCAACAGAACAAAGATTTTACCCAAATCAACTGTAGAGCCTATATGGGCAAGATCTTGTCACTTTCCCTTCATTATTTTAAAACTGGAAGGCTATTACATTCAATTACTACCCCATATCAGTTATACAGACTTATGCATATGCACTTATACTAAAAACCTCCCCTCCCAAGAAACAATTTATTTTTTGCCATGGAAGTTTAACAAGATGTTAGTTTACCAGAATCAAGGAGCCTTATATCTGGGTATCCCTTGCAATGAATGGTAGATAACAGCTCTTTGTATAAGCAGGGCAGAAGTGGCATATCACAGACTTACTATGCTGTAAGACAGATAATGCGCTGAGAGTCTTTGCCAAAACTTTCTCAAGAACTGTTTATCTAATACTACCTTTAACTTAGGTCGTACATTCCTGGCACAGCTAAACCCACAAAATGCTCAGATATCATAATATCCTTTCTAAACAAGTTAAAAACCTGATGATGGAACTACCTCTGCCAAAGGGTGAATACAAAGCTTTACTATCTTTTTGATTAGAGCCATCAGCACGCCAGCATATGTCTTCCCTTGAAAAAGCCTGAAAATTCATCAGTTTTTCCAGAATTTGATTTTTTTTTTCCATAGAAAACTCCAATTAGTGTGATATTATGGCATTTTTCCAGAATGAAGCATTCCAGTCCTTTCAGAATACAGTTGTTTATCACCCATCAAAAATATTCCAATTATCAAGTGCATGATTCCCAGTAAGCCAGAGAAAACCCATGTCAGATTGCCCTGCAGAGAATCTGGATGCTTTAAATTTGCTGGGATGCAGAACGAAGCCAAGCTTCTGCATCCCCACCAAAACATGTCCCCAAATCCACCCAAACAGCAATCTGTCATCTGTCACAGGTCTATGTGCTCAGTTCATTTACTGCTCCCAAGAGCAGTCCAACAGCAGATGGTCTGGTGGGCAGGGACTGAGTACAGAGACAGTCAATTTTTATAGACAAGCTTGCACAAAGTGAACTGTTTTGCCGACACATTTGGCTTTTACCTCACAGACAAAAAAAAAGGGGGGGGGATGGGAGGTGGGCTCTACTTTGTAGGTAAGCAGGGCTCTTCCTGGAGTATAGTCCTTCTGCTGCCTACTGACAACTACTTCTCATATCAGATGTTTTTGCATATAGGACATAAGCTTAACATATTTTATTCAAAACTGAACAGTCTTTCAGGAGATCATGTGTTCCATATACATTATTTCACAAGATATATTTCCATTAAGTGCTCATTTTGGCATAGATGGACAAACCAATGTCAGACACCAGGGCTTCAATAAAGCCTTTCTAGTGTGCTCAGGATGAGACCCTGTGCATTAACCCCGTGAATTGTTAAAGCTTTGTAAATGCAATAGTTTCAATTCAAAAGAATTGCATCTTGGGAAGAGTTAATACTCCTGTCTTACAAGGGAAAACACCTCCTAAGTAGTTTCTGTCTGAAGAACACCAGTGGATTCTTCTTTCTACTAAAATACATCAAAACATTTGGGTAGATGAAAAAAGTTCATAACAAATATGTTGTTCTGAATTGGTTTCTTAATTGTTTTCAAGATTTCATCAGCTGCATATGATCTAAAGGGAAGTCTACTTTCTACAGAGCTGGCATTTGTATAAGGCTAAGTCAAAAAAAAAAAAGCAAGTGTTCACACCTCTAACATATTTTACTCAAAATAGATACCAACCTTATTTTATTACATATTACATTTTTTACATGTATTTTATTACATTTTCAGTTTTCTTATTAGAACAATTCTTACAGTCTTTCTCCACAAGTATGCCAAAGTCAATGAGACAAAAAAAGAAAAAAAAAAAAAAGTTTATTTTTTATCTCTTCCAAAAGGGCTTTTTAATTTAGTATTTTAGTTTTTGGAATTGTAGTCTTCATGAGAGAAGAGGGGACAAGAGTGTTATTTTTATTTAGTCCCAGTCTTGCCTTGGATCAGCTTCTCAAACGTAAGTTGCTGTTAAAGTTTCACTATAAGTCCCTTTACTTCACCAGTAAGAGCCCCTTAGCTCTGGATATATTCCTCCCATAAAGGCAGTTATACCCTCTTCACCTCTCAAGATTGATTAAAATCAGAGACACCTCTCCAGTGTTCCTTGTAAGGCTACTATTTCCAGTCATTGGAACACTCAGTTCTCATCTACTTAAAGCTTCTGACATGCTTTCAAAGCAGCAAGACCCACAGAGTAATGAAATACTACTACTTTCTAATTCATAAATGGATCTTGGAAATATTTGAAATTTCTTCTTACCCATTTTCTTTGATTCCTAAAGATATGTACAACATAGAAAAAGATAATATAAGCTTTCAAGAGCATCTTTAACTTTTTGATCCACTATTTATATTCAGAGGGGTTCCTTCTCCTACCTAGGCAATTAAAGCAGAGGTATTCATAATGTGAGAAGAATTTAAGTTTTACTCAATGATGCAAAACCTTAGCAATAACAGGAACAGAACTAGCATCCTGAACAACATTGCACCCTTTTCAATTACAAAGGGATACAGTATGTATCCCTTTATTAAAGGACCATATGAAGTACAAGCAACCAACCTCTTTCTCAGTTCCTAATAAAACGTACAAGATGTGTGAATTCTTACAGCCAGATTCCAGTGAGGGAAGCAGAATCTTTCTAGCCTGATCTAAGGCTCAGTGTTCTGCTTTCATTACTCCACCCCCTCACCCACCCACCCCCCCAAAAGAAAGGGAAAGAAAAAAAAAAAGAAAGAATCATAAAATCATAGAATGACTTGGGTTGGAAGGGGCCATAAAGACCATCTAGTTTCAGCCTCCTTGTCATGGGCAGGGGCACCTCCCACTAGACCAGGTTGCCCAAAGCCTCATCCAGCCTGGCCTTGAACATTTCCATGGATGGGGCATCCACAACCTCTCTGAGCTGCCTGTGCAATAGCCTCACCACCCTCAAGCTTGTCCAGGTCCCTTTGGATGGCATGCCTTACTTCTATTATATCAACTGCACCACTCAGCTTAATGTCATCTGCAAACTAGCTGAGGGTGAACTCAATCCCACTGTCTATGTGGTTGATAAAGACATGAAATAGTACTGGTCCCAGGACAGACCCCTGAGGTACACCACTCATCACCAGCCTCCACTTGGACATAGAGCCATTGACCATCACTCTCTGGGTGCAACCTTCAAGCCAATTCCTTATCCACTAAATGGTCCACCCATCAAATCCATATCTCACTAATTTAGAGATCAGGATGTTATAAGGGACTGTGTCAAAGGCCTTACAGAATTCCAGGTAGATGACATTGGTCAGTCTTCCCTTGTCAACTGATGCAGTCACTAACATAGAAGGCCACCAGATTGGTCAGGCATGATTTATCCTTGGATCAGACACCATTGACTTGTTCAGTTACATCAGTTGGTCTCAAACATGCTCTTTGCTTACAGTGGGAAGGACTTTGCTCCCCCAACCCTCATCTACAGGTTTGGGGAAATGAGACATGTGGGAAGCCTGACTGGCTTGAAGACTGAGGCAAAGTTGTTGAGTAACATCAGTTACATTGTGTAATCACTTAACACAATGCCATCCCAACCACCAACAGTCAAGGCTGGAGCCTCTCTTCTCAGAGAGAAGTACATTATCTTTCTTGTCTTGACTGACTCCCCCCAAAAAATGGTTGCAAAATCAGGGTCAAAGTGATATTTAGCTTTCAGACACACACAGGCTTTTTGATTGCTCATGAGACAAATTGGAGTGAGGCAAGTTATGTGTGATTAAAAGTGGTTTGGTACAAGAGGACAATCTTTAAGCAGTTTTTAAATACTTAGACACTTTAATCAATATTACAGAAATATTAAATAAATTAAAATAAACGTAATTTTCTATGAGCTGATAAGTGTTTTCAATATTTTAGTCACTAAAAAAGAGCAAGGAATTCAAAATGAGTCATAAAGGATGATTAAAACAAATATTCAATGTCACTGTATAAGTAAATAGTCCATAAAAGAAGCTTCAAACACTAGTTTTAAATACCTTCTGAAAGATTTAAGAACCATAGTTTTTTTGTTTCAAATATTAATCTTTTATGCTACCCAATAGCTTTAGGACTAGCAGGAAGTAAACTGTCATAAGTTTTATTCCAATTGACTTGAATTTCTGCAATGTTCTTTTGCAATGTGGAATAATAAATGAGTATTTCTGTTTCATTAAGATGAAGAAGGTCCATCCCACAAAATAACCAGGCAGGTTGCTGTGACCGCACGGGGAAGATTAGCTCCCACTCTTTCTCATCATTTCCGATTTAAGTTCAGAGTTGGAACATGAAGTTACAGCAAATGCAGAAAATCCTCAAATAGTGGCAAACCACGATAGATAATTGAAATGGATTGGATTTGCAATTCTAATTCCCCTGAATTATTTGCTGCTTACACCTATTTTATTTAAACTTGAGACACTTATACTCTCTTCAGTTCTCCCAGCAAATAAATGTAGACAGCTGTTCTTTATATTCTACTGAACAGCAGACAGTAAATATGTGGAGCAAGCATTTTGGTGGATTATATGGGTCGATATATTTTGAATTCTGCAATATGATGCGAAATCATAGCAACAGGCATTAGGTTAAGAAAGATGCAGTGAGTATGCCTCATGCATTTATGATTAATTCTAGATATCTGTTCATTCTGTTAAGTAATGAAAACCAAATATTTCTTAACTGATTTACAGATGCCATAGCTCGACACTTATTTTACCTTTTAAATTCTTAAATCAAATAGACTACAAGAGCTAATTTTCAAAGCCAAAACAGAATCACATACTGTAGCTTAAATGTTTATCAGCTTTGTCATTAGAGCTGTTCAGTGTTCTGATTGTCTTTATAACCCTTTTGCCACAAAAACATACAATTTCCCACACATCATTTATACAGATCAGAAAGACAGGATATCAATACAAAGCCTAATTGAACAAGACAAATGGCATGTCAGACCTGCTGACCTTTTCAGAGTTACCTTTGTAATCTAATGTTCCTGCTGGCATTGTCATCTTCATAAATACCAAGACCTACAAAAACTAATGAAAAACATCCTGTAAATCAAAGAAATCTGCCTTTCAATCTGGCGGAATTTAGTTTTGAGACAAAACAGTGTAGCACCAAAATACATATATTAAAAGCAGTGTTACTAAAAAATCTGCGGTCTTACGGAACTCATCTGTCAGCAACAGCTTCTTTCTTTGTAAGCATCTGCTTATATCTTTTTCTGTAAGTAGTTCGAGCCAGCTAATTGGAAGTGATCATAACATAACAATTATGGACAGCTGTCAAGGAAGTTATAATTATCCCAAGATGAGGAATGGGGTTAAGCATATCTGAGGTACCTAACTAAGATAGTGAGGTTCTCTTCATACTGAACTGAACTCTGCTTCCATTTGGTAAGGTCTCAGGTTATCCCCATGAAAAACAGGGTTGTGTTTTGCTTTAAATTTTATGAAAATAAAAGAATCTGCTCAGTTCTTAAATAATATATATATATACATATGTATATATACACACGTACACACATACACATACTTTGGCCTAAAAGCATAACCCTTGTAGAAGACTATTAGCAAGTATGTGCTTAAAAAGAGTGAGAGAAAAGGAAGCTGGACAAGCAGTAGTTCAGAAATATCTGGCCATTCACTGGTTATGGTTTGAGACCACTGAGGGACTCAAATTCTAATACATGAAATATTACCCAGAGAAATCAACTGAATTACTTGTTTCAGAATGCACAAAATAAAGTAGAAATCACTTTCTAGAAATCAGAATGTTTGCATTGAGGAAGAATAACTGCTAGATTTTTCTGTTCTAAAAATTGCATTCTGGTAAGTTTTTATACTCTTCTGTTTGCTTAATAGTATGCAGGTTGTCAATTAAAATCAAACTCTACTCAGGGTCATGCACACATAAATTATCAACTCATTGCTCTTTGGTAGCATGCACACAATGAGTCTAGTAGTCTGCAGCAGCCCAGCAGGCATTCATGTTCTCTGAAGTACTCTGACCAGCAAACCTGCCAGCCGTTTCCTGGAACTCAGTCCCAACAGAAGGTGAGCAGAGAACTCCTCTTCACATTGTTATCTTGTCCTGGTAATGCTTCTGTTGCGACTATCAACAAGCAGTTTCTTATGAAGCATAATTAACAACGCCTCTGATGCCAAGCTGCAAGATCTCTGTTACTGAAACTGAGCAGCTTTTCCTACCACATGAGTAAAACAAATCCGTCTTTGCATAGCTTTTGATATTAATGTAATTTGTAGAATTTGATATCCTAGATAGCAATACAAATAACATATATCTCATCTGGATCTTATTTGAAAGAGCTCTAAGTGGGAAGAACAGGTAGAGGAGCAAGCAGCATTTTCTTGATCCCATAAGAAAATTAAGTTTCATCTGAAAAAACAAAACAAAACAAAACAAAACAACAACAAAAAAATAACCTCCTGAAGTAAACTGCTTGAAATTAATAACAACAAAATTAAACTCATTGCAGGCCTCAAATGTATTTGTGTGCATTAAGGTCAGGTACACAGCATACATTTTTTTTTCATAAATTGTGGGAAATTTGTTCCAGTGCACTCTACCTAGGCTTACAGCTTAAATTATATTTCAGTTTAAAAATACATATTTTTTTCATTATTTGTCACAAAAGTATGAAAAAAAGAACATCAATTATATATTCATGAAAGAACTAATTGTCTATAATAATGTCTTGTCAAATACACAGCAGTTAATTATTTAATTGATTTCTTCCCTTTGATGTAAATAAACAAGCCAATTTCCAGCAAGTAATCATTCATCTCCACAGTAATTAATTCAGAGTGAGGTTTTGGAAAGAGTTCAGTAGAAGTGTAGTGATGCTACTGAAAATTGTTTTTGAACTATGCAAGGTAAATGTTCATTTCCTCAAAGTCTGAGCACCAAGATTTAATTCAAAGTTGATGGTGAATAACTAACACTTCTGAGTGATCTTACTGGTTAGATTTGTATGAGGCCAGTAAAGATAACACTGCATATATCCCTTGAAACCCTGTATGTAAAACAGCAAAGAGCCCCTTTTATTTGCTTCCATTCTCACTGGAACACAGCTGAGAAGCAGGGTACAGGTCACTTGGGGCTGTTGCATTATAGTTTATTCCTCAGGCAAGGACTTCTTAGTAACAAGACAAAAGTTTGAAAGCAGAGTTGTTTTGTTCAGCAATCTGTAAAATCCTTGATGTTCTCACATATGTCCAGGCTCTTCAGGTGCTGAAACTTAGCTTGGTGCCAAATTTTCAGCTTGTTTTGCATCTCTCAAAGTACAAATACAATGGCCAAAGGGCATAAGTATAAATAGTTTCAGAAAGAGCTGTTTCCTTTGAGGTTAGGTCCATCAATAAATAACATGACAGGTGCAGACCTGGACTGAAAATTTCTTAGAAAGGCTGAACGGGAAAATGAGTTTTTCCATATGCATAAACATGCTGCTTCTTGTAGTCTTCCCTAAGATTCTGTCTCTGTCCCTACCAGCAGAGACCATCAGTCTGATCCATAATACTGCATTCAGGGCTTAAACCAACATTGTTGCCCAAAGTAAGCCAAAGAGCTTCACCTGTAAATCTGAGCATAAATGAAAGCTATAACTGCATAAATAAGAGAATTGATATGAGGCAGAAACTGCAAGATGCAATCTGGAAACCATATATGATAATGTCCCTGGTAATGGAGAGCTCCACCATTTCTTTTTTAAATTATTATCTACATCAAGGATTACTATTTGATCCAAAATAGCTATCTTCTTCTGTACCTGGTAAGTTTAACAGGGTCCTAATATCTCTGCGGTTATGTTTACTTGGTAAATATTCACCATCTTGTTTAGACAAGTTTTAACCTGCAAAATATTTCAAATCTTTGAGCAGAGAGTTTTAACAGACCAAGTTACATTACTAGTTGATTAAGTATATGCCCCCACCACCCTCCAACATTAACTATTTTTATAGACTTTCATAAATAATTTGTAATACATACCAAATAATTGCTTATAAGGTCATCAATAATTAATACTCTGGTGAATCATAATACCCCTGAAACAACATTCAGGCACATGAAAACATTCACGAGATCTCTTTCAAGATCTCTTTAATTAACTAGCTTTACTCAAAACCCTGCAAACTCACTCTTGACTTGAAAGCCAAGTTCCCATCCTTAAACCAGCATCAAATGATATATTTAAATCCCACTTGCAGAACTGAAGAATTCTGCTAATAATTCACAAGCCTGTGCATCAATTAGTATGTTGGCTTCATAGTACCTGGAATTGTAGGTAGGTGAAAGAACAATTTGGCCTTACATGCAGTCTGTGCAAGGATGCATAAGACTTATGTCTGTTCAAGATACCCTTTATGGGATACAGCTGGCTAAGACCAATTTGTGAGAAGAAAGCCTGAAAGTCATCAACTGTGATCTACAGGTCAGTGCCATGGCATTATATAAGGAGTACAATGACAGCATTCAGAAATGGGAGTATATCCCACAAACATTTTGTTCAGATAAATTTTTGCCAGGGAAAAACTGGGTATCTTTTCCAGCAACATTCAGTACAAGTGAACACTAGTGCGGGAGAGTCCAGGAGTACAGAATTATAAGTCTAGAAAGTATAAGGGTTGCTGTTATATAGCATTAGAAGAGACAGATTTGCTGTTATGTAGCATTAGAAGAGACAAGCATTTCACTATTGCAGTAGGAAGTGGCAGTTAGAAATAAGAGAACCAACCCACTCCCCAGACAGCTGCTTTTGCTCATCAGGAATAAGCTTAAACTTGTGTGCAATTTTTCCAAGTAGTTTATATTTGGAAACACTTATAGTGAATGTAACAAGAAAAAAAATCTCAACAATTTATGCAGACTAAATAAATGTATCTATAAACTACTATTATTGCAATTATGCAGCCAATAAGTGATACAGACATATTTAACCTCATCTTGTATGGAGAGGGATCAAGTCTCATGAGAGCTTAATTATTATTTTCTTCTAAACAAAATAGCTCACAAGACAAAGCAGTTCTAGAGAACAGAAATCCAACCTTTGAATTTTATTTGTTCACCTCTCCCAGTAGCTGTTTCCCTGCTTAGAAAGTGATCAATATGTTTTCCAGGGTAAGCTACAGGCAGTACAGGAGAAAAATTACAAAGAAATTGATTGGCAAATCATTTCTCACCAAAAATAGGCAAGTCCAAACTATGTGATTTGGATTTAATATGCAATTACCAAAAAAAAAAAAAAAAATGTTGAGAAGAATAAACTCTGTTTCTAAACATTCCCGACAGTTTTGTGAGCTGTATAAATCATTATGGAAAACAGCACACTGAGAACCATCTCTCTTCTCCTCCTATCCCCATCAATGTTCCAGCCAAATGAATACTCTGAGATTCCCTTTGACCTAAAGTTATATTCTAGTTACAAGACTAAAACAACAAGCCACAATATTTTTAGAAAGATACAAAAGAGACCATCCTGGCATATCCATTAGCCCTGTAATTTCAAGCCTATATTTAGGTTTCTTCAGGATGAATTTGAAAAGGGAAGGGATCTGACTTCATCTCTTGTGGTCTAAGTGACATTTTTAGACAAAAGTGCAAAGAAACAAAGGAAGACACTAGTACTATCATCTGTTTTGTGAAAAGCTGTAAATTCCCCTGCAAGTTCAGCCATTTTGTTTCAAAGCTCCTTGGGCTTTCACTGAAATAAATGACCAAAAATGAAGTGATAAACTTCACCAGTTTTTGTAGAACAGTCTCCTCTTGCACAAGAGGTATTCTCTCCTACTAAGTTTTTGTTCAGACACCAAGAAACTTTTTATAAACCCTCATATATCTGTATTCTTCATACTGTCCAGTTTATTTTCACAGCTGAATTTCTGCTCTCATTTTCATTGCATCACAGATATACAGGCTGGAATTTATGCCAGAACAAGACACTATTTTAATCAAAGAAAGATAGGAACTCAAGGGAGTTATAGAGCAGCTCTTACTATGTCTAATTCTATTGCTCTAAGCACTTAAGTCCTATTTTCATTTTTATGCAGTTTTCCATTGGCTCCTTGTGGGATTAGATATGTCAGCTCAACTTTACTCATAAGGCTTTGGGGGTAAAAAGTTCAACTACTCAACTCAAACTCCTTGAGTTCGCACTGGCATTTAGGACCTGACCATTGAGGGCAAGAGTCATATCAGCCGATCAAAAGAAACACATTCTCTTTTGCTATTAAGAACCCTTGAAAATATTATAGAATATTTTCCCCTTAAGTACACAAATATGAATTTTATAGTAAAGGCTATTTTACTACTTTCCAACAGTAGTCTACTACCTATGCTATGAAGTTTCACTATTTAATTAAAAAAATACAATAATAATAATAATAAAAAAAAAATCACTGGGTCACCTGAGCGTTGTTTAGCTTTGTGATATATTCAGTTCTCTAAATAATACAATAATTAGCCTTTCAAAAGGTGAAAGTTAATGTTGTCCTATTTCCCAGAATGTTGTGTTTAAACAGCTTATCTCAGTGTACCCAAAGTTAAATTAAATAAATTTTCTTAGCCCAAGTTTTTGTTGTTAGCCCCATGTCATACGTTTTTTAGCCAGAACCGATGGATAATTTAGCAATTTTACATCAAGAAAGATCAACTCATTTAAATAATAATAGGTCCTGGTATGACTTAAGCATTGCCTTACAGCATTTGTTGCTACATACACCTGCCTGAACTGGCTTTCTGAACATCTCCTCTTTGTAACACAAGTTCCCTCCCCCTCTTCCTTCATAAAGCAGTCTGTTATAGAAAACGAAGATCCATTTTAAGGGAACAACCTGCTTTTGAGTATAGGAGACAAAATTCATCATTCTCCATCATTATCAGGAGATGTTTCTCTCACCAAGCCCTCAAAACATGTGACATCCTAATTGTTCATTCAGTATTTTAAGAGAAAATATCAAGAGACAGCAACATTGATGTGGCAGTAGAGAATGTGCTTGCAATATTTTTTCTGATATTTAGATTATAAGAGCTTTATAGTCAGATCAAGGGCCCATCTAGTCTAACACCTTCCTCTTCACCTAGAGCCACTGTTGAATGCTAAGGGAAGAGCAAGGGTGGTGTATTCCCTCAGAACTACCAGCCACTAACTACTTTCAGCTCAGTGACTTCCCAACATGGATATTTTCCTCCATTTAGTAACCCTTTGTAGATTTGTTTTCCATTAACTGCTCCAGCTTTCTGCTGTAAGCCTCCCTTAGTAAACTCTTACCTTCTACTGCATCCTGTGGGGATGAAGTTCTGCAAAGAGACATATATACAGAAAGTTCTGCAAAGAGACATATATACAGAAATATCTACAATTTGCACCCTGTAAATTTGTCTCAGGTATGCCCACATGCATGTTAGAGATACACTTTCTGTCGTTTGCTTTCACTTTCCTCAGAGACACCAGGGATATACTGGATGAGCTGGCATTCCTGTGTCCTCCTGCAAACACAATTGACCAGAAACACCAAGACTGTTCAAGACTTGCAGCACTTCAGTCCTTCCAATGGCATTAAAGCCAAGTTATTCCAGTTTGCCATCTGTGATTGGAAAGCCACAGGGAAAAGCCACATAGCCACTTAGGCTTCATGTCTCTTGGTTTAGCTGCAGGCACACTTAGTCCAGCCAGACTCCTGAAGTGAAGGAGCAAAGAAGCTGAAAGGAGCTGGTATGTGTGATAGTGTCTTTCTGCCATATAAGGCTTCCTGGCTTTCCTGTTGCTCTGGTCTCTCAGGGGTGCAGGCCACAGTCCCTCTCAGGTGATAAATTTCTCACTGGTGGCCATGCACCTATCTACTTCTATCAGACTTTCATTCAGTGAAGAAAAAGCTTCCATGCTTATGCTCAGCTGATGGAGAATTAGTGTGCACGATGCTCTTGCAAAAACAGTTTTTCAGAGAGCAGCTAAGAAGGATGGGACTCTAAAAAGCTGGTATTGCCTCACTAAAGATGGACTTCATCATTCCTGTAGCTTTCTGGTTCAATAAAGTACAAAACCTCCTCCCTTCAGGCTGTAGACCTCCTCAACTACTTTAAAATCAGGAATAAAACATACAATGAAACAAAAAAAAAAGGGCGGGGGGGACTTGGGTTATAACAGCCATCCTGTGTTCTCATGGTAGTTTGGATATGCATTGTGTGTCTGCAATACCACCTGCAAGAGGGAGAAAATCCTGCAGAAAGTGCTAGTCTGTGCTGCAGAGTAAGGAAGTTACTATGGCAAAACATCATTATTGTTCAAGAAAGTAACTGATATGAAGAAAATGAAGTGATGGATTCAACATGAGATTTGACTAAGAAAACTAAATCATTTCCAAGTAGTACTTGTAGGTATTTGCAGTCTTTTCATTGAGTTTTCATGCTGCTGTGGCAGGGAACCTGCCTGTGAGCAATGGCAGGTAAGTCTGTGTTAGTTCAGCAGCTAGTGTAGTTGGGGCTGATTAAGGACTCTGGACATTCAATATCATTTAATAAAGACAATTAATGATTTGCCTGTTCATTATTATATTTGTTTGACACTCACTTCAGCCATCGATTTTTTCTTATTTTAGTGACTGGACAAGCCCATTACAAGCAAATATTTCACTCCTTCAACTGTCTGTTTATATGAAGAATTGTTTTCTTTTATTTCAGAATGTCTCTTTCATCTCAGTTACAGCATTCTCCTTGCTCTGTTCAAAGCTCCACTTACCAGCTTCAGGCTCAACAGTGTACAAGGCCCTTCACACTCTGTACATTATGCCCCTCCCCGCACGCCCATCTTTGGCAGTTTTCTAAGCTGGTTTCTCCAACCCAGGCCTTCATCAAGGTATTGAAGCCTCTCCCATCAACTGTCACCTGAAGAAAGACCACAGCTTTTAGCCTTCTAATGCTTTTGGGGGAACTTCTCTCTCTCCAGAGTTGACTTCTGCAGCAGAGCTTCCACCAGCCACTGGTGGTGGCCAGTCCTCACCATACTCATTCCCTGACCTTCTGTGTGCTGGGATGGCTCACTCTAGGAAGTGAGAAGGACAGAGGAGTGGGGCAGACCCAGAGATCCTGCTGTCAAGTGGTCTGCCAAGAGCATGGTGTAGGAATTGTGAGGGAGGGATGTCTGCAGCTTACACTGTAGGTGCGAGGGCTCGGGGTCAGCAGCTGTTACAGTCCTCCCAGCTCTGATGGCAGCTGTCAGCAATGCAACCAGGATATTTGAGATACAGTCAAGGGTACTGAAGGAGCTGTCAGAAGTGCTCACCAAGCCACTTTCAATAATTTATCAGCAGTCCCAGATAACTGAGGATGTCCCAGTTGATTCAAAGTTAGCAAATGTGATGCCCATCTACAAAAAAAGGCAGAAATGAGGATCTGGGGGTTTACTGGCCTGTCATCTACCTCAGTGCCAGGAAGGTCATCAAATGGCATGAACAGGACAACCTGGTGATCAGACTCAGTCAGCATGAGTTTAAGTATGGTAGGTCCTACCTGATAAACCTGATCTCCTTTTAAAAGAAGATGACCTGCTGAGTGGATGAGGGAAAGGGTGTGGATGTTATTTACTCAGACTTTAGGAAAAAATGTCATACTGTTTCCCAAAGCCTCCTCTTGGAGAAACTGGCTGCTGATGGCTCGGATAGATGTACTGTCTGCTAGGTTACAAACTGGCTGGGTGGCCAGGCCAGGCCCAAATGGTCATTGAGATTGGGAAGCACCACAGTCTATCCCAGAAGACAGTCCGTAAAGAAAAAAAAAAAAGGAAGAAAAAAAAAAAAAGAAAAAGAAAAGAAAAAAAAAAGGGGGGGTGGAGAAAGGCAGAAAAGCCTTTCTACTGGCTTTTACTAGGTTTGGATCAGGCCTTACTACTTCAAACCAGCAAGCCTGCATAGGAGAACCTTTACAAGACTGCTAAAAAAAATGAGTAACTTGAACACACTGAGTGAGATTTCTGGAAGGGAAAGATATTCTTGCTCTTCTGTTTATCTCCAGAATAACTACATCAAAAATTATTTTCATTGTAGATCCATATCCACGAGAAAAATTAAAAAATCTAAAAATCTGCTAATGGTACAAAAGCCACAGCTTTCTGAGCCTCCTTTTATTGAACAGTCAAGAAAAAAATGGCTCCAGACCTTTGACCTTATAAAAACTGAACTTTATTCATACAGGTAGTCAATAACTTTGAAGTCAATAGCTTTACTTATGTGAGTAATTCTAGACACAAGCTCAAGTGCTAATATGCCCAAGGTCTAAATTAAGACAAAGTACTTTAGCACTGAACGTAAGGTCTGAACTAAAGTACAGTGCAGTGTAACTAATCATTTGTTCTACATTCACCACCAGAGAGAGAGTTGAACCATATACAGTTACGCTGATTTTAGCTGTTTGTTCTTTATCCTTGAAAACCTAAGTAATGAAGAGCAACAACCTGCAGATATAATGGGATAAATTACTCAGTCATGTAGGTCTATACATGGTTACATTTAAAAGGAAGTAAGAGAAGTCTTTAAAACTGCTCTTTAAAAATGACAGCTTCAAAACACACATGCAGAACACCTGCACAATAAACAAGTCTGATATGCTACCACCCAGATAAACATACCTATGATCAGAAAGGCAGAGGAGGCAAAAAAAAAAAAAAAAAAAGAGCAAAAAACACACAACAATGAGTTTTCAAATGCAAACCATCTTCAAAAAGGCAAAGGTAATGAAATTGCATTGTAAATAGTTGAGTGCTTAGACATTTTCTCTTATAAGTGTTAAATAATCAAATATCCATGCTATACATTTTTTTTTCTTTTTTCTTTTTTTTTTTTTTCCTGATGAAACATTTCTTTCAAGGTATGCTACTTAGAAGCCATTGATGTGGTGTATCTGGTTAAGTAAATACAGGATTGGGTACCCTTATACAACAGGGTACCAAATATACCTGCATGAGATGTATCAGTCAGTGGGGAGAAAGTTATACCCTTCCTTTACTCAGCTCTTTGTGAAAATTTGATCTCTTTTCTTACCCCTTTGGCAGTTACATAAGGTGCCCAGTTGTTGCAAGCAACAGGAAGCCATCTACATCCCTTCAAGTAGGGAAGAATTAAGGATAAACTTAGAGTAGCCCAAACTCCTTATTGCTCAGCTTAGCTAGCTTAAGCAAGCTGAACTCCAGAAAGGTGCTATAACTTCAGCTGACCAGAAAACAACAGCTACTCTTTGAAACTTACTTTTCCCTGCTCCACAGTTCCAGTAGCAGGACAGTAAGGTGTGCACAGCCCAGCTACACAGCTAGGTGGTAGATGACACAGATCCAAGGTCTGGCTCAGAGGGATGTATAGCCAGTCCCCTCAGCCTTACCACCCTTTCCAATGCCTTCCCTCTCTGGAACAGAATATTTTAACTAGACCAGGATAGAACATTTCTTTCAGAGATGTTCCTACCATGTCTAACTATGGGTCTAGGTCACAAGCACCATCTGAGATGTCCAGAAATAGGGGCAGTGCTACCTCCATAACTTCTTTCACTGACATTGTACCATATAAATAACAATATCTGGGTGACCACAGTCACCCAAATAAGAAAGATATTTGCTAGCATGTCCTTGTGTTTTCCACATCAACATAAGAAAATAAAATTGCCCTTGCCTTTTTCTTTAGCTACTCTAATCATGATTCTTCTCTCTTTCACTGACATGGAATCTATTCCATCACATTTTCTAAGAAAGTAGGCTATGCAACTGTCCCTTTTCTCTAACAGAACCATAATCAAATAGACCTTACCCAAAGAAGAGAGGAAAAATTATAGCAGGGATTCACTCTTCCTTAATCACCAACACTGGTCATTGCACATTTAATACATGTTTCCTTAGGTGGGGCAGACACATCAGGAATTGCATGGGTACTGTTTTACCAGTGAGGATCCAAAGCACTAGTCTCTGTCAAGTGACGCATGAGTCATTACAGTCAAAAGAGCTAATCAGGTTAGCAGATTTTATGATGAATACATTTGATATAATTTTAAGTTTCTCTTCTAACTTTAGTTCCCTGGAGAATGATCATTTAAGCAGTTGAAGGATATGATTAAAAACATAAAATAGTTGTATGATAGAATTCAAACATTCTAGGAAAAAAAAAGAAAATCTTAAGGCAGGCTCAAAGATCCTTTAATAAGACCTTGGATCATGGTTTTAGTTTACTTATTTCAATCTTTCTGTCTCTATCCTGCCCCCCTATAACTGAAAGCTACTAGAGGTCACCAATTATTAAACACGAAAAGCTAAGCAGGTACTTCAGTGGCTTAAAATTTGTCTTCCACATTATATAAAAACACATAGAAAAAATCCCCATATCAAACTGACCATTTTAAGTGCAAACCAATACTTGCCTGCAGGAAAGTCAGCCTCAGAAAACCACAGTATAGGGATCCAAATTCACTTTTTAAGTAATGGAAGGAAGAAATTGAATTATAGTATTTAAAGTACAATCACAAAAGCTTTGTCTATTATAAGTGATGGTACCAAAACCTCATTAGAAAGGATTCTAGCTTCTTTATATGACATTAATCCACATAAGTCAGAAATCTCAGATCTAATTCCTTATTAAAATAGTTGCTTTACACAGTGTCCTTATGTTAGTAAAACTAAAGTAAAACTCAGGCTTCCTCAATCAACCACTCACTCCTACTTTTACACTCTAGAGAGAATCCATTATGTTCACCTGCCCTTATTTAAGAGATGACCTTTTGCTGGGTCCTGCTGTACCTGGTTGTTCCAGCTTGGCTTAGCTATTCCAACAAGGACTTCACATCACCTTCACATAACCTAACCTAACTCTCCCACTTTTCAGCTGGGAAGGACCTTTCACCAGGAAATGCCTCTTGATTAGTTTATAAATATTCCACCTTCAGCAACAGTGCAGTTAGGGGAGCTTATTTGTGCATTCTCTTATGCAGAAGTAGATAAATGTGTTACCTTTCAACAGATCTCGGATCTTGGCTCCACTTTGAATAAAGGAGTGTCCCTAACAGCTGTTATCTGTGCAGGATTTGGCAGGTATGTGGTTGTTACAATCCTGTTTTTCAGAGAGCTCAGGAGCAAAGCTGAATCTGTTGCCATGCAGCCTCACCCAAACAAGCTAACTTAATATGCTTCCGAAATGTTGGCTTCCTTCCTTCTTTCTCCATGCTTTATTTAGCTCTTGGGTTGGTTTTTGTTTGCTTATTTTATTATTTTTTCCCCATTAAAGTTTCATTTAATTTGCTTTAACTTCCTAGTGACTGTTTAAATAGTTTCTTATTGTTCCCATGTCATTTTGCTAGCTGTGTGAGTTGCTGCCCAAATTTGTCTAAAACTGGTATTGCTTTCTTGCATGTTGATTGGGCAGAAGAAAGGGCAAGAGGGTTCTCTGGACATGCTGAGGGATGCAGCCCTCTCACAGCATAGAAAGAGGAACAGGGTAGGGATGAAGGTTCTTGGGGAGATGAATGGTGATAGGGTCTGATATAGAAGTATTTGCTGAATTTTCTTGCTCTCCATTCAAACAACTTAGCAAAACCCTTAGAGGGGAGTACTTTGGACTTCATCATATAAACTTTATTTTAGAATTAAGCAAACATGAAGCTATTTCTATCTCTGTAGTGAATTGAACAGGGAATAAAAAAGCTAGCTCTGCAATCTTTCTCCTTGGGAGTATCCTGTCAGAGTATCTTCAATATTTTCAACAGGTAGCATTTAAAATGGATTGCTAAAGCTGCTATTAAACAACTGGTGAATTAGAGCAATAGTCTATGGTACCTTAGTGGTACCAGCAGCCACAAGTTCAAGCCACATCCCTGATTTGGGTTTTGTGCAGGAGACATACAAAATTAAATAAATGAATATATGAATAATTAAATAAATAAATTATACTGTGTAAGTGATGTGAGCATTCCTGAGATGCCTGCCAGGAGGACATAACTGAATAGATAAATACAAGTCATTAAAATGCAAGATTTCATTGTCCAGACCACTCTGATTCTGCTCAAGAACTGACGTGTGCCAACCCCCTCTGCCAAATAGAAACTTCAGGATCTTCATGTGTATGCAGGACTCTCTGGACCTCTGTGCAGAGATGCAATACCAAATTGAAATCACAATCCAACCAAGGTCAAAGCTTTCAGTGTATGAGCTATGAATATAATAATAACATTAAAAAAAAAAAAATGGGTACTTAGATTTGTTGCATGGGCTTAGCTGGGGAGACAGTGACTAGTGCTGGGGCTGTGTTGTATGGGTGCTGGACAGGGGTTGGTTTCTCACTTCATTCCAAAAACCATGACAACCAATGAATGTTTCTCAAAACTGAACATTAAATCTCTAAAGTCTTCCCACATTTTCTCTCTTTCCCAGTTTCAGGAATCTATCTTTAAAAAGACACTTTATCAAGCTTAAATTTCACTAAGCAGAAATTTAGCATATCAGGAAGTGCTGTGTTGAATTAGAGCCTTTATACCAGCTAAGGACTGCTGATGTACCAAAACACTTGAGAGCTTGCTGAGTTAACAACAGATACTTTGTAAATCATGTACTTCCCTCGTTTCTTCTTGAATCTAAGTAATATATTTGTTAATATGCTTTTCCATATCTAGTCTCTTAAATCTATAGCACTCCTGGATTTTACAAGATTTTGCTGCCCTCTATTGATCACTTATATTAAAAAATGACACATGAAACACTTGTCTTCACGAACCTTGATAAGGGCATGTATAGCTATTTGGATATTTATTTCTTAAGCTTTCGATCATTATAGTGTAACTCTTGTAATGGTATGTATCTTGTATTCTGACAATACTGGATAAAGAGGGTACAGATATTGTCATTGTGAAAAGCTTGAAGCTGTACACACCTACTACTTGTTAATATGTCTTCATATAAAGCAATTTAATGGGTGTATGTGTTTGTCGACAATGTATATGTCTGTGTAATGTTTCATATAATTGTGCTCTGTTCATACAGGGGCTTATGCAAGACAAATCACAATAACATTGTTTTGAATAACACTGCATGGTTTTATCATATTGAAAAGTGTGTATGAATGCAGTCACCACTGAAGTCTGCTTTTTATGAAATGGGAAGCAAAATTATTCGACTAAAAGTTTCTTAGCAATGAGTTAAGAATGTAATACATATACTGCCTCTAGGAAGCAGAAAACCACTTTCTGACTTCTCAAGAGCACAATCTATTAGCCTACAGCAGCTTTATAGTTGTTGAGGCAAAGATGTGATGGCTTTCCTCACCCTTTTTATGAGTGTCAGTAATCTGTCTTAGATAGGACCATTTTTTTTACAATAATTAATTGTAAAGTATTGTTTGGCAAATATATATATATATCTTTTAGTTAAGCCTCTGTCAAAGCAAGAATATATCCTCTCATTATAAAGCAGAGACAATTAGCCAACCAGAGTACTGTTGCAGAACATTTAGTGGATGGATTTAATATTTATATAGCTGCTGCTCAAAAGCACAGAGACATTATTGAAACTGCAGTATGTGCAAGCTGACTGAAAAAGAATAGTGGTTGAAGAAGGATCTTTAAGGTTTCTACAACAGTTTCTGGAATCCAGGAAGAACTTCCTTAAAAATCCATCCACAGTTGTTCATCTCTTAAGCCAAATATCTTGCTGCTGTTTCATAGTTCATACACTGAAAGCTTTGACCTTGGTTGGATTGTGATTTCAGTTTGGTATTGCATCTCTGCACAGAGGTCCAGAGAGTCCTGCATACACATGAAGATCCTGAAGTTTCTATTTGGCAGAGGGGGTTGGCACACATCAGTCTTGAGCAGAATCAGAGTGGTCTGGACAATGAAATCTTGCACTGATTTCAATGTCAGAAGGAAAAAGTACCTTTTAGGAGATTGCTCTGTGCTTGTCTTTGTGCCTGCTTTAAAATAGGATTTCAGTGATGAAGAGTGATCGCCAGCTGTAATGTAGGATTAGGTGTTCTGTCTTTAGGTGCTTTTCTTTGGTTTATTTTCTTAGAGATAAAGCTCTAATGCAAAGACTGAAAATCCAGGTAAATATTATTGTTGTTGTCAGTGTTCAATAGCTCCTTTTCAAGTACTTCTGACAACGGTTTATCAGATCATACTTAGAAAATAGGTAGCAGCAAAGTCTGCACTGTTAGTACCAACAGGGTCATATATTCTGCTTTTTCCTTAAGGAAGAAACACTGAATTGTTTGTAGAGCAGTTTCTGTAATCCTGAAAATTACCATGTTTTCTGGCTTACTGTTCCATTTACTTACTGGATAGTATGTATTATCCATAAATAATATCTGTTCTCCAGAATTTAATAAACCAATATAGCTGATCTGTAATTAAATAGAAATGCTCCTGTCTGAGCAGATCAAACTTAACTTTTTTAATTGCTCAGAAGTTTGATTCCTTTAAAAAAAATCTCATCGCCTACTTAATTGCTTTTTTTCTGTTGAAGTCTTTAAATAGGTGTCACTGAAATCTTTCCCACTCACAAGCTTGTAATTCTGCAGAGAGAAGTCTAGAAATGACTGGGTTTTAACATTTTACAAATTGATGAAAATCAAAGTAAGGAGAACTGAGAAGGCTAAGAGCAGTTTTAAAACAAATGTTCTGTCTGTTTGTTAAGGGTGTAGCCATACTTTCTATGGTAAGAAAAAAGTATAAAAACTGTGGTTCATCTGATGCCAAGTTCATCTGCCCATGTCAACCATCAATCAAAGTTGCTTAAAGCAATGATAATCCAGAGGATTTCCACTGAATGAACTATACAAAACTCCTTAGGGCACAGCTCCCTCTGTTCTTCATTCACACTCCACAAACAGCTGCATACAGTCAGTTGAAAGGAACTTCTGTGGACATCTGGATGAGAACATGTTGGACACCAAGGGCTCTTTGCTTAGCTGCAGAAAATTCCTCCACTCTAAGGTCACTACCTCACAGATTAAGCCCATAAATGTGTACAACTGGCCCTTTTATAGCTGGGTTGGTGCGAGATATGATAGTTACTGGGGATATCTAGATATCTATTAGATATCTAATCAGAGACTGCTTTGCCATTACTCTATGTTAAACCATGTCATTTGTCCTTCACTATAGCTCATGATTTATGATTTACTCTTCCCTTTGAATTGCCTTTTTTTTTTTTTTTTTTTTTTTGCGTAACCTTTTCAGTTTAAAAGCAGAGTCTTGCTTTCATTCTCTGATCTTTTGTGAAGACACTTATGGCAGTATAGAGGCTATGAACTCCAGCTTTCAGATTCTGATTTTCACTTTTTATGAGGACAATACTTCAGTCTTCTAAACTAAATATATTCAGAGCCATCTGCTATTCTGACAGTATCATTTCCATAACTTGCTGAATATATGAAAGCTTACCTCTTACTGCTTCTCTTCACCTTCTTAATCACATCTTGCACTTTCTTCTGTTGTTAGCTGAATGTTGCAATGATTAAAATTTCACTTATGTTGTATGATTGCCCTTGACCAAGGTCTCAGTTCTCCATTGCCATTTAAAACCACTCTTGAACGCTTCAGTTAGTCATGAATATCTTTGGTATAAATAAAAACTATGAAAAGGGTTGATTTTTTTTTTATGACATCTTGTGCTTTGTGTTTTTGTTTGTGCACAAAACCAAAGCATAACACTTTGTAAGAAGGACCCAGAAGCAACCAGAACTTGCTTAATAAATACTCCACATGTCCATAACTTTCTTTGGCCTGTGAACAGGAGTATTCTCAATGCCATAAATTACTCTGAACCAATAAGACAATAAGTAATACCGTATCCTCAGATGAGGCAAGTAATTAACCTTAGAAAAGAGATGGTGTGTGTGTGTGTATGAGCACTGTGCATATACCTAAATTAACAGAGAAAAAGTAGTGATCTAGACAGTGAAAAACTTGGAGAGCTTATGTATTGACCCAATATTCCTCTATTATTCTGAATACCAATTTTGGATTAGTGACTGTTTCAAAATTGAGGCAAATCAAAAGAACGAGGGTGAATACCCAACAGCTGGATTGCACAGAAGTACAGACACATCAAGCAGTCCAAAAAGGCAGGCATAAAGAACACAGTAGTAATCCTCTCTAAGTCCTGCCCAGTTGCCAGAGCATGTTCATACTGACTGCATGAGAAGTGGCAATATTTAATGTTTGCCTGTTTAGCCAGAGTCTTTAATTTTGCTTGGGATGGCTTTTCATATGTTATATGAGTAAGCCACAGAGTAAAGACATGTCCAGGGAAATTTATTCTTGTTACTACTTTTGAATTAGCATGGTAATAGTAAAAAGAAATTTAAGAAAAAACAAATAAACAAACAAACAAAAACCCTTACACCACAATTTTGTATACTTTCAACAATACCATTTTTGCAAGACTTTGTTAACATAAACCATTTTCTGCTGGTTCCTTTATAGAAGCACAGTGTTAAAACCTGACTGAACTTGCTCCATTGCTGCAGCTACTGAGAAGACTCCCAGCACCTTTTGCATTTCTAATGAACAACTGTCTGCCTGATTGATTAAGGTTCTTATAGTCCTCATCAATAAATTAATTGAGCCGAGTCAGTTTGGGCTCTGGAGCCCTTATTGAAAATGAACTCCTAATAAGGATAAATACTCAGTTAATTGCAAGTATAGTGCAAGCAATCAGAAAGTACACCAGCTAAACTCTGGAGATGGGCTCAAGCAAAGAATACAGGCAGGAATAATTGTCCATCTCTTTGTCATACAGGGTAACAAGTGCAAGCAGATGTGACAAGGGAATTGCCACTGTGATACCCTTAACATATCTGTTGTTATTTTCTTGTGATTACAAGAGTTGGCTACTGCACAAAAAGCTTTGGATAGAACTTCCTACATTTTCCTTACCTCCCACCTTTTTAATCTTAACACGTTGTGTAATAATTCCATTTGTTTTGTTTTAATGGTGGAACTTGTAATGGTCTGGTGGATAAGAAAGCAGTAAAGTGATATTTTGTCACTTTATTACATTACATTTTTCTTCTAACAAGAAAAGGAAATTTAATCTTGATAGAACTTCCATGGGTAGATTCACTACTTGTCAGGAAAAGTATGTTTCAGCAGATCATTGTCAAAATGTGATACATGCATCCTGGCTCCTGCTCTGTTCAATAGGCCTATGTTTTTCAGACTGCCTCAAACTTGTAGTTTTTCAGCAAGTTGCAGGGCAGAGATAGAATTCAGTGGGATCTGATCAAAGCTCTGAGAGACAAGGAGTGGGTGAGTAACACTGGCTGGAAAAGAATATATGGGATCATGGTGAAACACAGAGCAAATATGAGCTAACCACATCCTGCGGCATCAATAACACATCCAAGTATGTAGACAACCTAGCCAGATCTACAAGGGACATTCTGCTCTGCTTGGTGTTTGAGTACTTCTTCCACAGTGAATATGACCTAGTAGAAAACAGTCAGGGTGAAAACAATAAGAATTTATTCAGAAGTGTGGAAACAGACTCAAAAAGAATACAGGAGGAAAGAGAACTGAGACAGACTGAGACACACACCTCTTCAGGTATGGAAAGGCCTACTGAAAAAAAAAAAGAAAAAAGAAAAAAAAAGGGTCAACCTCTCCATGTCATTTAGAAATGATCTCTATTAATGGAGATGACTTTATGCTAAGCTGAAGTCATCCTAAAACCCCAAGCTCTCATTCTCAATGAGTAGTCATAGTTCAGACACTGCTTCCAAGCATAGCACATTTCACTTTTAATGACAGAGATTGCAGTGCTGACTCCTGTCTAGCCTGCTAAGCATGACCCCTCTTTAAATGCAGCAGTGAGGCATAGTCTGTGAAGAACTGAAGTATATTACCTCAGCTCAAATTCCTCTTCTGCCCATTGCTCATCTTGTCTGATCACTTCCTCCTCCTTTTTGTTGCTAGTCTAAAAATAATTCAATTTCCACTCATACACTTGTCAATAAATTAAAAAAAATATATATTCTCCTCATGTTTTGATTACAGAACTGGGTGAAGCCACTGACAATAAGTGCATTTTGAAGAGCTTGGGGAGGGACAGGAAAAAATACAAGAGTATAAATCTAACCAGGAGACAGCTATGCAGAAGATACAGAGCACAAGTCGTTCGTGGGTAGGGAACCCCAGAGACAGGTCTGCTGCTGCACTTTCTGTAGAGAGATGCTGCTGGTGGTTGTTTGGAAGCAGCAGTACTTTCCAGACTGAAATTCCCTATTTACTCTCTATCTAGGGTCACATAAAAACAGGAACTTGCTCTGAGCATTTAAATTGTGCTGGGAAGACTGAGAGCGACTCCATTATAGCAGTTTGCAAGTTGTTGTACGTGAGCTCATAATGATGGATGAGTTTCATGTTCCGCTGTTTCATTTTACAGCAATTTATTGGGAGTAGTACATGAATCAGTAAAGCTTGAGAGCTGTTCTTCGGTCATCAATTAGGTTAGTGATCATTGCTGAACTGGGCACAGTAGATCATCTTATTAGTCTCTCAGGACTTACATTGAACAGCAGTTTTTAACAGATCTTCAAAAAGATCTCTTAGATCTATACATTAAGATCATGCTTCCTTTTTCTTTCCTGGATATATATTGTTTTTGCTAATACTGTAGAGGCAAATGGTTCTGAACCTCAACCAATGTTATCAGTTTGTTCTAAAGGAGGAAATCCTTGCTACTCAGTTGGATCTACTACTTATAAAAACACAACAAGGAGATCCAAAATAGCCACTATATTCACTATTATTTTCAGTAGAGTCCAGCTGAAATTAAAGTTTCCTACTTCAAAGAAAATTCTGATAGCTTCAAATATTTCTTTCACCCCAACTAAAAATTTAAAGTCAACATTATCTAACAAATGGAAAATCCAGAAAAAGTTGGAATATCATCGTCACAATCTCCTCTTTAGAAATTATGCCATATAGTATATCAAAGTGGTTTGGGGTCAAATTGCATGAATATGACTCACTCTCATTCACTAATTTCAGTCAAAGCCAAGAGAACCTAATCTATCAGAAAACTTTGAGACAGTATAATTTATACCTCGAAAGGATTGCCTTGTTACTTTATTTTGCTCCCCTCATACTTCTATCTGTCAATACATATATATATATAATTCTTGTCTTAGGTACTGTGCTTATAGCAAGGATAAGGCAAGAGAGATGCTTCTTTAAGGAGGATGCCAAATGATGCTCAATACTGTTGAAGGAGGTCAGATGGCTGCAAATGCAGTACAATAAGCATGAGGAGCCTTTGAGAAGATGTCTTCCAGAGATCAAACTCTTACTTGGACTATGTAATGTAGGTCAGCCTTTCTTTGCTAACAGTGTATCTCATGTCTTCAGTCTGTGGCTGGGCCACCCAGGCTCTGCTCCTGTGTTAATAACAAGAATTTCCAGAAGGAGGGGTAAGGAAATTATTTCCACAATGTAATTGAGGAAGGAGATTAAAAAGATAGATGAATAGCAAAGATAAATTAGTTGGATTCTGCTTCTAATTTTATTCACTGTAAAAGAGAAAAGAAGGGCTTTAGTCCAATCCACTGGACCTGATATGGTCCCTCTCTCTCTACTTATCACAACATCACACTTGTGTTGCTGCCCAGGACCAACAGAGGCAGAGAGGTCAGAAGAGACAGTATCAGTGATACTTCCAACTGAGGCAGACATCTCTGATTCTATGTTCTCTCCTGCGATTAGGTGGTCTGGCCCCCTTCTCATTTCTCCTTTCCCTGCCACCCTCCCCTTGGAACTTCTGTAGCTTTTGTGGACAATATGGAAAGCTTCTCAGGGAGAAATGTTCCTGAATTCATTCTTCTCTTGTTTTTGGGGGGAACAAGTTATTTTTCAGTAAAACAAATTTTGATCACCATGAGATTGTAGCACTTAATCTTGAATGAGGGAAATGCACTGTCTTAAACTCTGTGTATTCATTCATCTTCACAGTTTCATCTTCACACATTCTTTTGACATTATTGGCCTAAAAATGCAACAAATCATGTGAAATTTCACATAGTAACTCCAGTTTAGGGAGAGTCTTTGTAGCCAGGTGGCTCTCAGAACCCACTGTGAAAGTAGTTGCTTAGACTGGGAACAGGTGCCTACAAATATTTGGTAGAAACAGATAGGATAACTTTTTAATTATGGTTTGCTAAGTTTGTGAATAATCTCAATTAGCCGCTAGATGTCATTAGTGTTGTAGAGAAGGAGATCAGCTCAGTGCAACAATACTACAGGGCTGTGGACTTTCTGTGGGTACCAGCAGCAGTAATTTACCCCATACACCACCTAAGTTATTGGGGAGTGTCTGAAATCTATGAATACAAGCATTTCTGCTATTATTTTTTTTTTCAAAATCAAAATTTGCATCTTAGAGATCAGATAGAAACCATGAGAAAATGTGAAAACATTTAAGAGTCTTATAACAAATCTTTTCAGTGTTTTCTAATTAGTTGGCTACTTTTCATTACGTAAAACACAAATATAGGAGTGAATGTAAAGAGCAAGAAAAATTTTAAGGGATTTATTTCTTCTTTTTTTAGCTAATAGTAAGAATATTGAACATTTTCAGGTTCATTCCAGTGACTCTTTCATTTATCTGATAACCAGTATCTGGTACACACACATAAGAGAATAGATAAGCAGCTTGTGCAATACCTATTATCTGTTAATTCCTGAACCCTTTAAAGTGAAGGCAAATCTTCCACTGATAAAAAGGGTGTTCAGATTTGTCTTTCTAGAGTGTTAGCAGATATTTCGGGTGACATTGGCAATACTTACTTAAAGGGCAGTGAGAAAATATGCATTTTCATCCTCTTAGGGATGGGACAATCAACTTTATTTGAGTTTTAGCAAATATTACTCTCCTTCCAAATTCACCTGTACCAAGGTACAGAGCATAATGCATTTCAGTGTCATTCCATAAGAAAGGCACATGCTGACCCTTATCCCAGGGCTTCTTCTTTCCTAAGCTTTATTGAAACTAAGGCAGACCATCAGCACTGTGCTAAGATTTGTGGATGCCTTTTTTTATTAAAAAAAAAAAAAAAATATCTTCTCTATGGTCTTGAATGTTTTCAAGTGGAAATCAAGGACACCCAAAAATTTCCATTTTCTCAGAATTGCATGGTTTCTGTTTCCTAGAAAATAATGCACCAACACTGAAGCTGCAACAGATAAGGGGACCCCAGCAGTTTATTCCAAGCTCACAAAGTGCATGTATCTGTAAGCCAGATGTGTTGTGGCTGCGTGCACTCACCTACCAAGAAGAACGTCTTGGGGTTACGAAATCACATCCCAGCATATATTTTCTCTCTTCAAATGATTAATTATATGACCATAAATCTACAAGTCTGCTATAAATTTTACAGGAATTTTCATCAAAATTGTTGTGTCTTTCTTGCTTAATAGAATGGTGGAAACAAAGTGAACTTAAACCTATGCTTTAAAACACAAGTCAGTGAAAATGGATTGTAAAAGAAAATTCAAAAACTGCTTAAAAGAAAGGGGGAGGCATAAGAGGGGGATGATACTTATTTCTTCCTGTAGTTTCAGTCAATAAAAATTCAGAAATTTTAGGGGGAAAATGGAAAGTCATTCATGTAAAAGATTATCTTTCCAGAAAGATAAATCAGAAACAAACCTAGAGTGGCAATAAGCATCACAGAATAAATAGAAGTTATGAAAGGAGACATTTACGTTGGCAAGCATCAATTCACACCAGTCAGGAGACTGTGGTCAGCTCAGAAGTTCAGCTGTAATGGATTGGTCACAACTAAATATGCCCTTAATCCACTGCCAGGAGTCCCTGGAATGGAGTACGGTCAAGACTGGGAAAATAAATAAATAAATAAATAAATAAAATCCAAAGTTAAGAGTTCTAGGGCAAGATTTTCAGAGAAACAGACAGGTTGTGGCTTTAAGATCTTAGTACCTTGTATTTTTAATATTATTTGAGCTAAATAAATATTTTTTGCTCTAAACCACAGAGCACACATGAGCATCCCCAACTTTAGTGGGTCTGTATTGGTATCTCACCACTTAAAAAATACGCTCTTCAGTTAGGTATCCTTAATATTTGCTTATATGTCTGCCCATATTTTATTTTTGTTTTGTCAAACTTCCCCATTATTCTGTGGAGCTGAGCATGGCACTGGCTCTACCTTTCTAGAATCACACAGGAAAGTATCAAAATAGCCTCCTCCTTCACCTGTAGCATACAAGCTTGCTAGTGCTAACTCCAAACCATGCTCCTTAGTGTCAGGAGTTCATAGAGGGTTAGAAAACAGTTTTCCATTGATTATTGTAAGAATTGGGGTAGTGTTTCAACAACACACAAGTATGCTGTAATGGTTTTCATTTTACAGTGTGTCAGATTAAAATTAACCCACATATGAGAAGCAGAAGTGGCTTTTGTGAGTAACATCTGATTATTTCTGTTTCCCAGAACATCATTCTTGACAAGATGAATATGGAAGATGTTTTTTCTTCTGCCCAGAATCCAGAATAACAGAAAGGGTTTTTTTGTTTGTTTGTTTGTTTGTTTGTTTGTCTTTCGCCTGATTTCTGACATGGGTACACACACACACACACAAAATAAATAAATAAAAGTCCTCATGACTTCTCCCTTGCTATCTGCCTGTAGATAAGAAGAAGAAATTTCACCTGCCTAAGGTTTAGGATGCGAGGTAGATAAATATTTATCTTTACACACACATTTCTATGATTTTATGCTGCATGGACTGAAAACCCTATCGGTCTAAGGAGAATCACCAATACTCCAATATCCCAAATATCTGCAGGATTTTCTGCAAAGCTACCTGTCTGCACACAATACACCATGGATGGGAATGCAGCACTACAAGGACTTCTACAGATGCATTTTCCTTCCTCTCGCTTTCCACAGTAGTGACTTCACTTTGCACTTTATGTTGCATTCTTGGTCTGAGAGACCAATCTTTTCAAGCACAATGACTGACGGGAGTCTGCACTTATTGTAGTTTCCCTAGCCCAGTTCTCAACTCTTCAAGCCCTCACTTTCTTTTCCTCTTCCTTTGGATCTATCCTGTTTCTGTAGATATTCAGTCAACTCAGTGCAAATTAATTCCACCTACTACATGATTTATTCTCTTCAGAAAGGAAGCTGTGAAGTACTGTGTAAATTGAGACTCTCCACATTTTTTAACAACCCTTAAGTTGGGACTTCACCACGTGGGTAAAGTGCCAGCTAGGTTTCCTCCCTTTAAGTCTTGTAATTCAGGAAGGACAGAAGCATGGACAACTGTAGTTATAGGGTTTGTATTTCCTCCGAGGAGGATTCATCATGATGGCAATAGAAGTCCTACTTCTGGGCATAAAACTTCTCTTCCGTCAGCACCCTCACCTCATCCTCTGATATCAGCTTTCCCTGTGTTAAGTCATAGTGCTCTGAAAAACTGTTCCCACATTGGCCTGATGTGGACCTCGTGGGTTCAATGACATGAGATCCTTTTCACCCACTTCAGTACCTCATGAGAAAATCATCCAGACTTAGAGGACAGAGAAAAAAGTCTGTGAAGATTGTTCTGAGGGAAATGACAGCTTAATTTCTGAAGAAACTAAGGCAGAATTCAGATAATGATAAATAATGTTGGCTGCTTTTGAAAACCTTGGTCACAATATTTTAAAATGAAAATCCATTACTGCAAACATATCCTGTTCCTATAATACCATGTTAATACAATATTGTATTATTAGATCATTAAACAGACCATGGTTAGAAAAAAACACAAAAGCTGTGAGATATGTGACAGTAACTACTACAAGCAAGAGACCATGAAAGCTGTTGTTATTAGCTGCCTCTTAGATTAAGCTCTTTAAAACATATATGTAAAGAGACACTCTTACATGTACATTAAGATCAAGAGTGAAATAATACATTTGACAATGACACCTTCAGTGATCTGCAATCATTTGCACAGTTACAAAATGTAGAAGTTGTCCATCTGTGCTTGGCTGACAGAAGTGGAGTGACAAATGGGAATTGTGCAGCAGGCAGGAATGTCACTCCATGGAGGTCCCAGTGGGATCCACTGGCTGGCTGGTTTGTACCCATTGGTCTATACTGCCCCTTACAAATAAAATTACAGATGATCCCCTGACTTTTATTCACTTAAATGTGCAGTATCCTGAAATATGTCCTTGACTTTATTTCATATAAAATAAAGCATTTAACTACAACAACAACAAAGATAATTTTTTTCTCTGCTATACCTGGCTAGACATAGACAAGAATTATTACAAAAGTTCATTTAACAGATGCATGGGATTTGATTTTGGTTTAATGCAGTAGGGTAGACAGTGATACTGCTTTGCAGCTCCAGCACGTACTCTCCTCTTCCCCCCTCGCCCCCCCCCCCCCCCCCCCCCCCCAAAAAAAAAAAGAAAGTATCTTTTAAGTCTTTTAAGTTTCTTCACCTTTTATTATTTTACTGAAAACATCTTGGGTGTTGCTGTTTGCCCAGACCTACCAATGGAAATATATTCCCCTACATAATCCACAACATCGAAATGCTTCTTTTTCATTACTCAAAGCATCTGAACGTCAGGATGTTCTGTGTCTTTTATTTACGTATGGTAGTGAAGCATGGCAAATCCAAAGGCCAGACTTCAAGAGGAATCTGACAAGAACTCTTGTTGAAATGAGTGATTGATATAATGTTTCTTTATAGCAGTAAAGTTCTGGCTATGAGGTGCATATTCATGATGAAAATTTCATTACTCTACTTCTATGTGCTTTACCAAAGCATGTGAAAAAAAATATCTTTGCATCTAATAAGTCAGTCCACTCCTCTCAGCTGACTACAGGTGCAGAAATAAAGGGACAGATATATAGAAGACTTAAGCAGAACTCAAGTGTGCAGCTCCTAAACTCTACAGATACATCATTTTTTTATATTAAAGTCCCAAAACAGCTTAACTTCTGTGCTCACTCAGAATCACCTCATCCTCCACAGGACTGGGCTTCTTAATTTACACGTACACCCAGTCAAGAGCTGTAAATAGCTGTTCCTCAGCCTATCCACCTCACAAAGGGTTTGATCTATGCAGACACAGCAGAACACAAAATGTAGAATATCCTGCTAGTCAATAGGGATTAAGGTTCTCATGCTGGAAGAAGATCCACATCCCATGCCTTCAATTGTTTGAGGAAATTCAAACCACATTTCTTCCCTTGTACACGGAAACCTAACTGTAGCCTGTAGGTTGTTCTCAGTGCCAGTAGAAATTACAGAACAGGTCAATACAGTAAATGATATCAAATATCTGGTACACTCAGTGTTCCCCAAGAATCCCAAAGAAATTTACATTTGAAACTCCTAAATGAGTTATTGAAATCAGCCCCCTGACCAGAAGAAGGGAAAGGGGCTCAGGGGTTTAAAGGGGTTTGCATACCTGGAGAATCAGAGATTAGTGTGTGTGACTTCTCTCTCATATACTGGTAGAAATTGAGTTGATATGCTTTCATATAACCATAGATGTCTCCTAAGTGTGGTAAAGTTCTTCAAACCAGAAAATGAGCTTGTGGGTAAAGGTCGCATACTTGATGTAATGTTCTTAGATTCTAAAAAGCTTTTGATGAGGTCAGATATCAGAACCATTTAAAGTAGATAAGATTTAATGAGATAACAGGGAAGATCCTCCTGTGGATTAATAACTACTCAAAAGATTTTTAACAAAAAGTAGAGATAAATGGGAGAAGGCAATCACTACTGAAACCCACAGGCATCCAGATGTTCAACATATCTGTGAATGGTCTGCAAAGGAGGTGAGTAGTGTGGTAACAGGTTTTTTGATGATAAATTGTCTGGAATGTTCAGAATTAAAATTATCTATGAAGCATTTTAGAAGTATCTTTTAATACTTTTAATTAAAATGATTTTATAATAAAATGGCATATTTGAAAGTGAATAATAAAAACTCATGCACATAGATAACAATGCAATACTTTATATGTACACACATACATAAGCAAGGACACATCAACACGTAAATGTACATAGTGCTTGACTCTGACCCAGCTATTACCACTGTGGAAAGAAATGATGGGTCACTTTACATAAATATTTGAAAGGATCATTTCAGTGTACAGTGTTCACTTTAATAAACCTATAGTGCACACATGCTCCTTTAATTCTGTATGCAACCACCTTACTTCATAAAAGATTGACTAAATAAGATGCATAAAAGTTGAAGACAGACCATTGCATGTACAGTCTCCCATCGGAACCGATTGGAGAAAAAGAACTCCTGCATTTTAAAATGAGCTTACCTTCTGGCCCCTGCAATTCACACAGCAAGTGTACTTGCTGAGCTTAATACCGAAGTATCTCAAAAAGAAAGGGAAGTGAAGCTGTCAAGGTAGTTTACCAGGAGATTATAATAACTGCCTAGAGATATTCCAGGACTGGGTAAAATGAGGATACAGCTGAGAATGTTGGATAAGATGCTAAATAGCCTGGTCTACAGCTCTGTATTGTACTTTCTAAACCTGAGATTTTACTAGCAAGGATGGTGCTAAATAAGGATGAAACAGTTATAGTGTCAGATGGAGTTTTTAGAAATGCAAATTATCAGTGGGAAATAAAGCATGTAGTCATTAAAATTAAGCACGTGTTTATAAAGAAATGAAGTACCTCTGCAAATTTTGTTAGGCATCCTTACTTTACATTAATATTTATTTAAGCACAAGTTTCACTTTATTGTGACATAGACCTTATAGAACATCCCAGTTTTTTTCCACTACCTGATTATCATGTAATGACAAACTTTCTACAAAGAAATTCAACAAGACCTTCATGAAACAGGGAAGCCATAGGTTGCTGCAGATATATCCATGGCAGCCTAAAAGGGGCATCTTGCAGATACAGCTGTATCGCTGCAGATCATCTGGCTCAAGCTGAAGGGCAGCAGTATCTGCACATTTACTGCTGATCGTTAGACAAGGTAGGAGACATGGCATGTTCTGACTCATCATCAGATGCTTCTGGTTGTCAGAGGATTATGTCAGTAGTACCACAACTCCAAAAAATCTCTCAATGCTATCGGAATTGCTTCTGTCAGCTGGATTCAGTTGCTCTGACTACAGGGCAAACTGGTAAACCAAAAAACGAACCTTTACAAATCTGCTGGAAAAAAAAAAAAATATATATATATATATATATATGACTCTGACAACCAAAGGCAGCTGA
>CM021700.1:85528537-85583010 GCA_011074415.1 Stictonetta naevosa | reverse complement strand
GAAGGAAGGAAGGAAGGAAGGAAGGAAGGAAGGAAGGAAGGAAGGAAAACCAATATAAATAAATATAAATACCAAATGAAATAGTCCCTATCTCTTAGGAAAGGGGAATAAACCGGCAGCCAAGTGCTTGCCGGTGGCCCTGGGAACGCCAGCAGCAATATGCCGGCTTCTCGCACATCCGTGAGTGGGAAAGCATCTGTAGCACTGGCGTGCCGCAAATACGCCTCTGAGAAGGACAGAGAGAGAGAAAGAAAGAAAAAACAGGAAAAATGAAAAAAAGGAAGAAAGGAAGGAAGGAAGAAAGGAAGAAAAGAGAAAAAATGAAACTGCGTCTCTGAGCACCTTATAAATCTGGGACTGAGCGGGGTTTGGTTTAGTTTTCCTGTGTTTGTTTTGGGTTTGTTTGTTTGTTTGTTTAGTGCCGGCGTTCCTTTCTTTGTTTCCGCGGAGGGGAAGCAGCGTGGTGCTCCTCGGCATCCTTCCTTGAAACCAAGGGGGGAAAGGTTTGGTTTGGTTTGGTTTGGTTTGGGACCGCCGCCGCGCTGCCTTGCAGCTCTTCCCTTGTGCTCGCCCTGCTCTGGTTGAAAAGGGCTCTCCCGGCGAGGGTCCGCAGCAGCACACACGTGGTAGGGGAGAAATCCAAGGACTGAACCAGTAGAGCAGGGAGAAGGTCCCGGGGGAGCTTCAGCTGCACCTGCCCGGAGCTGGTCCTCGCAGCCGTGCCGGAGCCACCGACGGGGGTCCCTGGGTGAAGCCGGGGGCTGTGACAGCCGCCTCCCCCCGAGGAGGAGAGGGGCCGGATCAACGGGGTGACAGACTTTGAAGGCGCTTTAATGATCAGTTTGGTCCTCTCCACCACTTCCCGCCACCCCCAACCTCTTTCTGCCCCATCTATTCTGCTCATCCTCAAGCGGGTTGGGGAGGGAGGGGGCATAGCGGAGGTTTCTCCCGCTGGGTGGGGGGGTGGGCGTAGGAGCCCAGCCCTACCTTTTGCAGGCTCCCCGGGGTCCGGTAATGTCCCCACTTTGCAACCTTAGCATCTCCAGCTATTTCCCAGTGAAGAACCTGTCCTCTCCCCCCCTCCCATCCCCTCGCTGCCCTGTGTGGTTTCCCAGAGCAGCCACAGGAGCGATTCAGGTCAACCCGTGTCCCCATCCTAGGGGACAGGACGAAGGGACACCCGGTGACAGTCCGGACAAACCAGGGGAAGGCAAGGAGTAGGAACCAGGGTTACCCTTAGGAAGCCCTAAGCTTCTCGTGGGACAGCAGGGACATTAG
Organism: Stictonetta naevosa; assembly: GCA_011074415.1. NCBI lineage: Eukaryota > Metazoa > Chordata > Aves > Anseriformes > Anatidae > Stictonetta > Stictonetta naevosa. The sequence goes on along the minus strand of CM021700.1, from coordinate 85,581,732 downwards.
TGGCTGCTGCTTGTGGATGGGTAAAACGCATCTACGGCCACTCTCCGAGATGTACGTACCCGGGGGGGTTCAAGTAGGGTGTGAACTAAAACCCAGCAACACCCCGACCACAATGAAGGCAGTGGGCAGGGCTGAAAGAGGGACCCAGCTCGGATACTCAAATTGTCGCTGCTCGCCTTTGCAGTTAGTTCACTGTCCAAAGCAATATCGACAGCGGTGGTAAGTCCTACTCGATAACTTTCCTGAAAACTTCCTACCAATTGGTACAATCCAGGCACTCGTTCCTCTTACAAGAAATATATATATATACATCCGCAAATGTGTTAAATTGAGGCTCTGCCAGGATTTGCACTTTCCTTTCACCACCGGGCATCACGCCGCTTTCGAGCAGAAAAGCCCCGCAGCAGGGAATACTGTTACTTTTCCAAAGGGCACCTTTCCCTTTTTGCAAAAAGAGATTAGCAATTTAAAAGTTTGTGAAGCCACAAGTAATTTTTAAAACTGACATTACCGTTAAAAAGAACAAACCCTGCGGTGATAGCCCCTAAATACCTTGCTAATAGCCCCCACGTGGAAAGAAATCCTCAAGTGTTACAAATTCAGTTTAACGACCAAAAAAGCAGCCTGGGCAGCAGCGAAATGCGGAAACTTCGTTCTCCGCATTCCCCGCCTTTGATTTATATTTTATTTTTAACTACAGTCTCATGAGAACGCAGCGCCGGAAAATCACGACCAGATGTAAATAAAGAGGCGCCTTGTTCTCTCTGCTAAAATCCCCTTTAAGAGCAACTGGAAAAAATAAAGGTTCTGAAATAGTTTTATTTATTTTATTTATTTATTTACCTATTTTAGTTTTAGCACAGGCATGACTGCGTAGAGATGGGGTAAAACGGCAGCGCAACTGGGCGGGAGAAGCTCTGAAAATAAAGCGCAGAGCTGCACTCCTCCAGGACGAAGCTGTGCTGTATGCAGCAGCTATACCCACTGTGGAGGCTTCCAGGCACCAGGGTCTTTGCTTTTTCTTCTTTTATTATTATTATTAATACCGCGGGACAAGCCCCGGGTTTGGCCAGGAGCTGGAAGGGGAGGCAGTGACTGCACTGTGCTGCGCGCAAGGCAGGCGCCATGGGTTGCCGGTGTCCCTGCACCTCAGCTCCTTGCCCTTCGGGAGCAGCAGTAAAAATTTGGCTGTGAGAGTGGGTTTGCAGGCAGAGGGAAAAGATCGACCCTGAGAAATAAAGGGGCTTTTGTTTCCAGGTAAGAAATCTTCTGTCGAATCCTAAATAAGGATGTTATAGTGCCTGGATGCTCTGCGTGCCTTTCTTACCTCAAAAGTTTTGAACGAAAAAGGTCTATTTCAGTTATATACTTCACGAAGTTTATTAATAGCATTTTTTCCCCCTGAGGAACTGCAGTCTGCAATAGAATAAGGAAAGGGGAACAAACAGTCTGTGCTCACTGCTTGCTGTCATTTGTGACTTGTTTCTATTTAATTTGTCATGTAGTACAATGCTGGATTCTCACAGCACAATAATTCGGGCTTCGATGTACCTGTACAGATTTAAGGTTTTTCTGATGAGAGGTTAACAAATAGCCTGAGCAGTCATCTGTAAAGGAAATACAAAGCTTTCTGTCCACGCCTCAGTATTGGGTATTACAATTCAAATCCAACCTCTTGCACCTAGCATTATGGGGAAATGTTATTGGGAGCTGGCTTTTGTTGCAGGAAATCCTATTTTAAAATTGCTTTATAGGCCATTTGCTGCAATCCTCAACATTGATCTCATTATAGCTCCCTTTTGCTGTTGTTTGTAAATCCTGGTATTTACCTGCCATTGGTGGCATTGCTTGCTGGGGGCTGTCGTTGGCAAGCTAGGAAATGTCGAGGTGCCAGTTTCTGGGTAAGTTTTGTCTGGAGAAAGCATTATTACTTATCAAAACAGTCGGCCAGAAGTATGTCTTGGGTAATGACTCATCCAGTATAATCTCTTAAACCTCGGGGCTGTCCATTTTGCAGACAATGTGGGTTTCTGTGCTGGAGCCTTCTCACGCGATGGCTTAATGCAGACAGTCAGGGAGAAGTGGCCCTTGAAGCAATGGGTTAATTGTCATATGTAATAGTCTCAAAAACACATAGAAACATAACTGTGTAGAATTAGTCTTGTTTTTAAACTGGCCATTAAAAAAAAATCTAGAGAGATCATCGATTTTGGAACATATCTCTACGTAGGCTGGTGTGCTTGCAGCTGTGGTTACCTAGCTGATAAGTTAGAGCATCTTTGGGATATTAGCTACTATACTGATAAAGGGGAAGAGTTGGACTTGAGAGCTTGGGTTTTGTCTTGAAATGTGATATTATAAAACACATTAGGTGGGGGTGGACCAAAATGTAGTGGTAAGTACTGTTAATTTCTGTACTACTAGATAAGACCACATATTAAAACAAGCTAGATGCTACCCTAGAAGTGCTGTATTTGTTGTTTTAGTGGTATCTCAGTCTAGAATCAGAGAAAAGGATGGCTATGTTTTGACTTCTGAAATTGACACTGAATTTCTGAATTATAATGGTATTATTCAAATGCTTGCATTTAAGCATTTAATTTAAATTTCTGTTAAGTTTCTGTAAAGACAGAGATAGTAAGCAGAATAATGCTTCTTGTCTCTAAGGAGTATCTGCTCCTGATGTCTGTCTTTAGTGGGATTTACCTGTGGTACTACTGTTATGTTGAAGTTTCTGATTCCGACAACTAAGAATCTCAAGTTTCCCAGCTGGCACCCAGGGGAAAAATATATATATAAAAAAGAACAAACAAAAATATATTTTCATCAAGAGAAACAAACTGAGCTGGTAAACATCTCCATCTTCTGTTTAGAAGATTTCAGGAGAAGGCCTGACCTGAAAATCCATACTAAATAGGATAGCGCTAGGGACTTCTTTATCTTGCCGTGTCATGTTTGACACGGCTGATGTATTCTACCCAGTTGCTCAGCAATTAAAGAATGCTTTGAAGATGTCAAAGACCATTTTTGTAGCACAGGCCTGGACTGAAGTCTTTTTCCATCCCCTAACTATGCTGTGATCTTAGGTGAGGATTTCTACTGTTCCACTTTGAGAGAATAATTAAAGGCAAAAACTGAGACAAGACTGGACTTAGGGTCTCCTGAGTGTGAAGTCTGTCATTGTAGTAGAGATCTTCTCTCCATTTTCAATTCATCTGGTTTGTTTTTTCCTCCTGTTAGTTCTTACACTGTTCTCTAATAAATGTTAATGAAAGCAGATTGAAATTGTTGAAATACTGAGTTTGAGGAATTCTGGTTATAAACTGGGATCACATTATTCTGTATAAATTATATATATTTATATGTGTATTATCTCATAAAATCATCAAAGTTGGAAGAAGCCTCTGGAGATCATTTAGTCCAGCCCCCATGCCCAGAGCAAGGTCAGCTGCAGTGAATTGCTCAGGACTGTGGCCAGAGAGGTTTTGAGTATCTCTGAGGATGGAGACTCCACAGTCTCTCTGGGCAACTTGTTCCTGTGTTCACATCTTCGTAGCTTAAAATATATTTTTAATGGAAATGAAATGTATTGACTAGGGGAAAAAAAAATTCTAGTTTGCTCTCTGCATAGTCATGGCCAGCCAATATTCTGCTCCCCCCCATAGTTAAGGAATTTATTTGGCTCAAATAGTTGTCATCAATACTTAATTCCTTGCTGTGTTTATAGACAACATCTCTTTCTCTCTGAGCTTCTGCTTTTTTAGGCTTTACGCTCTGGTCTTCAGTGAACTTGGGACAAATCCTTAGTTTCATACAATCTTGTGGGTCTTCATAAATTCAGTACCCATTGGAATCCTACACAAAATATTTTATGAAAAAGCTGGCTGGGAACCAGCTTCATCACAGCAACAGAAAGATAACAGCTGATAAACTTCTGTTTAAACAGCATGACAAATAATACAACTTTGCAGTTTCATTTTGGGATATCTTATGTGAGCATGAAATTTGGTAACTATTTCTTAACTGAAGGGAAAAATACATTCTCAGATCACAATTTAAATCAAAAGATCTTCAAAATATATTTTTTTCCTTTGAAAACAATGCAGTTTATTCCCTCAACAATTTAAATAATTGCAGAGTTCTCACTGGAATCTGAAATCTGTTCCAATTCACTTTCTGTCTGGGTGGTATTTCGGCAGTAACATGTCACTGTTCCCAGTGCATAAGGCAATGGAAGCCACTTCACTTTAGCAATAACTTAATTATAGCGAAGCTGGAATATTGGTATTGGAAACACTATTACAGAAACTCCACAAAAGCTCATAATCCATAGCACCACACTCATGTCTCACCCGAATCACTCTCAAGTGTCTGTCACTGGAAGACATTCATTTGCCTAATAGCTGATAGACCTATCAAGTTGCCACATAGGCCTAGTTGTCTCTGGTTTGCAGGCAGAAAGGCAGAGGGAAGTCTGGAGGTTCTCCTTGGCATGCTAACGGAAATACTTTACAGATAGTGTGAACAGATATCAGGAAGAGGGAATGCTGTGATGCACTGACTAGTTCTTGTACCAAGTGAAAACGAGTGCTTGTGGCTCTCAGAGGGTATCTGCCATTCCCAGGCTCAGGTCTGGCTTGAAGAAGCAAGGGGCTCTTGTGTCTCTGTCTGGCACCCAAGCACATGTGTGGCCATACCTCCATACCTCCAGGAAGGTGGCTGCTTTAGGAGCAGGCACTGTGTGTGCCTGCAGCTGTTTTATTTATTATTATTATTTTTATTTTATTTTTTGTTTTAGGAAAAGAACATATGTGAGCAACGTCATAGGTTAGACATACTGATGGTAGAGGCTTCTCTGGCTCTGCTGAGGGATTCTGCCTGGTAGGAGTCACCACAGCAGCTGCCTGCTTATGGTACTGATCTGAGTGCTGCTAAAAAATGCTTGTGCCTGCTGAAAGCTGAAGACAAGGAGGAGACAGAAGATCCTGAGGCACTGTGCACTCTCTGGGGCTCCCAGTTGACCTTCCCTGGCTGTTAAGGGGAAAGGGCTGCCCAGGCCTACCTGTGCGTGCTAAGAGCTGCACCAGGCATTTCCCAAATGCTGTGAGCTATTGGCAACCTGAGCACTGGAACATCTCGTTCATCTCATCAAGGTTCACACCTCTGCCTTGAATTATCTCCTGAGTCCCTTATAGATGCCAAGAGTGGTACTGTGTGTGTGGCTCTCCATCACGGTAGACAGGCAGCCCAAGCCCCTCATGGGGTGTCCACCAGCATGAGGGCAGCTCAGTGCACTGAGACAGAGACACAAAGTACATTTCATTGGCACACCTTGCTGATTAAAACACAGGGAAAGTCTCTGATTTCTTACGCTATAAATATAGCGAATTCTAGTTCCTTACTGGACAGGATCAGAAGCCATCCATGTCAGGAAGCAAACAACCTTTTAAGTGCTGCATCTGAATGTATGCAATAAATGTGTGCATGACTCATGGGGGGGGTGGGAGGGAGACTAGTTTGACAAGATTGTCCTGTATAATTAGCAACAACAATGCAGTTAGCAACAACAGATCAACAACTAGTTCCAGCGTAAATGGTCATAAAATGTCCGTTCTGATGGATGACTTGCTAAGAATCTTACAATTAGCATTATTTTTTAAGTTCACCAACAGGACAGCAAAATATGTTTCAAGGTTATTAGTAAGCTAGTACTTGTAAGAAAAAATTAGGTGGAATTTTTTAATGTATTAGAGGAAAAGAAATGCCTGCTCTGGTGACCTTTTCTGTGGGCACTCCCTTTTCTAGTAGCTGAACTCGTAGCATCTCTCTTCCTCTGCTTCAGCACATGTAGCAAAGCAGAGAGCTGCATCTGTTAGAGGGTAACTACCGTACTGGGATGCAAACTTTATTATTATTATTATTTTTTCCAGATGCTTTTTCTTTCAAGTCATTGGACTTACAGGTTTTGAATCATTAAGTCATATCATGACCACTAGGCTCATAAGAGGAAGAGAATATTTTAATATTCCTGAGTGGCAAGCCATTCCTTCTGGGGCTTGATAGATAGGAGTCCAGCTCAGGTTTAGACAGGAATGATATGCTTGAAAGGATAGTTGCAGTGCAGGGAGATATTTTATTCTGTTGGCTGCAGAGGTGACCTTCTAGAGAATGAACCACTGCAGAGGTCTATGAGAAGCAACCTGCAGTGGCTGGGGCAGTGTTAGGACAGGCAAAGGGTAGAGAAATGTCACTATAACTTCTTGTGCCTGGATATTTATGGGTTACCAGACACTGTGCTTTCTACTAGCAGCCTGTCTGCTGATGAAATACCAAAGCAGGAAGGAAAAATTAGCACTGGAGTCTGTTATCCTTCCCAATCCCACTGGACACTGTTGAAGCACTCTCTGTTTTGTCTATCAGTCTCTGCTACATCTCTTGAGAAACTTCAGCCTTTTATTTTCATTTGTAACAGGTATTTCTAGCCTTTCTGTTTGTAAAGAACACCTTTCAAACCTGATAGAAAATATGAAAAAGATCCAGTGAGGTTAGTGTTTAAAAATTACCAGATCCCATCTACTATAGCAATTCTCACTGCTGCAAGGAAGTAAGACCATGGAGTGAAGGTGTCTCCTAACCAGACAGGTGGCCTGGCCTTCTTCATTCTCCTGGGGCATTAAGTGAGATTCAAGTAACACCTCTTAGATTTCTGTACCTGATATTACATTTAAATCAAAAATCATGTGATAGATACAAAGAGAATGCTAAAAAAAAAAAAAAAAAAAAAAAGATTTTTTTTCCAAAGCCCTTCCTAACTTCTGCTAATCAAAGTGCATGAGAAAACTGAAGCATCATATTTGTCCCTGCAGCTCCCCTGGGAAGGCTGGGCTCTGTGCTGCCAGGTTCGGGGCAGCTGGGGCTTGAATGGAGGCACTGGTGCTGCTGATCAACTTGCAAGAAAAACCTCCTGGTTTTCAACCCATGTATGTCAAGGAAGTGCTAAAAGGAATTTTCCAGCTGTTGCTCCTGAATGACAAAACTCAGTGAGCTGAATTTATTCATCTACCTGACTGTATCTGAGAGCAAAACTGATCTGTCATCTCTGATCTTGCCTTTGCATATGATCTACACATTAGGGCCACAGGTCAGGGAAAGAAAAAAACAAATGAGCAGCATTTTTCAAAATCAGTTTCCCTGCCAAGAGAGTTGTTCAAGAATGATGCCTTAGGCAGGCTACCTACTTCTCTGGATGAGCAACTGAGAATTTTATTTGGGGTCCCTCCCCTTTGTTGTGTGTTGTCTGTCTTTGATCCTTGGCTGCCTTGTGCTGGAGAGGAGACCCAGGGGCTGGTGTCCTCTTTTAGATGCAGCTGATTTCTGACTAGTTCATAATGGAGCTATCAGCTGCCTCCTGTACAAGTGGTTTCTCATCAGAGAAGCATACATGTTGCTTTGCTCTTCAGCTTGCCATGTATCAATGATAGGTGGGTGTTTGGAAAGAATTCAAAAGTTGAAAATTGGCTTCAGTACTGATATAAAACTCAAACTAAGTATCCTTAAACAGAGCATAAGGAAGAAAAACTTCAAAAGTGTTTATAAGGTGCTGCTAAGATCAGCAGCTATAAATTAGGCAATTAGGAAGAACACCAGCAAGGCGTTCTTCCTGGACAAGAGCACCCAAAGATGATGCAAACTGCTAGGTTAAGTGCCCAACATCCAAAGGTAAAACTCCCTCCTCCAGTGATGGCAAAGCTCTTTGGCTGTTCTGGGAGAAAGTGGGGTTTGATGTCGGTTTTTGTTTATTTTTTTGAACCCCAAATTATACAATGGTTGCTTTGTTGCAGCAGCAAAATGAGTCATTTGTCTCAGTCTATCACTCAGGTTCCCAGTAGACGTGTCCACATATTTAAAAAAAAAAAAAAAATCCCAATTAGCATTAATTGCCATCCTTTCTGGCAATTTCTGCAGTAATGGGCATGGGAGCCGAGCTCCAGGAAAGGTCCCTCCCCAGCAGACTGAAAGGCTCCTGGTGGTGGTACCAGGAAGCTTTGTAACCATTGCAGCAGCAATGAACAGGACCTTGGCTCCTAGGGCTGGCACTAGTATTCCATGGAGAACAAAGCAGTCCACCCTGTGCCATTGTCTGCTTGCAGCCTGGTGTTCCCTGTTGGTCCTGAAGAGTGAGGGAGTGCTGGTGCTGGGGTGGCTGCCTGGGCACAGCACGCTGCCCCTAGACACCTTACAGTGGGAGAACAGCATTTCCTCCCTGAAATAGGAAGGTGAAAAGCAGAACTAGGAACAGCTGGTCTGTAGACCTTCCCTGTCTGCCAAACCTGTGCCAGGCATTGGCTCCCAGGAATCAAAAAGACTATACCGTTAGCAATGACACTATCTACCAATGACACCAAGCCATGCTTAGTTGTTTTTTTCCTTCTTTTGAAAGCTTATTGTCCCCTTGACAGCTACAAGCTTAATTTAGGAGGGTGCTGTGAAAACCGTACAGTGTTATGTGAACAGACTGGGCAGAAGAAGAGCAGAAGACTGAGCTAAAAGCCTTCCTCTCTGGGAACAAGACTGTGGGGCAACAAAGAGCCTGTGTCAGCTGCTGACAAGCTGTTTCCATGATTGTCACTGGGACCAGCAGAGGCTCCCCATGACTTGGTGAATAGCGCTTTTCCAGCGTTTGGGCAACTTTGCATTTTCAAAAGCTTTATAAAGAAGTGGAGCAGAGAAAACTGCATGAATAATTTTCCATAGAACTGAAAACCATTCACTGCCAGACACAATTGTGGGCCTGATTTACTTCATTGCTTAACCTTAAGCATATGATGAGGTAAAACAGAGGGGGAAGACTCAGGGCAGCCCCTCATATCGTGCCTGCAGTTCCTCTCAGGTTTCTGCCTCCCAGTTTGCTCTGATCCCATCCTGACTCTGAAGACAGTAAAGCCAGGAGATGAAAGAAAAGGAGTCCCTTCCTCTCTGGCTTTGGCTGCATCCTGACAACAGCTGTGTTCTTTGCATTTCACCTGTTTCTATTTTTTTAATCCTTTGCATTTTTTTGTTGTTGTTTTTACCTTACAATTTGCTGCTTCAGTCAACTGCTACCAGACTCTGTCCTTCAGCAGTTCTGTTCGTGCAGACCAATCCTGAGAGCTAAAACCAGCACAAGTGAGGCAGCTTTGCAGTGATTATGGGTTAGACTCAGGTCTCCAGCAGTGGCTGAAGAAGGAAATATGCAATGAGTAAGGGAAGCTAAAGTTTCCTTTATTCCTGTCCCCTCATCTTTGTGTTTGCATTTACTTGTCTTACAGGAAACAGAAAATCTGGCTTAAGTAGCAAAACTATATCTTAGAGTTTTCTTATTCCTGCCCCAACATGAGAGTTAACATTGATTTAACACGACCATAGTAGTCTGTCAAACTAGGCTGAGGAGGAAAGATTAATATAAATCTTTCTCAAAATCTAAGTGATTTATTGTACTTCATTTTAATAAAAAAAACTCCAACTCATCCTTCCTTGTTTAATGTTGTCACAACTAAATTTATGCAGTTTTATTGTTCCTCTTGCTCAAAAAAAAAACAGTTAAATACATTTGTTGTAATATGTTTGCAAATTATGTATATACAAATTAACACACATAAAATGATGCAGGCCAAATAAACTTGTAATTAATTCAATTAAACAGAAAATAAAGGTAATTTCCCCTCATGCAGTTATCCTGGCAAATTACATTAGTGATTATGAAAATAAATGACTATACAAAAATAATTTAGAAACTACAATTCACCTTAGTTTTCTGAACTTCTGTGACTGTGACTCAAGGCTTGAATGCAGCCAGGCTTGCAGCTTTCCCCTCTTCTGTGTTGCAGCTGAGATATGTGGACTTCAGGACAGCTTTTTCCTAAAGCAATGGTTGGTAGTGGCATCACAACACACACCCTCTGCTTATTTACTTATTTTCAGGATGTCCCTGTTCCATGGCTCCACAAAAGAAACAGTAAAATCAGTTCAGTCCTTGAGACTGTTGTTTCACATCGCCAGACTGAGCTTTCAGCAAGGCGCTTGTCTATCTATGGAATATGATCTTCATAACAAAACACACACTAATTCTTTTTGTTTGAAGCCAGAATGTTTATCTGTTCAAATCATATCATCTATGAGTATAGTGATTCATTAATTCTTATCTCTTCTCAACATATTTACAGTGGTAGAAGTAAGATTAAATTTGGGCTCAGAGAACATTACCCTAATGCTGCAATCAGTGCTACAGCAATGGTGATAATAAGAAACATATAAACCACATGATGGATTTATAGTATAAATAATGAACAAATGCTCATTTAAATGAGAATTTCAGAAGCAGAATATGAATTTAAAAGCAAAAATCTCATTTAACTGGAGCTGCTTGGAAAATATTTCGTAAGACTCCTCAAGAGGATTTTCATGGATCTGAAAAATGTTTTTGACTTAAATCAGAACATTATTTTTAATAGAAGTCTTCCCAAAACAGCCAAAGTTGAACAAAATATCTTGTTTCAATAATTTAGACTCATGTCATTTTTTACTTTTCTTATTTAAAAATGACAAAAATAATCTTAACTGAAATATAAAAATAAAATTAGTATAATGAATATATAAACACTTTCCTGTTTTATATATAGTGACACTGGAAATCTCTTGCTCTGAATATTGATTTTTTTGAATTTGAGTTTTAGATGAAATATTTCACCAAGCAATTTGTTTAATTTTCAACTTGGCAGTAGTCAGATTTAGATGTGCTAAGAATTAAAGTTCTTGATTTGAGGGAGAGAAGACTTTGTATGATATGTTCAGATATGCTTGAATTTGACTTACTGGATGAAGCTTTGGGTCTCTGCTCTGTGGTCGATGGGATTAAAATAATGGCCTTTCTCACTTTAAAATAATTGCTTTATATAAAATCATCTAATATTTTCTTTTCTGATTTGCATAAAATAGAAGACAGCAGCTCTAAATCCTTGAATAAAAACCTGAAACTACTCAGAAGCTTTTTATTTATTCCCAGTGGAAGCACTGGGAAATAAGAATTTCTAGGAAAATTCAGGAAGTTGCTGAAAGAGGTTAAGCACACTGGAAAAATCTGATCCTGAAGACTATGAATGGATTATCCTTAAGGACCATACACAAAGGTGTAGAATGGCTTCCAACCACACGTTTGGTGCCCCGATGCATTGGGCTACATGTGTTGAAATCATCACATCTTAAACATCCTGCATATGTTCACCTTGTTCCTGCAGAGTCACTTTGCTGTTTTTACCTGGACGTGTTTTTTGTCCCAGTTACTCTTTTCCAAAACTTCAGACTTTTGAGGATTTCAAGGTTACTGTTCTTCTCTTTAGTGTGGTAGCTGAGGCAGACACACCTGGGTTTAGAGAGGTTTAAACACCATAGCCCCTTAATTTGGACAATAGAGAAAGCAAATGCATAATGATCAGCCACAAAAGAGGAAAGGGAAGTTCCCTTCCAGTTTTCTCACCATCTGCAGAATTTTTAAGGATAATTCAGGTTTCTGGAGATGTAATGTCACCCTCCTGAATATTTTCTCCCAAATCTTCAAGTTTCAATGTGAACTAACTGAGCTTTCACTCACCTGCAGTGAGAATGGATCTTCTTTTTTCCTTTTTCTGGCACGAAGTTCTCTTTCCCTATGTGTCTCTTGTCATTTACCATTTCCTTTTTTTTTTTTTTTTTTTTTCATTCCCCTCCTTTGGGTTGCTGTATGGGGATCTTTAAAATCCCAGTCCCTGCAGACAAATTTGCCTTTGTAGTGAGGCAAACTATGATTGTATCAAAGTTTGATAATTTTCTACCATTCCTGGTCTGGGAATTATATGGCACAGTCTTGCCCTCACATGCTGGATCCCAATTGCACAAGAATGCTATGAATGCTCAAAATAAAGCAAATTCAGAAATTCACATAATCAGAATCCGCAGTTAAGGTAAAAACTTCTTAAACTGTCATGTCACCCTTATTCCTCAGGGAGCAGTGGATGGGAGTGTTTTTCTTTGACCTTATCACAGAGAAAATTGGGGGGGGGGGGGGGACAGTTGCAAAAAAAATAAAAAAAATAGGGGCATGGTTTTTATTTTTATTTTTTATTTTTTTCCTGTAAATAACCATCATTGTTACAGAGCCCCTCAAAGAAAATTATTTTCTTTATCATTCCTGAAGCATGGTGAATGCTGAGAAAGTCTTCTCCAGGGCTTGTAACATACAAAGTGGGAGATTATTCACTATTACTGTCACATAGGAAAGGTTGCATTTAATATCCCTTCTGAGGCAGTGTCTCCTTATTGTCTTAACAAAGCAAGGTAGAACCCCAGTGTGCATCTTTCTTTCTTTCTTTCTTTTTTTTTTTTTCCTGTTCCATTTACACTCTGAGGTACATGGGAGTGTTTTAAAACTGGATATCAGGAAAAGGGAAAAGGGCATATTATAAACATTTTTTTTAAATTGCTAGAAAAAAAAAACAGTAATTTCATTTTTTTTTTCTGGAGGCATATTCCTACTCTTTCTTGTTCTTTTTCTGATCTGGGGGACAGCCAGGTATAACAGATGACACATAAAAAACAAGCTGACAGCAACTCTGCAGTTCTGTGCTGGTTTCAAAGTCTCAAATTCAGACAGGTTCAGTCCAGGTGTAGATGTAAAAACACACAGACAATCATTGATGTCTGTGTTGACACAGTGTTACAATAAAATAAATAAAATTATAAAGTAGCCTTTTCTATTGCTATCTCTCAGAGAGGCTGGTAGCAAAACATGGCTGGATTTTCTAAAGAGTGTGGGTGACAAGGTGAATCATACCCAAATGTGTGAAATAGGCATACTCCCTTTTGGACAAGGAGCAGAGAATAAAAATAGGGGAGTGGTTTGTACCTGTATGTTAGGTTCTGTAATCAATAGAGAAATCCTCTAGCCAGAACTGGTTTTCACAGTCAAAAGATTTCTGAAAAGTTGGAAAGGGGAGAAAACAAGGGAAGCGGAAAGATCATAAAAAGAATAACAAAACAAACAAAAAGCCTGGTAACAGAAAATGAAATCAAACAAATTCAAATTACAAAGAAAACAGGTTTTAACCATCATGGTGTTTCAGCAGGGAAATGTCCTACTGAAGGCAGCCATGTGAGGTCCATCTTTTATGCTTTTATGGAAGGCAGCCTGTCTTTTTTTGGAAACAGGAAATATAGACAAATGAATAAATAAATCATAACTGGTTTTGCCTGTCAATCATTATTATTTTTTTTTTTTTTCAGAAGATAGATTTCCCTGAATAGAAATCCCAGCCCCTCCTATTTTCGTCCCAGAGTTTTCCAGCTCTGGCAGGATCACATTTTTCTTGCTTTGAGTGTGTTTTTGACACTTAGACCAATATATCTTGGTTAATACAGGTGGAGAACAGTCTTTGGATCTTATGAGAGGAGAAAAAAAAATAGTTTTTTTGATTCATGGGAACAAAGTAGGAAAGATGCTCTTGCAAAACTAAGGACCAGAGACTGACACAGTGTATTTTTCAAGTGCATTTTTCAGGTTAGCTGGTGCTGAATGGCAATGACAAAATGTTCAACAAACCAAAAATCTTCCATCTGTTCACTAAAAAATAGGATTCTGTGTAACGTGGCAGATAACAGGAAGACCAGAATTATTCTCCTGAGGATATTTTAGCATCTCAGCTTGTTCATTTAGGCGGTATTAAAAATCATTAACACCAGTCTTTGAAACCACCTGCACCGAGCTTGAGCCTGAGCAGGGCAGAGGTGAGCAGGGAAGGCAGGATATCAGCAGGGCTGCTCCTAGGACCACGGCTACAAATGTGGCTAGCTTTGCTCAGCAGCCAGCCCTGTGTCCCCGCAGGGATTTCAGCACAGTAGGCAATACCTCTGCAAGACATTTTCAGTCTCTGGAGGCGAGGGGAGTTTTACTTGTAAAGAAGTTCAAGCTGTTTGGGGAGGACAGGCTGCTCGGGCTCTGCTGGGCTGCTCTCTCTCACCTGTCCGTGCTTGCTCAGGTGGGATGCTCTGCAGAGGGCTGGCATACAACAGGGAGAAAATGGGCTGTTTGCACTGCTTCATTGCTGTGCTGGCACTAACGCTTGCTATGGCTGTGAAAAATTTCCAGCAGTGAACTAACCTAGGTCTTCTTTAAAGAAAATTTGGGGAAAATGGACCTTTCTGAGATGCCTGTCACCTCCAGAGCTGTATGCTTCCGACATGCCAGAGCAGAGGAGCAGCATTAGCTATCCTTGTGCAGAGCGTGCAGAAATATCTAGCCTTGAGCTGTTTGCACTGCTGGCTTATTTTACTACGCAAATATTTCACAAGCCTGGTCTGAGTAAAATCAGTAGTTTTCTTTGGAGTATGTTGTCTTTGGAGCACATTGTCCTCCAGAGGGAGAAGGGTAGAGGAGTGCAGTCCCTGATTCTGTGATGTGATGATCAGGGCCCATTTCAAATAATGCTAATGAAGTTTACATCCTCTGAGCAATGCAGGAGAGCACAGCTTCCTATCATCACACTTGCATAAATCATTGCAAATATATATATTTTTTGCATTGTCAGATTATTATTATGATATATCTGATTAGAAAATGTTGTTATAGTAATAGAGCAAAGGGAAACACTATTCCCTGGTCTGATTTCCACCCTTCTGTGTGGCTCTGCTGCAGTGGTAGTAGTTTTGAGCATGCATGCAAGGATAGAGCCAGCACTCTGTACACTGTGATGCCCTTTTACAACCTCCCTTGCTGCTAGCCTGGATCCCATCTCTTCCAACTTCCCAGCAAAGACAGTTCCAATTTATACCCGTTTCCAACCATTTCAGACTGACACTTTTAATTCATTTCACTGTGGCTACCAAGGGCTCAGCACGGAGATAAAGAAAAGAGGAAGAAAAAGGATGGATACTGCTGTCTGTGGAATGCTGGGCTCCTGCGAGCACTTTGAGCTGTCTAACCCCAACATATACTAACAGCACTTCTTGATTTACAGCCATGTTGATTTCCTTTTTCACAGGAAAAGAAAGAAAATGTAAGACTGAAAATCTGTCTTCTGCAGTATGTAAGATTCAGAAAACAAGGCTTTGGAGGGTATATGAAAATGTTAAAATCAAATGATTTTTTAGGTAACAGGTTTCAAGATAAAATTATAATTGTCCCAAATGATCAACCTCCTCCCTCTGACAGACTGTTTTTCTCATTGGGGAGGGACACCAAAACTCTCCTGAGTCATTTCCACCCCAGTTTTGGCCCATGAAATCCTCTGCCTCTGTAGGACATAATTCTTCCACTCTTTCTTCAGCAGAGTACAAAGATGGCAGAGTTTATCTCACAGTGGTTCTGGCAGGTAGCAAAAGCTGGTTCTGAATCACCACTTTTTATGATTATTTTTATTATTATTGTGGACTCAGAAAGGAGTACCAAAAATAAAATAAAATTTAAAAAGTTGAAAATTCCGTTAATCCCTGAACTGAAAATAAATGTAGATTTCACAAATGACAAGTCACTGGAACATGATTCTGTGATGCTGCCAATTATTTGTTTGCATTGTGAACCACTCAGAAAAATTTTCTGAAATGCCACATGCAGACACAATCAGAATTTTAGGTCATATAAATGAATTATTCTCAATGCAAGGACACTATTTTTTTTTAACTCACAAAACATATTTTTCAGCAGAGTATAGTTTAAGCAGTGCATTTTCCTCTAACATCTGCACAGAGGTGTCTCTTCAGGGATAAGATCTTGTTTATAAATGGGGCAGGCATTCTTAGCAGAGAGGAACAAAGAAAAGCGTTTTTATTAGCAGCAGGAACCACATGAACAGCTTTGACCTCAATTTAGGATTTAGCTTATCATTTCACACAGAGGCTTGCATCAAGAATTTGACACTGGTGCCCTTTTCTAATTTGTAAAGCAAACTAAAAGGGAAATAATGGAGTATGGATAAGTGCTGTTCATGAACCACTGAGCAGGCTCTATTCCACTCTGCCCAAATTACTCCACAATCAGTCAGAAATCTCATGACAGACTAAGTTGTCTTTTTGTTGTTTTGATTCCTCTAAAAAAAAAAAAAAAAAAAAAAAGAAAGAAAGAACAAGAAAGCAAATTAAACAGCCTGGCCTGTCTGTGATCAGAATTACTGTGGAATCGGCATTCTTGGTATTCATAGCTGCATCCAAGCCGTAAAGTGTTGCCTGGTGAGGGGGATGCTCGCCCGTGAGCATCAGAGCTGCAGTGTGTGATGGAGGAGTAACCTCAGGTTAGGTTTTAAACCCAGAAAAGCTCTGGCAGCTTTGCTCCAATTGGCTCCATGACATTCCCTGCTCGGCCATGATCCTAATGGCTTGAGACTGGCTGAATGCTTCCAAACCCAGCAATTAGTTCTTTCATTTTCTAGAAGTCCGCTGGCTTTTGAAGTGTTATTTTCTGCACACGGAGGGCATGTTGAAGCCAGGACATAGCCGCCAGTGAGCATGGTCACTGTGTGCATCGTCCTTCAGGCAGCGCCGCAGTGCCCGACCCCCCTGCTGACTCAGCAGGACTTTTGTCCCTGGCAGAACAGCAGAGATCACAAAATTTCATTTGATTTTCTTGAGCGAAAGACCAAGATCTAGGAAAGAGCAAAATAGTGCAAATGATTTTACCAGAACAGTAGTATTGCATCTCAGTGCCGGAAGATGTTAGTTTTTCTCTCCTGTAGGTGAAAGATGGCAAAGGCAAGCCCAAGCTGCTTTACTTGTGTTTCACCCCCACCCAGGACAATGACAACTTACACGACTGGCATCCTGTGTCTGTGTAGCAGTATCACAAGTTGAAACTTCTTTCTACACACTAGTTCATGGGCTCTCCTTCCCCATTTCTCTACTCTCCCAGCAGTGACTGCTCAAATAAATATGACATCTATGAACAAAGCTGTACGTCTATGTTGCTCAGAATTGTACCTATAATAAATACTGAAAGAGGGTAGCTTTAGACTGGATATAAGGAAGAAATATTTCATAGTGAGGGTGGTGAGACAGTTTAAAATGTCTTTGGAAACTAAAGCAATGCACTTCAAATTAAGTAGTCTGTGGTTACGTGTAGCTTTGTCCTTGATTCAACATGAACATTAGAAAGGGTTACTCTGGGAACTCCTCCCAAGCAATAAATCAGCATGACAGAAGGACAGAGAATCTTTTGCAGGGAATCCTGAGATGTCAATCCAGTGTTCAGAAACAGCGAAGGCCAGAGTCAGGGGCGATGGAAATGAACAGAATTCAACAAGCCTTCTTGCTAATTCAGTACACAGCAGCATAAAATCAAGATGGTTTTCCTGGCTGCAGCCTGCTGGATCCATGCCCTGAACATGGTTGAGGAACATTGTTCAGGGTTTTGATTTATTTTGAGTGACAATAAACACCCAAATTTCCCAAGTCTATTGGGAGAAATACAGCAACATGCTGGTAGAAGTACTTATAACTAGTTATCTGCATTAAATTGTTTAGATATCTTCCCTGTTTTTTTTCCTATGCAATTGGGTTTCTAGAGAAATTTCAAGTAACAGTTTTTTTGTTTGTTTGTTTTGTTTTGTTTTGTTTTACATTCTTTGTGCCTGCTATAGGCAAAAAAAAAAAAAAAAAATGCCAAGAAAACATTTGCTGAGACAGTTCATGATTCTGAGACTAGGAGTGATTCTTCCCAGAGGGCACTTCTCATTCCACTCTGACCTTGATAGGCTACAGAAATACCTGAGTAGTATCTTTTCTGGCTCAGCACATTTTTTAAAAGCCCCTCAGTTGGGCTTTCTATTAAAAATCTGCATTAGCTATAAAAACCTTACTGGATGGCCTAGTTTCCTGGGAAATTATTTTTTTTAAAAAAAGGAAAACAAAAAGTGCCTAAGGCAGAATGACCTTATTCTTTACATTCTTATTCCCTGTAGCTCTTCTTTATGCTTTTTACTGCTGTGATGTGTTGGACTGCATTTTGCATCAGTCAGTAGATAAAGTAAGGATCTGGGTCTGGAAGAAGAAAATATGGGATACTAGACCTTTCCAAGACATAAGCTCTCAGCAGTGGGTGTATGGTTCTTCCCACCTATCCAACTACATTTTTCTGCTTTCTCACCAAACTTGGGCAGAAGGGGAAATATTTGTCCTGGCAGCTGCACAGTCTCGGTTTTCTCCTGCCTTGACAACTATTTCTAATCATTAGGTAAAAATATAAAGGGTGGCCATCAGCATCATCAGCTGTAAAAAAAAAAAAAATAAAATAAAATAAAATTGTAGGTGACTACTCATTGAGGATGGGAAAGGTGAGAAGTCAGGAGCTGCCTCTCTCCATCTCAGGACTCTGCTGAAGGGGAGCAACCAGTCAACATAATCCTCTTTCTCAAATATCAAGGACTTTTGTCCATGGAGATTCGAATGCTTGTGGAAAAAACAGATGGGCTACTGAGCTGCAGAGCATTTGCAAGGTGCCTGGCTTTCACTCCCTCCTGCTGGAGCTGCTTCACTTTGTACAGCCAATTAAATATTCATTGGGCCAGAGAGAGGCAAACAAGAGATTGATTCTATTGCCCAGTTGTTTTGGTGCTCAACTGGGATGTGAGAGATGCAAGGTCAAGTCCTTGCTCCAAAGATGATTTAATTATTTATACGAAGTGGAAAGGTTCCAGCAAGAAGGAGGCCACACTCTTCTTCTCTACCCTTTTAACCAGGGGTTTGGTTTTACACAGGTTTTCTCCTTGCCATGCAAATGCTTCCTTCTTGCATTGTGATTTGGTAACTTCTTTCTTGTTCTCTAAACAAGGGTAGGAGCTCCTTGGTGGGATTCATACTGGAGGCTCCTCATGGAGAGAGACATGGCCCCTTGCCCACCAGTGACTCATTTCCCACTGGAGACAGGGCTTAGTCTTTTGTTAAGCCAGGTGCCCACCCCAATCCCTGGCACTTCAGCTCTTTTTACTGTCCACATGGTGGAGGAAGCCCAAGCAGGGCACCAAACAATGGTCAGGAAATCCAAATTTCCATGGGGATTTCCAGGGTTTATGAGGACAACTGTGAGCACAGAGTAGCAGTGAAAATAAGGAACTGCCATTATAATGAGAAAGCCTACAAAATTATCTCATCCTTTTGTTTTTTTCCTAAGTGCTTGTACTACTTATTTTGGATTATTTATTTTACTAGCCTGGTGTCAGTGTTGCTATCATTAGGTTTTCTGTAAGCTCACACCATGATCTACTATTAATTGAGACAGAGAACCAACATTTTCCTTTGTGAGTGCTGGTAGAAATGCCTGTGCCATGTTATCCTCAACACTTGAACAGTCTTAATTTCAGTAGCCTCCCACAAATGTTTAATGTGGCCAGATTAAACAAGTGAATAAATAATCTATTCTGCTTTACAGAAAGGATCTTTCAACAACTGGATACTAACACAGCTACTTTTCCATGAGGCTTTTCAATTGACTGTGCCACCATCAGCTCACAAAACTGTTTCTATTGCTGTTCTGCAGCAAATGTCATGTAGCAAAGCTAGTGGGAATGTATATATATATTTATATATATCAGTATGGTGCTTAAATTTACACACAAAATTATAATGGTGATGGATGCTCATTTGTTTCTTCATTGTATATGGAGCCTGTTCCACTGTCATTCACTGTTCATTTATTTTTGGTATTCACAAAGGAAAACTTGATAAACTCATGATAGGGACAATCACGGAGTACAATAAAATACAGTAGAAATACAACTATTCTTTACAAGATTTACTTATTTATTTATTTTTAATAAGGCCTCTGCCCCTCCCCCCAAACCCACCAAGACAAAAATATAGCTACTATAAAAGAAAATATGCAGTGTTTATATTTGGTATCAAAATCCGGTCCTGTTGATTTTGACTAATATCTTATGCAATAAATATGGATGGTATTGTTTACTTTCTTACCCAAGTTTACATTTATTATTACTGTTAAGTTTTGTGTTAGCACACACTGTTTTAAATTAAATGAATATCTAAATACCGGTTTGAAGTTGCTAATGGCAACATATGTACTGCATTATCTTGCATACTATTTAAAGAAAAAGTCTTAATTGTACTATTACAGCCTGAGGATATTTTTGTGGTAAGCAATTAAGATTCATTTTCCTGTTCATGTAGCATATCACTTCATGAAAACAATGGAATATAATAACTTTTGTTCAATTCTTTATGCATTCTTGCTTTGATCATCTGGATTAAGTAAAAGAGAACTATCACTTAAAATCTGAGTATCTAGATAAGCATTTAACTTCTAACTGAACAGTTCCTTCACTATCTATAAAGTAAAGAATGTAATAAGATTTAAACCATCCAGTACCACGAGTCTATTTGTCCTCTGGCTTCACTGTTAAGCAATCCATGAAAGTTATAAAACAAGCAATCGAAACCCAAAAGTTGGTTATGAAGAATTTAGCATCACAGAGAAGATAAACCTCCACACAAGTGCATCTAATACTTTGGAAACTCTGGATATGAGATCAGGGAGGCAACTGCAGGCTATGTGCAGGTAGTGCTCAGCCCTGCCATGTGTTCATGTCTGCATTGCAAACCTCCTTTTGTGGGGCAAACTCGCAGCTGTGGCATGAAGCTGAGAGGTGTGGGGCTGGTGGGATGGGGGGAAACGTCCTTATCCCTCACCCAGGTCCAGCCGTGGGTGAAAAACAGCAGAGGAGGACTCCACCAGTCCCACACTTCGACATTGTTTCAAAGTGATTTGTTCTTTATGACAGGGTCAAGCTGCTGTGAAAAGGTTAAACAAACGGACTTTTTAATCTCCTTTTAGGGGAAAGCTAGTCAGAAGGCCCCTTTAATCACCAATCCCCTTTAGCCCTGGGAAAAGGCATCAGCCAGATTCAGTTGTTTCATGGTGGGGAGACGGGCTCTCTGCCCTCCTGCAGTCTCCTTTGACCGAAAAAAAAAAAAAAAAAAAAAAAAGCCCTATGAGGGAAGGCATTTGGCTGGAAGTATTGGTGTGGTGTGCTTCCCTCTGAAGTGAGGAGAAGGTAGTAGTGGTAGAAGAGGAAGAGGAGGTGGTAGAAGAGGAGGAGGAAGAGGAGGAGGAGGAGGAGGAGGAGGACATTCCTCTGGGGCTGGTGTGTAGCCCAGCGTCCCTAATGCTGTCTGCACCCATCCTGTCAGGAGGGTAATGAGGGGAAAGTTCCCAGACAAAGATGGAAATGCACCTCAGCCTTCTGCGGGGTGTGGAGGAGCCTGGTTGTAGTGGCCTCCACCTTTTCTCCACCACTGTGGCTGCAGGCCTGATGCTGTGTTTGAAGAGGAAAGCTGGTGGGTTAATCCCCGCAGACAGACAGGCTTTTAGTGCACTGTCTCCTGCCCCATTTTGAGGTGTGACCAGCTACTGGATGCCCAGTGCATGACGCACCTGAACTGCGCCTTCCTGGAGATCCCCCAAGGGCAGGGATGGTTTCTCTTACTATGTTATTCGCAGGGCTGCTTAATAAATAATAATGGCTCCACTTCCATCCCAGTGAGGATGGCAGCAGCTGAAGGTGGCATCATTCCTCCTAGCATGGACTGACGGAGTTGTAGAAGCAGTAGGACATGGCAGCAAGGCTCCCTGGCCCCAAATAGTAAACATAATGGGTGCGAGGGCAGGTGCTGAGAGCTGAGCTGGGCCTTGCTAGTCACAGGCCATGTTCCCTTCTTGTCCTCAGAGCTCCTCTGCCCTTTGAGATTGAGTAATTTGTTAACTTGGCCCCACAGCTCCTTCATGCTCATCCCCATTTATCATCTGCTGGCACTGAACAAAACCAGATGCCCCTGCCCCCATTTGCTGTACACCGCTCTCTGTCTTGCTCACTAAAATTTACTGACTTGGGCTACTTGCTTCCCACCCTGCAGACTAGTTAATAACAGAGATCAGCTTCAAGGGCTTTGTTCATGAGGAACCTCGTAACTCCATTCAACCTTTTCATAAAACATATTTTACCCCTATGTTATCCATCACATTACTTTCATTTATGTGTGCAGTAAGTGTGGTCCATGACAAAAATTTACAAAGACAGCACAGTGTTTCCAACTTTGAGATTTTCTCCAAGAAATCTTGAAATAACAACGCAGGTCTTCCTCTTTATAAGACTGTTTTGCATCCATTCTGAACTACTGAGCCATTTCTCAAGCAATAACTTCAGTACCCAATGTAAAAATGTTCAAATAAAAAAATGAAAGTGAGAAAAAAGGTTAATGCTTCCATTTGGCAAACTAGACATGAACTTGAGACAAATCGCCTTCCTGCATGCCTCTAATTTCTGACTGTCAGAGAGCTTATGCTGAAATAGTCATCACTTTTCAGAAAGCTGGAGAGGGCTTGGTGTGTGGCCAATCTTGCAAGACATTTTCAAATTGGACATGGTCGTGACTGCCAGCTAAGGACTGGTACTGAGCTATTGATGTCAGCAGTGACTCTGCCAGAGATTTGGGTGTGAATTAGGAGCCTGAATCCCAGATGAATAAACATGTTCCTACCACCATAGCCAGTCTTCAGCTGCATTTAATCTCCACCCTGTATCAGCTGTCATGCAGCTGAATAGTCTCCTTGCCTGCAGGGGTGATAGCTTTGTGGCAATGAAACACTGATAGAGACTTCAAGAGATCATTCTGGCCACTCTCCCACCATCCCACACGCTGCATAGAAGTCAGGTAAATCACCTTAGGTAATCTCTTCTGGATATTTCTTCCATCCTGCATATCTATAACACATTTTTTATCAAACCCTTTGCTTGGACACCAAAAACCATACCCTTCAATCCTCATGCTTTTCTTGGTCTTTTTTACCCCATAAACTCTTCCCTGTTGTCCAATCTGAGACCAGCAAAGCTTCCCAGCAATTCTATCAGCATGCCAACATGCCAATAGGCCAGGAGATGCCAGAAAAGTACCTGGGAAAGACAAGCAGAGAGGGAACCAGTGCTCTTGAAATGAATTGCAGTGTGAAAGAGTGTGTGGTGCCTATGAAAAGTTGTTCCTATGAAATCCTGGAATTCCTACAAAAATCTGAAAATCTGGGGCAGCTATTCACTTGAGTGATTCAGTGAGTGTGTTTGGACCACAGCCCAAGACACCTGGTTTTCTCTATAGTTGAGATTTTGGATTATTCAGCAGCCCCCAGGCAAGTAAAGGCTGATGTGGTATAGCCAAGGTATAAGAAATGCACTTGAACTATTCATAGCAAAAGTCTGACCATCCCTGCTTCAAGCATCTGCATGTCTAAGCTCTTAAAAGAAAGTCCTTGGCCAGAAACATTGTTACCACACACATCACAGAGATGTTTTCATCCAGATAAGTGATACAAATGCTTCTGCATTAGGATTAATTTTCCTCTTTCTCATTTACAAGATGGAAATACCACAAACATAGAGTTCTACCAGTGGGGCATGGAATCAGTCCTGTATGTTATCCATAATTATGTATAGGATCAGATCTGAATTAACTCGGCTTGATATTCAAACCTAGACCCTGGAAACATGTGGTTTGTGTTTTGGAGCAGTGAGGTCTGGGCAATGATTTCAGTCTTCTCTAATGTTTTCATGTGTTCCCAACACCAATTGCTTGTAGTTCTGTCTTGCCAAAAATAAGATCATTAAGAGCAAATTTGCAAGTTAATTCCAACAATTCCTCGTTCTGATGAACTTTGTAGGTAAGATTTCACGCTGATATTAATGAGTTCCCAAGCAATCAAAATTGATTTCAGAAAGTAATAAAATTGTGGCTTAAGTATCTTATAGGACTGGAAAAGTTCCAAACTGCAAAACCTCAGAGATGCTCAGAGTATGAACAGATTGGCATCTCCCTAATACAGAAGTCCATTAACAACGTATCGCTTTGCCAGGATAGAGCCAGAGGTTACAGCCTACCCAAAAACTGACCTCTGTTGTGTACCTCACATATCTGTGCAAGCACAGAAAATGTTGATTTTTATCAATAGTGATATTGTGGATTTGACACAGAAGAATCATGTTAGCATCTCTGTTGCTGCATAAGCCGTAATGAAGTACTGGTTTTCTATGGGACAGGAAATTCTGTGGATAATATGCTGATAAGACTTCTGAGGCCCCTTGTAACTTAAATATCACTCAAAATAACCTCTTACATGCTCCAGAAACCTCTTACTTCAAGGAGGGCAGAGAGAGAATTGACCTGCAAAAATGAAAGGATCTGTTGATGTGGCTATTATGGGACAGAGCAGAGTTCAGAAACAGCTGTCAGCATTTTTTAGATAAGAACAAAATAAAAACCTGGAAGAGTGACGTGAAAGGGTAGAGCACATACAAATTGAACTTGGGGCACTAACAAACAGGTTTGGTTGGAGAAGGTCTTTGCAGAGCTGTGTCTTGGAGAAAAGAGGTTGAAGGTACAGAATTGAGTAGAGAAAATCTGCCATAAACTGTGCATGCAGAAAGTCTGCTGTCTAATGTTTCTGTATCCACATATAACACAGTTATAATGGCGTGCTGGGAGCAGGACAGACCACTATGAGATTTATCCCAAAGAGAAATACCTGTTCTGCTATTGATTTGGGGGAAAAAATATAGTCTTGATGTGTGTGTTTCATCTTGGATAAACACCTGGTTTTTAGTATTAATTTAAATCATTGAGTTCATCATTTGAGCTCATCTTCCCTGTTTGGGCCAATCCTAGTGGGTGTGAGCCAGAAAAAAAGTATATCTTCATATGAATGAAAGCAAATACTCTGGAAATGTTCTCTTTTTGTCTTTTCATTTTTCAAACAGCCAATAAAGATAACAACACCTCTAAAAATAAAAATAAAAAAGTGAACAAAAAGACCAAACAAATTGCCAAGCTTTGGAATAAAACCAAGGGAGGGAAGAAAAATTCTTAACGTAATAAAAAAATAAATAAAATGAAACTTGCATGTTTCATGGAGTTCTTTTAGCTGCACACAACACCCTTCCTTTTCAAACACAATTTCAGAAAAGCTTTGAGGTGATGCTGGGGGCAACCTGTTCCTTTGGCTCCATGCTCACTGGTATAAGCAGACCCAGGCGAGGACAGTCAGGAATGGACAGCCTTTTCTATTAACCCCAGCTCAAGCCTGGGCAGAATAAAGGCTCCCGAAACTTAAAGCTTTGGGTGTCACAAAAACACAGGAAATGCTCCTGGGAGTGGAAAGGTCCCGAGCCACAGCAAGGTGCCCCGCACACTGCCCTGTCGGGCACCTGCACTTGCAAACACAGGCAAAAAATAAAATAAAATAAAATAAAATAAAATAAAAATCCACAAAACAGAACGAAGTATTAGGAAGATTCCCCTTCGGGAGGGCTCTTTGAGGACCCTCATTCTTCATCACGTTCTGTGCTTAGGATATGTGCTATCTTTCAAAATTCATCATTTTGGGGGGACACAAAGTGATCGAATAAATAACCCCTGGCTGGCCTGAACTCGGCTGTTTTTCACCCAGAAACCCGGTGACTGCTCCCCGGCCGGGACGTGCCTTGGGCTGAATGGACGGGGGTGCCGCGGAGGGCCGGCTGGGCCGGCCGGGGTGTGGTGGGCACAGAATGAATTCCGCTCCCAGCTGGGGAGAGGACCATCTCCGAGGGGGCAGAGATTTAATCGCCTGTGCCCCAGCCCTCCCTGCCCTTCCGCGGAAACCCCTGCATGTGCCTGTGCCCTGCCTGGGCTTTGCAAAGGCTGCGCAGTGCTGCGCTTTGCCGTTGGGGCTGGAAAATAATAATAATAATAATAAAAAAGGAAAAAGAAAACCCCCTCCGCTCCTAATTATTCCCAGGAGAGGAAACGGGCCCTGGAGGGACGAGGGGCAGCCCCGGGAACGGGAGCCTCCGGGCAGGGATTTAAGCCACAAAGCCCGGTCAAACTCTCTCCGGGCTGGGGGATCCCGGGTCTGGCCCCGAGGGGAGTCAGCCTCCGTTCTATGGATTAAGCTCCCGGGCCCGGAGCCGATATTGCAGGGGCTGAGGGACCGGGGCTGACCGAAAGGGGCGGGCACAGACCCGTAGAGGCTCAGGGGACGGGGGCATTCCCCTTCCCCAAATGATGCCGGGGATCTGCCTGCAGCCGCAGGGGTGTTGTGTGGGGTTCTTCGCTGCCCCCGATGGCAAGAGGGGCCCTCGGTGCTTTCTGCCCTTCCCCTCACCTCCCAGCTGCTATCGCAGCCTCGTTCGTGTCCTTAAATTAAAGCACAAAGGCCATCTCTGCCCCAGAAGTAGGGCACAGGAAATGTTGTGGGGAGTGTGGGGTAGGAGGCTGGAGGATTTTGTCTTTGGCTGCAAGACATCAAAAAGCCCCTTCATTATCAACATCCTAGTTCCCCTCTAGGAGGCCTGCCCGCATGCCAGGATTCAGCCGTAAATGCACCCCTTCCCCCTGGCCCTGGCTGAGAGGGCAAGACCCTGTCCTGCATCATCCCCCTGCCCAGCCAGAGACTCTCCAGGGCCCAGACTCTTCCTCATCTTCCCTCGAGCTCTCCCCAGGGAAAAGCATAGCCCCCTACCCAGGCCCTGTGCACACCCATCCAGGCTCACATCCCTGGGCAAGCCCAGAAATGCAGGGAGAGGAAAGAGAAAGGAAAGAGCAGGGTTGAAGGCAGCCAAAGGAATAGCACCTTTCCTGGCCAGAAATGTGGTCTTTACAAGCCACACATCTGCATTTTCCCCCCACACCCCAAACACCAGCACCCCAGGACAGGACAGTCTCTGTCTTGCCCTGGTTACAATTTGCTCTCTTCCATTTGGTGAGCTTTTTGCCTGTGGCTTTCTCCAGCAAACACATTCAAATGCTAGCTGAAACCTCTAATGGGTAGCCTACTGCAGTGTTTCCTCCAGACTCCGTGCAGAGGTTATCCAGAATTCTGCTGAGAAATGTTTGATGAAATCATCTTCTTTCTGTGAAACTGTGTGTATTGAAAATCAGAAGAGCAGTAATTTTAGTCTGGAAGAGTTTATCTTTCAGAAAGAAGACTAAAAAAACCTCCTAGTGTCACCTTGATACTAGTCTATCACAATACAATATCCCATCCATGCCACAAGTTATGGCACCCACAGTTGAAGCAATTCCATGGCTTTGGAGAAAGATTGGCAGAGGAGGAAATGCTAGATGTAGACATCCCCCTTAAACATGAGAGGGCAGGAAAGAGGTGTTACAATTTTTCTCCATTTATTACCTGGCAAACAAAACACAGTTATTAAGTTCCTTGGAGGCTAAACATCCCCAGTGTCATAATTTTCCAGCTCAGACAATGCCACTTTACATCTGCCTTCCACAAATACCATGGGTGGGGAGTGTGTGATACAAGAGGTGTGCAGGAATGGGGCTCTTCCTGTCTCCATTTCACCTCCCAGTAACTCCAGAAAACTGCATTTACTGAACATGGATCTGCTGGGGGGGGGGGGGTGGGGGGGGTTGTCTTTGCTGTTGATTTGTCTATTGTCTAAAGGAAAAAAAAGTATTTGGGGAATAAACAAACAATCCAACTGACATTTTGTTAGGGGAAATAACAGTGGGTGGTTACGATGACATTATAAAGTGAACTGAATATTTCTCCTTGCAATTTCTTGTGATCTTAATACTCAACAATACCAGATATATATCTGGTTTACATATGAGCCATAGGCAACTGCTAGAGCCTAATAATTCATACATTTCTTTTGACTTCACTAGTCTTTTCTTGTAGGAAAAACATATATTCAATTCAAATAGATCATGAAATAAAATTGATCTAGAAATCTCTTTATCTCTCTTAAGGTTAAAAACAATGACATGAAATATGCTGGTTGAACCTACCAATGAAAATAAACTAGATCACAAATCCCACAAATTTCATTGGGGACACTGAAAAAAAAATGCAAAAAAATAATAAAACAAACAGAATGAAAGAGGAATATTGGTGAAACATTTTAAAGTAAATTTAAGAGCTCATTTGAGGAAAGTTCTGATCATATGAAAACACATAGAGCATAATAGGAGATTGGTTGTTGTACTTTATGTTGATAGAATATTTTGTACTTTATGTCGATAGAATATTTTGTACTTTATGTTGATAGAATATTTTGATAAGTGCCAAGACATAAAGACAGTGGCCAGGAAGTAGGACCACGATTTCAGCACGAGAAAAAGAGGATTCCCTGTGTGAGGAACAACTAGGTCCCTGCTAAGTGATGTTAGGTTTTAAAGCTTGCCTGAAGATGGTGCTGTTTAGATGGCAGAAGCAAGATCTCAGACTGCTTCAGTAAAATGGTGTATTTGAAATAAAAAATAAAAAATTTGCTCACCCACATTTGTATCACAGCAGATTGCTCAAGCACCAATTCCAAAACCTAAACAGTGGAGATGCATTGAGAAAATGCTTAACAAACAACTTCATTTTAGAATAATTTCACTCAGATAAAACAATTTCTGGTAAGGTGAAATTTCGGTCCCTGGTGCCTATTGGCAGATTTCACGCCCCCACTTCAGTCTGGCTGCAGTAATCCAGCTCACCCTCTTGGCCCTTCACCCTGAGCTCAGCCTTTTAAAATTTGCATCTGTGCACTGAGTGCCCTAAAGATTAGAGAAGTTGAAGGGAAATACTCCTGGCATTTTTATTCAACAGATGGTGAAGGAATTTAAAGTGGAATTTACCACAGTGTACAAGCTTTAATGTTATTAAGCTTTGTTTTAAAGTGAATGCAAAGTGATCTGCTATAGTTTATAGCAGTTAATTCTACTCTCTTGGCCAAATTGGGAACCAGACTTTCTTCTGATGGTATTAATAGCTTTTTTTTTTTTTTTTTTTTTTTTTTTTAAAGGGCACCAGGAACTGGACTAATAGATTCAAAAATAAATGCACTGGTACATTTAAGACACTTCCTGCAATTAGCAATACGTAATCTGAGGGGAAGGCCAGCATTCTGGAAAAAAAAGTTCTTGCAGAATTTATGTTTTCCCCTAAATTGCACAATGATTTTTAACACCATATGCCAATCTGTGAATCTCAAGCGTAGTAATTAACTTTGAGTTTTTGAAACACTTCATAAGGCCTGGATTAAACCCAACTGTATTATCTGGTGTCAGTTACTGTAAGATGGAGACACAGCAAACCAAATTACCAGCCAGTGAATTGTGCAATAATGACCATATGCCACACGCTATTTTGTGTCTTCTCTGTATATGTTTTCTACCTATAAGTTGTGCTAGACCCAGTTAAAGGGAGAGACAAGTTTGTTCCTGATGCACAGCAAACCATGCTGCATCCTGCACAGAGCTGGTATGTCTCAAATGGCAGGCTGCTGAGCCATTGCACTGAGAAGCATGTTATTTTTTAGAACTTTAACATCTTCCTGGATAAAAATACTGTCTGGAGCTACATTAGGACCATCCATCCATAGGACCTTAGCAAGTTGCAGGGTCACAGCCTGGAATGGAAGTGCAACCTTGGCACCAGGAGATGGATTAAGGCATGGGTAGGCTTCCTGCAGCCTGCTGCTGTCCCTTATCCTCTCTTACCATATCAGCTTTGGCTTTGCCTCATCCACCAAAGACCTTGGGCTGTGCTGCCATTTGTGAAGTCCCCAGAGCAGGTCTGTGGTTTACCTTACTTTTGCAGAGAAGTCTCCACTTCAGAGGAGTTGAGAGTATCTGAGATGCTTGCATAGGAGCCTGCCTGTAAAACTCATTTTAATTATTTTTCTTGATTTTTTCCCAAAACCAAGTTCAAGGTGGCCTTCTAAGTGTCACTAGGGGGACTGTAAATAGGCAGCTCATGCAATTAAATTTCCCTATGGCAGTCGTTTGCTCTCTTGATCCATCCATAGAAGGAGCATGCAGCCCTGACCCCAGAAAGCTGCAGGCTGCAGGGTTTACATCCAGGAGACAGAATTAAATCCAGAGTGGACAGTTGCCTAGGATTTAATTAATCACTTCGCTATGCAGTGTGTCCTCTGACATTAATGATGACATTTGTCTCAGTAGTTTTGCAGGTAGGAATCAGTTGCCAAAGCAATGTGTCTAGTGTCATTTGAGCCATGTAAAAGGTCCTGCTTTGGCACCAGGTGAGTCTCCCAGAGGTTCTCTGTCATATCTGAAGTCCTATGCAAGTACATCAGATATTTCTGGGAATATCAAAGGGCACTAAGTCTCTATGTTTACGCAACCTAGCTGTGTTTTGCACACCTGCCACTATCGGATCTCCCTACAGCCAGTGGAGGGTATTAGGCATGTTTAGGACACAGTGCTTCTGATAAGTGTGAACTAGGAACTAGGACTGGATATTTCTGTGCAGGTTAGGGCAACTAAGCTAGCTCTATATGGCTGTTATAGATTATTTCAACTCCAGATAACCCAGGTTCTTTTTGTTTGTTTGTTTTGTTTTTCTGGTTTGTGTAGTAATGAAAATGGAGGTGATGCTGGTGGACCCAGAACTTCTGTCTCTCTCATTCTCCAAAGGCCTGGGTATGAGAGGGAGAAAATAGCTTTTCAAAAGAAACTATGAGAATGCTTCCCCAGAATGTTATGTTGTGTCCAATACATGGGGGGAAAAAAAAATGATAAACACAAACTTATTCTTTCTGAAAAACCTCATCAGTGGGATGTGTCCATATAAAGGGGCTTACTCTGTGTTGTTGTGTGGTTTCTATATTACTCCTCAGGCTAAGTACCCAGTAAGACAAAATCCTGTCAGAAATACAGTGACTTAAATGAGAAAGTAAAAAAGGGAAACATATGAAACTCAGTTTTCAGACAGTGGTAGAACAAGACAGGCTAAACATTTATTAGTTCAAGGTCAGAAGTTGTTTCAGGTGGGGTCAGAACTTGAACACAGAGTTCCTCTGTCCTGTCCTGGTTTTCCTAGACAATAGACTTGTCTTCATCTTTGTATGGACACATGGTTTTGGCAATATACCATGTAGGATTTTTCAAGTAGATGTGAAATTTGAGGCTAACTTTATAGCAAAATTCTGTAAGTTTTTTTTTTCTTTTTTTTTATTATTATTATTAATAGACAGAAAGGCTGTGTGGCTTATGAAAAAAAAAAATCAGCACTTGGAAACACTCTTCTTTGACTTCAGTTGTTAACTTCTAAATCATTTTTAAACCAGGTCTGCTTCCTATTTTTTCCATTTCCAAATATAAAATATGTCACTGTTCTGTCTTGTGTGTTAAGATGTTAGATCAATATCTGAATAATTAAATGCAGCAGGACAATGAACTGTTTAATTAGCCTTGAGGTTTTCTGAGTATTAGCTATTAAAAACTAAATAGGAAAATTGGCTTGCTCTGAACCCTTTTATTTATAAATTACAATTTGGCAAAAGTACAGATCTAAGTTTATTATGCATTTGAATTGTGCAATACAGAACTGCCAGGAAAATCTTAATCCATGTAGACCACATTTTTGTGTGAGTTCAGTTACATGCAGCATGTTCTAGCAACATCTGTAAACGTCCCAATGAATTCCCAAGTATGACGGCTGGTTTGGAGCCCATGAACACCATGGACATGACCTGTCTTTCACTTTGACCGAACTTGCAGTAGGGGAAATGGGGAAAGCCCTCGTTGTGGATGGAAGGATTTTTGCAGAGGTGCCTGCTTGATCGGGCTGTGATTTGTCCTCGAGGTGGCACTGTGACAAGGGACATTTGTTCTGCACTGACACTGACCGCAGCAGCTCTCTGCTCTGCTGTCAAACAATTAAACCCCATCCCTGTGTGCTGGGGCAGGGTTCACAAAGGTGTTCTTCTATGTCTTCTTATTTTCACTTCTGTATCACTCCAAAATTTGCATTTACTTCCATGTGAGTAAATGCAGACACACATTTGGAAAGCAGATTAACAAAATCTGACAGAACAATCCAGCACATTACTTTAATATTGTGGAAAAACAGAATTCCACCAGGGGCCCCCACAGAATTCCTCGTGGTCTTTCCAGTGGAGGTGCCCCCACTCTAGATGCCTGCCCATATCCTCCTACTCCCCCTGCCACTCCTAACTATCCTGTCTCAGGACGGATCTCTGGATGACACTCTTAAGTATTTGTTTAGCCTTAGACAAAAACTGAAGTGTATTCAGGAGACATAACGATAAGAACATGCTGGTCTGAACATCCCAAGGATAGTTGAAGTTTTGGAAAGCTACCATAACACTTCTGGAGGAGAAGGAAAGGAGAGTGAACAAGTGGGAAAAAAACACCTTCTCCTGATCCTACCTCAGAAACTGTTAACAATTACACCTTTCATGCTTTTTCTTCAGGGAGCCCATCTACAGAGGGGTCAGGGGGAAATGTCCAACAATAGTTTCTTTCTTTAACATTATCTCCTCAAAACTATAACTTCTGGTAATCTAGAGGTTTTTGACTTGCATATTGTGAAAATAGCATTTCTTTTATGAACAGCACATTCTCACAATTTCCACTTAGTTAAAGTAACGATAATGCCACCAGTATCTATCTAAATCTGTTTCAACTTACCACAAGACATAATTGGAGTTCACATTAAGGCACCTTTTTCACACAGTCTGTTGTTTAATCTTAACAAATACTTAAGAACATTCTTCAAAAAAAGTCTTACCTGTAAGCACTTGAGCTTCTGAGTTTTTTTTAATTATTATTATTATTTTTTTAATTATTATTTTAAAGGGCTGGAAAGGGAGCTTAGAACCCACATAAGTAATTTCACTGAAAACAGACAAGGTGAAGGAAGTACTCAGACTCCTCAACATTAAACAACTGTAGAACCCAGGAACACTTACCTGCCAGCTTCTGAACTTGAGTCACTTCCAAACTACTTCACAGCGAAGTCTTACCACCAGGATTTTACTGTACCACCAAGGCACCACCAACGTAGCTGCATCATAGGTCACTGAAATTATTTCACAGAGATGGTAGAAAACACGAAGAAAAAGCAGCCTACTGGGGAACACTGAGTCTATTTCACCACAACAGAAAAGCAGCCTAGATAAGCTGAGCCTCAAACTCCTCCTGGGGAGGCAATTCCCCCTAACTCCTCATGCTTCCTAGGTCAAATGATCCACACCTGGCAGATTTCACTTAACAAGGGTGGAGCCAAGAGACCTTGTGGAATAGGCTCATCTACCTGGCTTCAGTCTTTTAAGGTCAATTGCTCCTTATCACTAATAGAAATAAACAAACAAACAAAAAATAAAAAATAATAAAAAAAGGAAGAAGAGAAAAAAGAAAATTATCTTAAAGGCAAAACTGCTATCGTAGATTTTCATCTGTCTAATCACGACAGAAAAAGAATATAGCAATCAGAATTACTTTTCTTGACATTAATGTTGTTTAGATTTGCTTTTCTGAGATCTCTTCTTTATGTAGGACTTTTCAAAATCTAGCCCCATGATCTCTGACTACACCATTTATTTTGGCTGCATATAAACTATCATGTATAAATGCCAGGATCCAGATCCTCATTCACTATTCAGGTCAAGGACTGAGCTGAAGGTTGGGGCTTTAATTTGGTTTACATGCCTACATTTCTGTTTCCAGGCAGGTCATGGGAAGAAGATTGGCTGGCTTGGGGAAGCTTATGTACATGTGGCTTTTAGGATGCAGCCAAAGCGTTCCTCTAGATCTGGAAGTTTGAAGAGGGTTGCAGTCTCCAAGCTCAGATACAACCACATATTAGTCTGACGCAACTGATTTTTGTGTTCCTTGCACTAGCTGCTCCTTCACCTCCTCTTCAGAGACAAGGACACGTGTCTCTTTCGTGCTCCTTTGTTAGTAAATAAACCAGAATAGATTAGAGCCTCTTTCTTCAAGTCAGTAAGATACTGGCCTACAAAGATGGTGAAGGGCCTAGAGGGGAAGACTTATGAGGAGCAGCTGAGGTCACTGGGCCTGTTCAGCCTGGAAAAGAGGATGCTGAGTGGAGACCTCATCGCAGTCTACAGCTTCTTCACAAGGGGGAGTGGAGGGGCAGGCACCGATCTATTCTCTTTAGTCACCAGTGATAGGACCCGCAGGAATGGTGTCAAGCTGAGGCAGGGGAGGTTTAGGCTAGACATCAGGAAGAGGTTCTTCACTGAGAGGGTGGTCACACACTGGAACAGGCTCCCCAGGGAAGCAGTCACTGCACCAAGCCTGTCAGAATTTAAGAAGCGATTGGACTGTGCACTTAGTCACATGGTCTGAATTTTTGGGTAGACGACCCAAAGACGAGCCAGAATTGGACTCCATGATCCTTACGGGACCATTCCAACTCAGGTTATTCTATGATTCTATACCCACCTTTGGTTTCAGTGAGAATTCAGGCCCTAGCAACTGAAGTTTCTTCTGGATGGTATTTCTTCTGAATAGGATAGTTTCCTTTCCCTTTTGAAGACTTACAAGGATGTAGTAACAAAAACAAAGGCATAACATGGTACCTGAGGCATAGGCTACTTTTCAGCCTGCAGCAGACTATAGGTATGATATTATCATTTCAGACAAATATGATCTACATGATGCAAAGTGTTCCAGCATGCTTACAATCTGCCAAAGGCCAGAAAATGGGACCTTCATTTTAAGACTGTATGGAAAAGAAAACAAAACCAACAACAACAGAGAAGGAATTTTCCTTCACCGAAATTTTATTATTATTTTGCAACTCCTTCAGGTGTCCACAAGGAATTTTGCCCCTCTCCTCATCCCCT
The DNA here is from genome assembly GCA_011074415.1 of Stictonetta naevosa. Classification (NCBI taxonomy): domain Eukaryota; kingdom Metazoa; phylum Chordata; class Aves; order Anseriformes; family Anatidae; genus Stictonetta; species Stictonetta naevosa. The sequence goes on along the minus strand of CM021700.1, from coordinate 85,547,053 downwards.
GAAAAAAAAAAAAAAAAAAAAAAAAAAAAAGACATTGTGGCATAGAGGTAATAGAGGTATAATTTCAGTTCACTCCAGAAGACATTCTTACTGAAGTACAGTTAAGCCCCACAAAGTGCCAAAAACATGCCAAAAAAGTAATGTATTTGCAAGTTAGTTTTACATGTTGGCATTATTTACTTGTCTGGTCTTGCATTCAGGGCTTGGTCTATCTGGGGGGGAACATGTAATGCCGTGCAAGGTTGTTTGGTTGTATGACTAACAACATGACTTTAAAATTTTGAACTGTTTGTATAGAAGCAAAATACAGAAGAGTACACTATCCCCAAGGGAAACGTAGAAACTACCTGTTGTTAGTGCCTACCAGGCACTAACTCACAAAGTTAGAAAGTTTGGATTAATTTCCTCAAATCTCATCCAGAACCAAACAATTCTTGCTAAACGAAAGCCATGTAAACTCCTGCACCAGCTAATAATTTCACTGGATGCAGATTCCACGAGAAATAACTTCAGGATTTTTATACTTCTTTCCATAAATGTGTTGTTTACAATAAAATTGTAAATAGTCTCTGTCTACATATCTTGTTTAATTTCTGGTTATATATAGATAATACCTTTAAGATTTATCAGTATTAGCTACATTGGTTGCAGTAATCTAATCTGGCATACTAATCTGAATTTAAACAGAATTTAAAGTGTTTATAGGTCCCTTTTAGTGTCAGCAAGGCTCCCAAAGCTCTCTAATTACACTGAGGGTTACACATATGCTCATCAAGATGCTTGAATCCCAATTAGTCCTTCCTGTGTTTCATGTAGTTAGTCCTTTAGATTTGATCCTTACAGAAAGAAGTTCAGATTCCCCAAACACAGGTTTCTAAAGGACAACCCAATCTCATATTTGCACCTCCAAGGCCAAAGTAGATATTTTTGAGTTAAATCTCAGTGGAATACAGATTTTTATAATTGGTTTTAGTAGACATATCAAAAGGGAAAATTTGTATGTGTGAATATGTTAGAGTATAAGCACAGGACAGAAAGCAACAAACCAGCATCAGATACACTATGCCTACTATTTCTGAGTTGGAATAAAAATCTCTTTCTAATCCACTCTTGATTCCAGAGGTGCCCACAAAACTTCACTGACCATTACAAAGTCAAAGGAAACATTTCATTGTCGCTTCATTATTTTTTCTTTTTTTCTAAACTGAAAATGAGATGAAGATACACATAACCGAACATAGTTAATTCAGAATAATATACTTGTGCTTAATAAAACTGTTAAAAGTATGCTGGGAAATAAAAGTTCCAGAAGAATCAATTGTTTTTTATCCCTGTGGACTAAAATAACAACAAATCTAAGAGAACAGTGTATTTTATCCTCACCTGAACTTGATTTTGACAGTACCATGTAGCAGTCTGGTCATAGATACTCAAAATTTGCCATTTTATGTGAGGGAATGGCTGCCATATATCTTTCTACAGCATACTTTTGAGGTTTTATGCATATATTTTTAAGGATAAGCAAAAGATGGGATGTTGAGTCCAATCATTGGACTTGTTCTGCTTCTGCTGTTCTTTGCACTGAAAGGCAAGAACAGAGGAAAAGGAAAGGATTATTTTAACTAGATAAGCAAAAAGCGGGTAGAAAATAAATACTACTACTACTACTACTACTACTACTACTACTACTACTACTACTACTACTACTAGGCTTTGTTTCAACCACCTAGAAGTTTGATGTTTCATTTCATTTAATGTCATTATTCTCTACAGTGACCTTTGGAGCAGTGTTCATCAGTGCCAAGTAAGCAATGAAGAGAAGGAAGATGGGTCGTCTTTCTGCAGGTGCCCCACTTTCCCATCTGCACAGGAAAAAAAGCCAATCTACCAGACTAGACACGGAATTTCTGGCTTGCTCCTGCCCCGAAAAACTGCTACCAAAATGTTCGCACTTGGTCTGAATGTCTTGATGGTTACAGGTTCAGGAGATATGAGAAAGCAAAGGACTCACTCCTTATCTTAGAGACCAACTACAGCAGATGCTGGATGTGTTCCTCTCTTGCTGAATGTAAGAGGACGGCTTCTTAGGCCTGACCAAGCTTGGATGACCTGTTGGGCTGCCGAGGAGACTGAAGCTGCCTCACCCCAAGCACGGAGCAAGGCAGGGTCAGGTGAGCTCTGCAAGAGGTGGAGAGAGGGCACACAACATTTCAGCAGCTCTGAGGTATGCGACAGAGTGTGTTACCTGCTGACAGCTCTGGAGCACAGCAATGCAAAAAGATCCCGAGCTGCTGCTGCAAAAAAAACAGCATTCTGGCATGGCTCCAGCTGTTTTCCCTACTGATGTGAGCAGACAGTGAGGCAGTAGATAAGAATGAGGGAAAGCCTTCTTAGCTCATCAGGTTTTCCTCTTTGACAAGGTAGAGATATTCCCCCTGTTTTCTGCACTGGAACAGTTGGCTCTGGAAGGAAGCACCATTTCAGATCACCTGTAGTGAAATTCCCAAAGATTCCCCTCATGCACCTCAACATCACAGTTGACATAAAGAAGAAATGTCGATATTTGAAAAAAAAAAAAAAAAAAAAAAAAAAAAAAAAAAAGTGGCTCCATGGCTCCGGATTATGAAGGAAGTAGCTGCCAACCCCCCACCCCAACTTGCCAAATGTTCTCCCTTACTGAACAGCAGCCCCATTTAAGCACAAGCCTTGTTTGCTTATTTATTAAGTGCATATGTTTTATGGAGTCTATGATCTGCAGAAAACATTCCAGCTTTTGGACCCAAGGGCAAAATCCTTCTTTCAAATCTGCACAGCCGATCTTTATGCTGATATTTTGCTCTTCCTAGGGGATTTCCTTGCAGTGAGGGAAAGAGAAATATCAGAGCTCAAATCCACCAGGTGTATCTGAAAGGAAAAGCTTGCTTCATTGTCCTCCTCCTTGAGTCCCTCAGAAAAAAAGGAAAAACACAGAAAGTAAAATGCCATAGAAGAGATGATGGTCGATATTACTGATATTTAATAAATTGGATATTTTGAACTAAATCTGGTGGCTTTTTGTAATAAGATGTTGGTTTCATCAGTATTAGTAGGGCTTCATATCTCCACAAAGGAATGGAGATATTTGTCTCGCACTCAACTTACGTGTTTTCTGTGAGAAAGAGCAACATTTTGGAAAAGTCTTCCTTTCCACTCTTTAGATGTGTGTGATCTTGGATCACCCCTCTAGTTTCTCTTCCTTCTTTTTTCAGAAAGAGTAGTCATTTCCAATAAGGTTCATGAAGGGTTTCTGCTTTTGAAGGTCCCAAATGGCTTAAATCACTCCTAGCACAAATGCACTCTCTATTGTGGAAACTGAAACCTGCCACACCATAAGGTGATCTGTATATTAGAACCAGATATCCCTTCACATCTGCATTTCCAAGCAGCAATGTGGTATGTTTTGAGTTAGCCTACTTTTAGAGAGTGGCTCATCAGATAGAGATATAGCTATAAATACTGCTAAAGCAATGGTGTTTGCCAGGCTTTTGCAGGGCTGCTGACTGGGGAGAAGAGGACATGTAGGCAAGGGCTGCACTCCTTTGCAAAACAGACATCACAGTCTACCAAACTGCCATACCTGCAAGCATGACAACAGGGTACATTTTCTTCCTACTAGTTTGTACTACCACTATTTTTCCTACTACTTAACAGCGTTTGGGATGCTTTGGGTTGGATTTCTGCTCACCTGATCCTTTAGTCCTGAGAGCAATTGTCATGGAATGGCTTGGATCTGCACACTACGACCTCCTCCAAAACAGAGTGGTCTGATACTCACCATGAATAGTCCCTGGCCTTTATTTTCCTTTTGAGTGCCCTGAGGTAGTCTGGATGAGAGCTGGTAGGCCAAAATATGCTAGGGAGCAAACTGACAGTGAAAACAAGCCTGTGCAATGATCCATTTTAGCTCATCAACATACACAGAGCCATATGGAGCATTTGAGCTAGACAAGAGAAGACCATGTCAGGTGTGACCTGGAGTTGAGAAGCCTGCTGAAGAGAGTTGCCCCATCTCCCACTGAGTGCCTTCCCTTACAATATTTTGTTAACTGCATCTGTACTATGGCATATGCTGTCATGACATGGCAAGAAAGCCTCTCCAAGGCCAGGCAGCTGGAAGAAGACACAGGGAACGATTCACCTGACTTTACACGACAGTTACCCCCTGAATGAACAGAAAATGTTGAGTAGATATGTACTGGCTTTAAGGGGAGCATAGGATGGAAAGCCTAGTCATAGATGCCTCCACTTAGTTTGATGAATCCCCCAGGTAAATGTGAGAGGATAATCTTGCATGACAGGAAGATATAAAAGGGGCACTGGTCCTCCTGGTCAGTCAGCAGGACACTTACCCCTGCCACTCACCACAAGAGTGCACCTTCAGCTCTCCTTGCCCATTTCTCCAGTACCTTTAAAACAAGATTTATCATTTAAAATAAGACTTTAGCTTCCTCTGGGTAAAACATGGATTTACAAAGTGTGATATGAAAATGTTCCTGCTGCAAGTCCACTTATCACTCCAATTTCAGATAACTGCAGTGTAGATTTTGTTATTCATAGCCAGAGGCCTGTGTAAGTTTCTAAGTTGACTTCTCATGTCCTCGCAAGGGTAGAATGTGGGCCATGGTGTTCAGGTTTCATGAAGAATTACTGTGGGAACTGGCTCGCACCCTCCTAACACAACTCGAGGATTTTGCGAAGTCAAAGGGGAATCTTATGAGAAGGAGCTGATATGGCTGGGTTTCCTGCTGAGCTCCGCTGAGATCCCAGGGAAGATAGCACATCTCAGTGCGCTTGCCGAGAGAAAGCAAACAGAGCTTTACCACTGAGTTCACTCAGTGTTTGACCCAGCCTTCCTACCGCTTCAGGGTTTTCTAGGACTAATCAGACTTGATAACAAAATAATTCAGAACAAGAAAGTGAATGCATTTGGGGTTTCCATGGATTTACATTAGGATCTGTGCTCACTACAACATTAATTTTGACTAGGTCCAGTCCTTTCTAAAGACATTTCAACACTACTTTCATGCTATGTGCAAATGTAATTTTTGTATACCATAATAAACAAATTCATATGCATGTAACTGTATATATCTCCAGATATGTATCTCCACATATGCTGGAGCATTGCAAACCCATTTATAATACATCACAGAACCAGCTGAAAACTGTATTCATCTCCAGATTTTAATGACTCACATAAACTCCAACTACTAATTGATTTCTGTAAAGATTATTTCTAAGTTGATTCAAAAATTCATGGCCATACATATGTATATGTATATCATGGGTGATAGAGGTATTTTGGGGGGGTAGGGGAAACTATATGCCTCATTCAAATATGATTTGCCAAAATATGTTTTTCACATGCCAATGAAAAATATTTTTCTTGATCTAACAGCAGGTTTAGAACTTGGTATTGTTGTCCTCTGCTAGGATATATGGATTACAAGTCAATGGAAAGTAGATATTTTCTGCTTCCTGTCTATGCACTCTTGCTTCTTATTAATATAGTTCACAAATATGGGTGATTTTATATAGAATAAGGCTCCATCATGATTTTCACAAGTTTTCTTAAATCTTTGCTTTAGAATATACACAATTTGAATCATTTTATTAGCAAAGTGTAAGAGCTAGTATAATGTTTAATCCTATGTTAGCAGTGGTTGGGGGCTAACTTTGATCTATGCATCAATTTTCCTTTTACACAACTGTAAAAATACAAAGAATGTTTTGTACCCTACAGTTCTTAATACCTTCTTTGATTGAATTTGGCTCCTTCCTGGAATTAATCTAAAACTTCTGAGTCAATCAGGATTCAATCAGATTTAAGAAAGTAGGAGTTTTTGCTGAATTTATGAATCTCTAAAAGTTGTTGAAGTTTGATCTAAGAATCCAGTGTATCAACACATGGGGGATGTTCACTGCAGTCCTTGACAGTGGTTTAATACTCCACTAAAATCACACAAGATTGGATGAGGATAGGTGAATAACATTTTCATGAAATCTTTCTTCAGAATCCCAAACTTCAAGCTCCATTTCAAACTTCAGGTAAATACAAACCACAGGTAAAGGCTACTTTATCAATTAAAAAAAAAAAAAAAAAAAAAAAAAAAAAAAAAGCTTGATTTTCTTACATTACATAACACACATGCACAAAAATTATTTCAAAATAAAAACAGTTTCATTCCATTGTGACAGTGCAGTATTTTCCCCTTAATCTTTTATTTTAGGCAACATCAAAAGTCATGTGTAGTGTTTCATTTCAGGAGACCTTCATTTTCTGGGAGAAAATAATGCCAATTTTTTTAGGATAATAGGTTAATGCCCAATGGCTCTGAAAATATATATATTTTTTTTTTTTTACTGTGTCTCTGCATTTTCCAACTTGATTGTTAACAGAAGAAAATATCCATGGTTAGGTCTGGTAAGGATCTCTTTCCATAATGCTCTTTTGTCTGTATAACAATAATAAAAGCTTTATTGGCACCTATTTCACATGACCTCCATAATTCTCCTGTGGCTGACCCTAACCAGTACCAATAAAACCATGCATTCTCTCACTGTACATACCAAAAAGAAGTCATGTTAAAATTGTATAACGAAATCGATGCCAAAGACCTTTCTGGAAAAGTCGAAAAGTCACTTTAAAGCAGGACTGTATTATAAATGTTAACTCTTTTCAATAGGGACTACTTTTTTTTTTTTTTTTTTTTTTTAAGACATCACATAATTTGCTGATTTTCTCCCTTTCTCCTAACCCCCATTCAAATAATTAATAACTATTTCAGTTATTACATGGAATAGATATTCCCCCAAATCATTCTCGAATTGTTTTCTTCATTTGTTCATCCACCTACCCGAGGATATTCCCCTGCTTGACCATTTATCATGGGTTAAAAATTATTCACTTAGGAAGGAAACAGCACTTAAGTTATGAGATTAATGCTCCCAATTGCATGCCATCTATAGCGAAAAATAAATAGGCAACACGGACAGTCAGGACATGCTACGGACTGGAAGTTTCCACCCAAAGCACTTAGTGACTATCTGTGAATAATGAATACATTCATGGGAATCAGCATGGGTTGTGCAGTGTTCTCGAAAGGGGAAAAGTTCTCCGTCAGTGTCACTGACAGTGAAGAATTCAGTAGGGATGAATTTATAGTTAACAATTTACTGGGAAAACAAACAAACAAACAAACAAACAACAACAACAACAACAAAGAACAGTTTCCCATTTTCCCTGTTTGACCATCTTTGGGGATCCCTTACAATGTATTTCACATTGAGAAGGGAAAGCCCCTAATTGTCGCTGCGTTAAGTGCTATTTGACTCGCATTTGAAGGGTTTTAGGACTCTAAGAGCTCTGAGGCTTCTCTCAGGCTTGCATTTGCCTAGAGCTTGGGGCTACAAGAGGCTCTGACCAGAGCCCCTTGGGGCATCTGCAAGATAGGGTTGGTCGGTGGATGGTGGTCTACCTGCAGCAAAAGGGGGTCCCACTTCTGCCGGCGAGGCCACCCGAAATGGAGCAGAGCATCCCCGAGAGATGCTACAGGGGTCCTCACCCCGATGGGACTCTCTTGGCCGGGACACCCCCTCGGGGATGCCCCATCCGCTCGGCCCGGCCGGGCCCGAGGAGCTGCGAGCCTGGCTCCCCGGGTCCTGCTTTCAGAGGTCGGCGGAGCCGGAGCAGGGACCCATCGAGTTCCCAGCGGGGACAGGAGCAACGCCGGAGGAAGGCAGGGGGGACCCCCGGGCAGTCAGCATCCCCGCACCCCCAGCGCGGGAGGAAGAGGAGGAAGATGTCACACAAAGGTCGGGCAAGCGGCTTCTGGTCCATCGTTTGTTTTATTTTACGATCCTTTTAAAATCCAAACATTTCCACCACTATTTCTGCTCTTCCAAAGGAGCGCTGCACCCGAAAAAAGTTCCTTCCGAATGTTTCCCTTGGCGTTTTCGACGGTTCCCGTCAGTTTACTGAAGATGCGAATATGGTCTTTTATTAGTTTTATTTTTATAGTTCAAGCGAACCTCTCTGAAAATTATTTTTTTATTATTTATATGTATATACATACATGCATATATATCAAACAGAGGCAGATGTTGGCCAAGAAATTCCTTACCCGCGGCGCTGCCTCTGAGCTGTGAGGAGGGCTAGAGGAACCCAGGGATCTGCTCAGAGCCTCTTTTCTGGCATGGGGCAGGGAGAACCAATTTCCCCTTCCCCAAAAAACCCTTCTGCCCGCAGCGCTGGGGGGTTAAACGCCTCCTGCAGAGATCTCGGCTCCAAAACCCGCGGGCCCTTAAAAGCAGAGAGGAGCAGAGGTTAGGTAGCGAGCGCTAAAGCCTGTCTTTCATTTCGCTTCTCTTTTACGACATATCGAGGCAATGCCGGTGGGGGGAGAGCTAAGGGAGACATCAAACACAGGCAGGGTAATTGCATTCACATTGCAGGCAGGCCCGCTCAACTTCGGGGGCCGGCAACCCGTTGCTACGCCTCTCTGGAGACACTTGTCACACCTATTTGCACGCTTTCAGCCCCAAACGGAGCCCTTTTCCTGCTTCCCCGGCCCCGCCCGCCGCCCCTCCCCCCCTCCCCCCCCGCCGGAGCCCGACCCCAAGCCCCCACTCCTGCCTGTCCCCTGCTTTGCGAGCACATCGAGCAAGGGCTGCCGACGGCTCAGGCGCCGTCGGAGGTGAAGAGGAACAAGGTGAGGGGGGATGGCCCCCACCCCACAAAGCTGCCCACTGCCGGCAGGCCAGCCAGCACTGGGACGGACTGGGAACCAGAACGGGGCTGCTCAGCGGGAGAGCCGCAGAGCCCCGAAACCCCACTGCAGATCCCCGCGACCCCATTGCTGTCCCCAGCCCCCAGAGGTATTTTGGGTCAGGAGAGAGAAGCGGGGCCAGGGGGTGGGAAATGAACCCCCCACACCCGGCGGGCAATGTCCTGGGCTCAGGAGGTACCCCCCGTCCCCGTTAGCTAGGGATGGACACAGAAAGGAGTAGGACATACCATGGGCTCCGCCGCTAGGTGCCAGCCGCCTCCGGGGGTCGCCGGACCCTGCAGACGGACGGCCGAGGTAGGAACAAGGCTGGCCCGGCCCGAGGATGAAATACCGTCGCTGGCTGCTTTTCTTGCACTCTACATAGAGCCCTACTGGGTGGCTGCAGTGAGACATCCAGTAAACATACACTTTTCTCTTTTTTTTTTTTTCTTTTTTTTTTTCCTTCTCGTCAACAGAATAAGCAAAAAGTGTATTAATCACAAAGTGTCAATAGTCGTGCTGCTACAGCTATGCAAAAGGTATGTAAACACATCATCAAGCCTAAAAAATACATCACAAAAAAGCATGTCTGTGCAAGTGTTGTGTTTGCAGGTATAGGGTTGTATACGTACTGATATTGTGTTTCAGGAATATGTCTAAGTAAACATGACTTTTCACAAACACAGTTCAGGATTATTGCACACCAGAAGTTATACATTGTGCTAAAAAGAATGGAGGGGAAAAGAAAAAAAAAAAAAAAAGAAGAAAAAAAAAAAAAAAAGAGAGAGGGGAAAAAATAAAGGCAAGAGCGAAAGAGCAAATTAACTCATTGATTTTATTATATTTTTTCTAAGTGGAAAGCAAATAATATTACACAGGTTACATGTCTACACTGTAGGAATGCTTTAAAAAATATAGGCAAGGGCTACATGCATATTGTTTGCACATTGAATATAAAATGTATAGAAGTAACAGGGGTTCACATTCTTCTTTTTATTCCGGAAAGCACACATATATTTTCCGAGTCTGCCAGTGAAACAGAGCAGACGGTTTATAGATGCTTAAGACACAGTGGTCAGACTCACATTTCCTATCTAGCAAAACTCATGGACAAAGCATAAAAATAATGTTCGCTAGCATCACTCCTGTGCAACAAGTGACAAATGTACTTTCACCTGGTTTACAGTTTGCCGGACTTGTCATCAGTCTCTGCTCAGGTAGAACTGAAACCCGAACATGTCCCTGTACATTCCTGCTTTTCCAGAGATCACTTCAGAGCTATAATTTTTTTTTGTTTGTTTTGAGTCTTTGGAAATTGAAAGTTTTTTCAATTTCTTTCTTTTAATTTTTCTTTCTTTCTTTCTTTCTTTCTTTCTTTCTTTCTTTCTTTCTTTCTTTCTTTCTTTCTTTCTTTCTTTCTTTCTTTCTTTCTTTCTTTCTTTTTCCTCTATTTCTTTCTCTATCTGTTTCTTTCCTCTCTCTTTCTCTCTCTCCCTCTCCACCCTGCCCCTTTCTCCACCTCCCTAGACAGCCCCGACACCCCGTTCCCCCCAGGGCCGGCTCCGGCTGCTCCCTGTCTCGGCCCTGCGGCGGCCGGGTGGCAGCGGGCAGTGCCCGGCTGCTCCGGTCCCCAAATCGAGCACGGGAAGTGGTGCCCAGGGGTACTGCAAAGGGGAACAGGGAGGGAAATCCTGCCGGAGGAGGTAGAGCAGAGCCCTGCAGGTGAGCATCTCCTCTGAGTCCTGCTTTCCAAGCCGCTCAAACAGCACTCCCAGAAGCAGAAGAATTGAATGGAGGTTTTAGGGCATCTGCGTACTCACCCAAACCTTCCCGGTCCCCGAGGTGCACTCCGGATCGGTAGACTTGTCCCGCCCGGTCTCCAGGAAAAAGGCAGCGGGTCACTGTCCTGCCCTGGAGCTCTGCGAAGAAGCTGGGGGTCCCTGTCCCGAGCGGGGCACATCCAGAAGGCTCGGCAAAAGGGGACAGGCAGGGGGTGGCTTTACGGTTTCCAATGAAGTGGGTTTACAATAGCAGCAAGAATGACAAAGTCGGAGTGCGGAGAGAGAACGCCGGGAGAGATGGGCTCGGGAGCTGGCAACGGGCGCACCCTGGGCAGTGGGAGACGAGGATGGAGAACTGTCTTCCTTCTCATAAACTAACCCCTAAATCTAGAGACGTAATATGCATATATACACATACATGTACATGTACATATAGCATAAGTATATAGACTTACATACATATAAATGTTCGTATAGATTAAGTATAAACTTAATACACATATATATACATACATATAAATGTGCATATATTATATTTTATATACATAAAGGGAATATATATATACATAAAGCGAATATTTATATATATAAAGAGAAATGTTGAATGGCACTAACCCTTCTATGAAGAGCAAGGCAACCTCAGGAGATGAAGGCCGCCCGCTCTCCCGTGCTGCCGGCCTCTTGGGCACTTGGACACCCCGGGGGCAGGCGTCCCCCGTGTTCTCCCCGACCCCAGTGTTCCGTCTGGGGGTCCAGGGTGGAGGGATCCTCCCCGCTCCGCCGGGAGCCCACGGCGGTGGCTGCAGGGCCTCATCTCCTCCATCCATCCATCCCCACCGCCCCAGACATGAAAGCTCAGCTGCCGCCGAGCTCCGAAGGGGGGGGGGAGGTGTAATTATTAATGATATTAATATAACCGCGATGCCTGCAGAGCCGATTGGCTGCGTGGGCTGCCCTCCGAGCCCGCTGCATCCAATGGCAAGGCAAAGACGAGCGGTGGCCAAGCCTCCCCCCCGGCTGCTCCCCGTGCGCCGGGGCCGGCCCTGCTGCTCCCCCCGCTTCGGGATTTGCTCCCTAATTGACCTAAATAAGCAGCTCGTGAGTGGCAGCCCCGGGGCGGCGCACGCACAGGCACACGCGGGCACACATACACACACACGTACACCCAAACGCACCCGCACGGACAGAGCCCGGCCCCGGCCCCGCCGAGCTCCGCGCCAGCCATCGCGCTGCGCGCCCCCGCAGCATTTGCCTCCGCGCTCCTCCAATCGCAGGATCCCCCCCTCGCTGTGCACGGCGTTTAACTCGCATGACATTTTTATTTCGTTATTATCGTTTTCGCGCAGAATCTGGCGCCTCCGATGGGTTGTCGGCTTGCTTTTTCTTTTTTTTTCTTTTTTTTTTTTCTCCTTCCCCGTTCCCTTCCCCTCCTCCCCCTCCCCCCTCCCCTCCTAGCTCGCAGGAAATGATGGCAAACCGCGATCTGAAATGATTACTCCGGAAAAAAAACCTTTTATACCAGGAGAGCATCCACGGGGCTAAGCAGAGGCAGGAGGAGGCGGCGGGGCAGCGGGGAGCCGAGGAGACAGCCTCCCGCGGAGCCGGGGACACCCCTCCCCCCCGTCCCCGTCCCCTTCCCCGTCCCTCCCTCAGCTCCTCTCCGACGATGCCGGACGAAGCGACGGAAAACTCCGGCTCCACCTCCGCCCGCGTCTCGTCCTTCTTCATCGAGGACTTGCTGGGCACCGAGGGCGCTGCGGGCGGCGGGGCGAGGAGAGCGGCTGCGGGCGGAGGCGGCCGCGGGGTTCCGCGCTCCCCACTGCGCCTCGGAGCCCCGGGCTGCCCGCTCCGCGACGCCGCCGTCGGCTGGTACCGCCGGGCGCACGCCGCCTTCCTGGGCTGCGCCAGCCCCGACAGTAAGTCATTTTTCCCTGCTAACTCCTTCCCACCGGGCCCTGATGGGGTTTGGGGGGTCGCTGCTTCCCAAGGGGGGCCGGTGCCGCCGCGGTCCCTGGGGAAATGGGAGAGGGGGGTGCCGCCAGGGAGCCCCTCGCAGCCCTCTCACCCTGCATCTCTCCGGGTTCGGGATCCTGGGGTAAATCTACGGAAATGCTCCCAGAGTGCCAGGCACCTGGAACCTCCGCCCCGCCTGCTACTCGCCCCAAAATGTAAACAGTTGGGGTTGTTTGCTCGCTTGGATTTATTTTTTTTTTTTCTCCCCTACCCTTTTCTCTCTTTTTTTCACGAGAGGGATGTCTAGCTGTTTTAGACTCCCCAGCAACCCGGCAAGACGGGGCCACGGTCCCTAGCAGAGCAGCAAAGATTTGGGAGCCCCGCAGAGCAGCTGGGGCCCCCGCTGCCCCGTCCCGCAGCCCCAGCCTCGCTGCTCTCCGCGGGCAGTACAGCTCCGCGCAGCGCGGCCTGGCATCGCTGGAGAAAAAGCCCCGGTCCCCGGGCACAAATTAACATCTGAAAAAAGTTTATGGGCTGCGATCAGTGGTTATTTTTATCCTGATAGAAAAAATATTGTCCCTCGGCTCATCTCTTTGATTCTGTACGAGCCTGTAGAGTTCACACGATTACTCAGTGAGCAGAAGAGGCGTGATTTATAACCCAAAGAGTTTCTTTTTACAGTAATGGGTTTTTATTGATATTTTTAATTTATCTCAAAAATACTCCTAGAAGTAGAAAATGACTACCAAAACCACTGTTTCGTATTCCTGGCTTGTTTTTATTTTATTTTTTCCCTCTGTTCTATAAATACTAGGATATTTTTTGCCCTTTAAAATGCAATTGTAAAACACACTGTTGGAAACGCTGGAGACATTCTGAAAGGCAATGTCCCGATATCAGAGTAACTGACTAGAACGATTTGATTTATCTAGTTGAGAATATTAAGAGCAAAAATATTTATTTCCCCTCTCCCTTTATATACACACACGCACTAATATGCTTGCCCCACTATACACACACCCCACTATACTTACATATGTACTTGTAAATATATGAGTACATTTATGTGTAAATAGATTTGTATACGTATATATATGTGTGTGTAAATGTATACATGCACATGTGTTTGTGAGTGTAAATTTCTATTATAAAAGTATTTGTATACTTATGTGCATATATACATGTGTGTATATGCTTACATGTATATGCTGGTATTCATGTGTTCAAAACATAAATCAAAGTACATGTATGTTATATATATATTTGTTTTTGCATAGGTATGTGTGTACACGTAGATATGTTATTATATCATATCTATACACACGTAGATATATATACAGATATACGTGCATGATCGTGTACTTATATGCGTATATATGCACGAGATGTAACTTATGGGTTTGTGCAGGACTGTGTGCACACATCCTCACGGCTGCCGGGAGGGCACGGCAGGACCATACAGCAGGCCATATAGCAACCCCGGGGCGGGCTCCTCGGCCTCGCCCTCTCCGCGGTGACCCGGGCGGGGGCAGGCGCAGCCTCTGGGCTCTCCCCATCCCCAGCAGGGGCAATGCCCGGTGAGGGCAGCCCCCCTTCCTCCCTCCCCCCCAGCCCTGTCTGTGCCTCTCTCCGCAGCCAGCGACCGGGACTCGCCCGAGCTGCCCGAGGAGACGGCGGAGCGGGCGGGCGGTGGCGGCGGGCGGGCGGCGGCTGTGCGGGGCCCCTCGGGAGGGCGACCGGGGCCCGGAGGCCGTGAGGAAGAGGAGGAGAGAGGCGAGGAGCCGGGCGAGCCTGAGCAGCGAGCGGCCGGCCGCAAGAAGAAGACACGCACGGTGTTCAGCCGCAGCCAGGTCTTCCAGCTGGAGTCCACCTTCGACGTGAAGCGCTACCTGAGCAGCTCGGAGAGGGCCGGGCTGGCGGCCTCGCTGCACCTCACCGAGACCCAGGTGAAGATCTGGTTCCAGAACCGGCGCAACAAGTGGAAGAGGCAGCTGGCCGCCGACCTGGAGGCGGCCAACCTCTCCCACGCCGCCCAAAGGATAGTGCGGGTCCCCATTTTGTACCACGAGAACTCGCCGGCCAGCGCCTTGGGCTTTACCCTGCCCCACATGTCCCCCCCCTTGGTGGGCTTCTCCAGCGGCGTCAGCTACCCCCTGGGCACCTTCCCCGCCGCCTCCCTCCCTTTCCTACGGTCGCAGATGACAGGACTCGTTTGAGCGCCCACCTGTGACAGGACCGCGGCCCCCTCGCCCCCACCCCCGGCTTTCAGCTCCCCCCTCCTCCCCCGTATCATCCCCAGACTTTTTTCTTTCCCCCCCCGCGTTTCTCTTTTTCCCGTTTGGGCATTTTTTTTTTTTTTTTTTCTTTTTTTTTTTTTTTAAACGTGCAATAAACTCACCGCTGGGGTTATCTCGGAACGACGAGCGGCCGCCGGACACAACCCAGGGGACCCCGGGGACCCCCGGCCATGAGCCGGGAGCCACTCGGCGGGGCCCCACCGCGCCAAGCATCCAAAGAAAACGCGGCCTCGGCCCCGGGGGGACACAGACCGGCGTTTTCTGGGGGGCAGTAGCCCCCTAATTCTCCCCTCCCTGAGCGTCAGACGAATGTACGGAACCACCGTGGCCGGGGGCTCTTCCCGGCCCCACTGCCCCCGCCCAAAAGACGGAGAAGCCTCGGGGACCCCACCGCGGCCACGGGACCCTCAGCAGCTTCTCCAGGGCCCTTTGTTTTAGCCACTTAATTCCTACAGATCCCCCCCCTCCATTTTTACTCTCATTTTCATACGATCAATACCCAAGCATGTGCTGATGCCCCCCCGGTCCTTCTCGGTGCAGGCTTTTTGATTTCCAACAGCTTGAAGGCAAATTGCTCGAGTGAATTCGCCCCGGTGAAGTCAGAGTTGTGA
Source organism: Stictonetta naevosa (assembly GCA_011074415.1). NCBI lineage: Eukaryota > Metazoa > Chordata > Aves > Anseriformes > Anatidae > Stictonetta > Stictonetta naevosa. The sequence goes on along the minus strand of CM021700.1, from coordinate 85,531,604 downwards.
GGATTTGGTTTCTTTGTTTCCCTTTTATTTCCCAGAGAAACAATCCGCTAAAGATACGTTGTGGAAAAAAAAATAATAATAATTGAACATTACTGTGTTTTATTAGCTGGATTTGCCTCTTATTTTGGGTCTCCTGAGGAGGTTGGGGAAAACGCACTTCAGCTTTTTCCGTTTCTTACGGGGTCGGTTTGTAATCGATTAACAGTTCGCACTAGCAGTTTAAAAAAGAAAGAAAGAAAAATAATCAGATGGCGATAGACTGGGGAGTTGTACGGCTACTTATGCAAGCTAAACTGTAATGTGATATTATATGAAGTATTATGCATGCCAAGCTATTTTTTCCTTTAATAACTTTTGTTTCTCCCTCTCTACCCACTGTTAAAATGAGCATCGGGTTATTGTTTCCAAAGGTTTGATTTTTTTTTTTTTCTAATATTAATGGGAAAATGACCTTATAAAACTCAGCCTTGATGGAAGGTCAAGCTTTGATCCTACGTTTTAGGGCATAATCAGGTGTAATTTAACCTACCAGCTCGCAGCACTCGCTGTCCCCATGGGAAAAAACGGGTCCCGGTGAAGGAAGAGGGATCTAATTCTTACTGTTTCTTAAACTTTGCATTATGTTTGGAGCGATCTCACGCTTTCGTGTTGTGAAATCGATCGGCGAGATGCGGCGGAGCTTCAGCTTTGATAGGAAACCCAAGAAGAAGGCTCAAGGGCGGATTTCAACCTCTCCACCGCTTGTTTTATGCTTTTTTTTTTTTCTTCTTCTTCTTCTTTGGCCTGAAACACGGCTCTGGGCATCATGCACAATTGAAGTCAGGACGCTAAAAACCTCAAAACCACTTGAGAAGTAAAATAATAATAATAATAATAATAATAGATGTGTATTGTGGGCTCCTGAGAAAAGTGTTAACTTGCCGGGATGCTCATTTCGACTCGAGCCTCGGCTTTTTTTTTTTTTTTTTTTTTTTTTTTTTTTTCCCACCGCTCTGAAATTCCTCGTCTCTTTCCGGGAGGGCTTCTCCAGCTGTTTGCTTTGCGTAGCCGGGAAACTCCCGCTTCTGGAGCGAAAACTTTTTAAAGCTGTTGATCTGATCCCGGAAAGGGGAAGGGGGGGGATGGGAAGCGGCGGGGTGGGGGTCCCGAAGCCCCCGGCGGGATTCGGGGGACTTCAGCCTTTTAATGCGCAGAGGAGGCAGCTTTGGGCGACGTGTCTTCCTCTGGGCTCACCGCTTGGTTTGGTACCGTTCAGAGCCTGGCTATGCCTAGAGGAAAACGGCCAGAGCCTTTCCCCGTCCTATCCAGCTCCCCAGCTCTCCCAGCGTTACCTACTGGAGCAAAATCCTGACTCCCTACGGTCATATTAGAGTAGATTGTAATCCAACGCGAAACTGAACACGCCTGCCACTCTCCACATGCTTTTTCTTTGGAGTAACACATATTATTATACTTCTGATTCTACTAAATATTATTTTCTTGAAATTAAGGAACTGGCAGGGCTAAATGATCAATCGGATTTTTAAAATGTGTTTTGATATTAGTTTGTTTGTTTTTAAAGACTTGCTGATTATATCAATAAACAGATTTTTTGTTGTTGTTGTTGTTATACACTGTATTTGTAACTTATGACCATAGTAAAATATTAAAAGGTGCAAGATGTAAATTCATCTTACAAAAAAGTGCTTACTTATGCCTTATTCTGTATCTGCAGGAAGTGCTTTATTAAAAGTATGTACTGAAAGTAGGAACATAAACACCTCAGGTTTCTTTACCTAGTCGATTTTTAACTTCATTGTACCTGATGGCAAGAAAATTGCAGGATCTACAGAAACAGCTAGCAGAAGACGTGGCCACTGACTAATATACTCTGGCAATTTTAAAGCAGGCAAAAAAGAGCCCAACCGCAAATCACGAGAACAGATTTCTGTCAGTTTTCTTCTCTCTGTATATCTCTATTAAACAAATCAAAGAGGTAAGAGTTACTCTTTGTGCTTCTTCTGCAAACAGAACGCTATAAGAAATATGTTGGCAGACTGTAAAGCCCAAAGTAGTTTCACAAAGGCTGTTTGCGACATATAGAGACATACGTTGCTGTTTTATAGATCAAAGCAACCTCAGAATAGCTTGAAAATAAATCCAGTTATACTACAGCTGTAATATTATTATGCAGCATAAATCCTTGTCTGTTGACATTTATTTAATGAATGTTGCTACAACAGCTTAGCTAGATGGCACTCCAGAGGCGAGGCTAAGGAAAACCTTGCCAGACTACTCACAAAGATAACTTGTGCTTATTGGAAGCTAATAAAAAATAGTGAAAAAGTGATTTTTAAACTTTTTTTTAAGCAAACAAAAAAAATCAAAATACTGTTCGATCTGTCCGTCGTCCCCCCCCCCCCCCCCGAAATAAAAATGTATAGCTGCTCTAAGATGTTATTATTAATTACACTTTAAATGAAAGCGATCAATATGCTGAAAAGCACCTTGTTACAAGGCTGCTTTGCAAATGGTACAGTGCTCACCGGCTTAAGATGGCCTATAACTTTTCTCCTAGGCAGGGGTCTAAAATATTAATGCAAATCAATACTTAATAAATCTCATAGGTGCGCGCTGGCTCCACCGTTGAACAATATATTTAAATCGATTTTTTTTCCTTTCTTTTATACTGCATTATCTTGGAAGAGACTGTCTCTACCCCCTGTGAACACGTCAGCCTGGCGGGGTGAGCACGCCACGTCGCGCCATCGATCGGGGCCTCGCTGCAGACTGCAGCGCCCTGGTAGGATTAGTGCTCTCTGCCTCGAATTAGATCCAGGCAATTTTCTTGCATTTCTCATCCCATTCCCAATGAATGCCACTTTACGACGGACTTCTTAATGCTTCATTTAACTATCCTGAGGTTCTCAGCTCTTCTTACCGATCCCATATTTTAATTTCTGTGTACGGAGATGCATAAACATCTGTGTGTGTATTATGAAAATCTGGACTTGTGATAAGAATGTCAAACATTTTTTCTGTCTTCTCTTCTCTTCTCTTCTCTTCTCTTCTCTTCTCTTCTCTTCTC
>CM021700.1:85415790-85524539 GCA_011074415.1 Stictonetta naevosa | reverse complement strand
CCCCGACCCCTCCTCCTACTCCCCCTCGTCCCCATCCCTCCCTCCGCCCTGGCTCCCTCCCTCCGCAGCCAGTCCTGCGGCTCGGCTCGGCTCTGCTCGGCTCAGCGCGGCTCGGCTCTGCTCGCCATGGTGCAACTCGGAGGCGGCCGCGGAGCTCCACCACCGGCCCCAGCCGCTCCGCCGCCTTTCAGCATCGACAGTATCCTGCAGCCCGGCCCCCGCCGCCCGGCCCGGGAGCAGGGAAGAGCCCGCTGCGCGCTGCCGGAGGAGGAGGAGGATCAGGAGGAGGAAGATGAAGAAGTAGGGCCTGCGGAGCGAGACCCCAATAAAGCCTCCAGAGACTCGGGTACAGAGCCGGCCTCACGTGTCGCACGTCGGGTGGCAACCCGATCCTCAGCCCGACCCGTCAGGGAATGCCCAGGGGGTCCCAGCGCCGCCGGGACGGGACCGCGCCCTGGAGGCTCGGGTGGGGCGCGGGCACAGACACGCACACACACATACACAGACACACACACAGCTTTTAGATGCTGCAGCGGGAGGAGGAGCTGGTCCCCTCTCCTCAGCGCTCAGCCCCTAGGGGCAGCCGGGCTGTGCGTGCATGCGGGGTGGGGGCTTGGGGGTGGCGGCGGGGCGGGGTGATGCTGTGCTTTACTGTTGCAGGCAGCCTGATGCTGTGCTTTGCCGTTGCAGGCAGCGAGCCCCGCCGGCTGCGGGCAGAGGGGCCGGGCCTTGGGCTTCGTCCGGGGACCGACGACATCGTCGCGGTGTCTCCGCTCCCCGCGGAGGGACTGCGTGGTCCCCGGCAGCCGTCGCCGAGGGATGCCGGGGGTTGCGCCGGGGAGAGCGGCAGGTCGGTGGCGGTGGGAGGCAAAAAGAAGACGAGGACCATCTTCTCCAAGAGTCAGGTCTTCCAGCTGGAGTCCACCTTCGACGTGAAGCGCTACCTGAGCAGCGCCGAGCGGGCCGGGCTGGCGGCCGCGCTGCACCTCACCGAAACCCAGGTGAAGATCTGGTTCCAGAACCGGCGCAACAAGCTCAAGAGACAGATGTCGGCCGAGCCCGAGGCTCCGGGGCCGGGGCCGGGGCAAGCGGAGCATCCCGGGGAACCGCCACCCCTGGCTGCCTCCGCGGCTGTGTCCCTGCCGGCCTTTTACAAGGACAGCACCCTGCTCAGCCGCTGCTTGCTGCCTCTCCCCTTCCCTCTGCTCTACCCGGGCAGCGCCATCCCTTACCTCTGCCTCCCCGGTCCGGGCAAACATTTCAGCTTGCTGGATGGGGACGTATAGCCTTGCCCCCCGGCTCCCCCCTTCCCCTTGCCGGGGGCGGCACCAATGGTATTTATGCCCCAGTCACGTCTGTGGTGGGGTATCCGCCTTCTCCCCGATCCGTGGCAGCCGCCCCCCTGCCCACGGAGGGGATGTCCGGGCTGCCCCCCGCGTGTCCGTGGGCAGCCCACACGTTGTCAGAACTCTCGCAGAGCTCTTCCTCTGGGCAGGATGGAGGAGAGAACGGAGGTGCCAAAGAAACCGGGCTATGTTCTGCCTCCCTCCCTCCGAAATTATCCCATGCCCGGTATTTCAGGGGAGCCGATGACCTGCCTCGGCCCATGTGGACGGTGTCACCACTCCTGTCCCTGAGACCTGGCGGTCCCGGTCAGTACAGCCTGCTCAGCGCCGAGGCTGCCATTGGCTCCCCTCTCAGACTCTAATATCCCTCCGATTAACTTCTCCCCATTTTTGACATTATCAATATATACACACCTTTCTAAATCTGGTTCACAACCTGTGGCTTCTCAGATTCCCCCCCCCACCCCCTCCCCAACAAAACAATCCCTCTTCATTTTTTTTTTCTGATTTTTTATTTTTTGTTAACTGGTTCTCAATTCGTGGCCTGTCTGGTGTTTCTGCAGAACAAGACAAGCTCCCTCTCATAGTCCTTGTGCTAACCCTGCTCCCCGAAAGCTCATGGGATAATTTTATCTGCTGCCCTAGAGTAACAAAATGCTTTTTATCCCCCCATAGATTTCCAAACGCATTTGTATTCTTTTGGTTTCCGAGTTCACAGGCTTTATATTCAGAGTTGGGAAATAAAACTTTTCTACCAGAAAGCTGAAATGCATGCCTTTTCAATACAGTCGCTACTAGGCATTGTCAAAAGAAAGACGTTTCCTAGGCGTTTTTATTTTTAAAATAAAAATTAAAAATACAATTGTCGTATTACGAAATTCACCAATGTGTGAGAAAACGGGCGAATTATCGAGTTTCCAAGTGAGGAAAAAAAGAAAAAAAAAAAAAAGAAAAAGGTAGGTATTTCAGCTGGACAAGCACAGATTTCTCTCCCTTTCCCCACTCTCCTTACATGTTTATTTCCGCGGATAAGCAGCACAGGTGAGCAATGAGCCCCCGTGCAGACGCCTGGGTCAGCCCGGCGTGGTGGTGCCGGCGCAAGCGGGTGTCCTGAGGCTGCTGCTCAAAGCAGTTTTTGGGATTTCCTTCCCAGCCGGGAAAACGCTGCTGAAGGGACTGTCACCGCATGCCATGTAGCTGGGGAGCGGGTGCCAGGGCTCCTCTGAGCCTGCCGAGCTCCGAAGTGCAGCACTGCGCGGCTCCGGGGTGTTTTTCTCCCGGTCGCAATTTGCGAGCTTTGGTTGACCTTCCCTCTCTCTTTTTAATCAGTTTCGAATTCTTGTCAAGGAGCAGGAGGAGTCTCTCAGGGTGCCCTTGATCTGGAAAGAAAAAAAAAAAAAAAAAAAGAGACAGAGAAATTATCGAGGCTGTTGATGATAGAGATAAAGCGGACACGTGAAGAGGTAAAGACGCAAGAGGACCCACCAGCTGCGCTTCGCAGATCGGGTTTCCCCATACTGCAGCACCCGGGAAGGTGCAGGTGATGAGTTAATGGCTTGGGTTCCCTCTTTTCTGATCTGTGTAAAATTCAATGCATTCAGATCTTCCGAGTCTTCTAGATCCGTAGCTCAAAACATTTTGGAGACACACTTATGTCCTTATTTCCAAGGATGACGTGATATGGCTAGCGTGTGCCTATATATATACATTGAAAATCGATGATCTATACCGGAACCTTCCTTTAGTTGTTATTTTTAATGTTTCCAGAGTTGATAAACACTTACTTGATTACTGTCACAAGATTAATCTATACCGATACAGACAAAATCGGCGTTTCAAAATCCGTAGCAATGACAGTTTCAGCTAATGCAGTACCTATACAGTAAGATCCCTTTCTTTAATTCTTTAACAGGTAACTAAATTTCGGAGAAAAAAACTGTTCTTCCACTGAACTGCAGCTTCAGATGTGCCTGTGGAAAAGATAATTATGTAAAAAGTCGCTAATCGGCAATTAATCTATTTTCTCCTAATTAATTAAACCAATTTCTAACCCTTTTTTACCCTCTTTTTTTATCCATCTGCCTCTGAATTATTTCAGCGAGTTTCGAGAGTTGCACAGGCAACTGAATGAAAATACATCCCCAAAACAGAGTGGGATTATTTTACAACAAAAGTAGCAGAAAGAGATCTGCGTCCTGTAGTCCCAGTGCTTAGTCCCATTCCACAATTTTAGCTGAGTAAAGATTGAAAGATAATTTTGCCATCAGCAAATGCCTGTGTAGCTGGAGAAAGCAAATAACTACCCCTTAATATTCATCCAATATCAAGGTAAAGCTGCTGATATTGAGATCAGTGGGCAAAAATATTAACCATACTGTTGCTAGTCAGTGCAACACATCCAGTGGCAAGGTAGCTTTCTCTGAAGAAAGCCAAGTTCACAATGTGTCAGGATTTCCAGTTGAGCAGTCAATTCTTTTCCTACTGAATACTACTGACATTTCGTTCAGACATTAAGAAATTTGTATTTGCAATTATAAATAGTTCCTTACTAAATCAAGAGATTGCTACTAACTACCTTGCAGCAGGAGATTAGTAATAACTAACATATTGACAGGACACTTTTAAAAACAAAATGTAGAAAATTAAATCAATCAAACAAAAAAAATCTGCAAGAGTTTGTAAAGAGATAAAAAATATTTAATTGGTTAGTTGATGGAACTGAGATTTTAACAAGTGATGTTAAAGTTCACCATGATAACAAGAGAAGTACAGCTGTTAAGAAGCAGCTGGAAGACACAACAGGGTACATATTGTAGGGATTCTCTATTAGAAGCTCTTTGTAACAACACTGTATGTGTGAAGTGTTGCATTTTATTAATTATTACTACTATTATTATTTTACATTAGAAAAATAACTAGAGGCAGTACCTGTGCTGGGAGCTCCCTTGCATTAGGCATTGCTCATACATAATGACAAACTGGCCCAAAATACTCTATAAACTTAATAGAAAAGAAAGATATGGACCTTCCAAAATAAGGACAGTAAACAAACACAACCTTTCTCAACAGGGAAATGTATTTGAAAAGCAGCTGGATACATACATATATTTCTTATGAAACAGAGCAATATAAGGGCTTAAAAACACTCCATCTCTCTCTCCCATGTCTTCATCAAAGCCCAACATGGCTAATCCTGTGTTCAGCAGCTCTGGGAAACTTGATTTTCATCTCACTTGTGATATCATAAAATTTCCTGGGATTAAGGTGATCAGACTCAACCACACTATTGCGTACAATTATTTGGGCCACAAAGTGAGTGAGCCTTCTCATTTGTCTGCTCTGTAGAAAAGTTTCTCAAAATTTCCCTAAGGCTGTTTTCCCTCTCTTGATCTGCCCAAACTTGACACCTGCTACTGTTTAAATTTGCTGTTCTCTAATCACAGTGTACATAGACAGCTTTATGGATGCAAACAAAGATGTTGTGCCAAATCCTTTTTTTTTAACTCCTCTGTTGTTGGGACTTCTGCTCCTATCCAGGCTGGTGTTCACCTTCACAAAGTGAGGGAAGGTACAGTACAGCCTATATAGAGAAAAGTTACTCAGAGTAGCTCTTGTCCTTTGCCAGGGGTTGATCTAGATTAGGGAAAACTCTCCGGCTTCTTCTCCTCTGCTCCTGGATTTTCTGCTATTTTTTTCCTTGGTTAACCTGCAATTGTAGCTTACCTTTCCATTTTTTTTTAGGAAAGAACTGAATTTACTTCACCATTTGTATGTTGATAAACTGAAGTAGGGCTTAATTTGTCTGGAGAAAGGTTTGCAGTGTTGCAAGTGGTACCCTTTCATATGCGGCAAGGAAGACACCACAGATTTACATTCCTGGAATTAGGTAGAGACCGAAGAGTCATAGCTCTACCTGCTGGAGGAGAATTGTTTGAATCTTACCATCAAATATAAGGAAGATAATAATTCAGCACGGCATCACTTTGGAGATGCTTCTAATTGTTCTATGTCTTACAGCAGATTTGTGAGGCTGTGGATAATATTTGTACATGTAAGTGAACATATATACAAATATATACACATATATACATACATATACAGATAGATAGATGCACATTAGATAGACTCACTTTCCTGTTGAATTGATTTTCATGTAGAAAAAGCAGCTTACTTAGGTAGTATGTTTCTTCTGATACCTGATAGATTATAGAATGCTCAGAAAAGGCACAATGGTTATTATCTGAAAGTGTAATGTACAAGAAAATATTAGTTTTGAAGGAGATGCAATAAAAATGCTTCCTGTGCATCTTCTGTACAGTGGAAGTCAAACTACCTTTTTTTCTTGAAAAGCTGCTAGTGTCTCTGCCTCTTTATGGGTGTAGTGGGCTGGCTGCAGGTTAAACTTGGGTTGGGCCTGGTTCTGTTTTCCCTTTCATGCACACTGTTAGAAGGCAAAGATATGCCCTCTAGAATATATTTGTCTTATAGCTGAATTTGCCAGATCCTGTCCTTAAGATATTTTACTCTAAGTATGTGAAGTTGTAATATACTCATAGATATGTTGTGAAATAACAACTATACTGGAAAAAGAGAGAGAGAGAGATTTAATGGAGGGGCTTGAGAAGGGTGAAACTCACTGACCCATGCATCTGCCTTTCCCTTGACACTGATGTTGAACATGCTCTTACACCATGTGATGTGATTGCTGACCAGTTCATCTGTCACTTCAAAGTAAAGATCATGAATAAATTGCTTAAAATGTGGTAGAAAAGAAGGTGATCAGGAGTAGTCAGCATGGATTCACCAAGGGGAAATCATGCTTAACTGATCTGATAGCCTTTTATGATGGGACAACTGGCTGGATAGATGAGGGGAGGACAATCATGTTGTCTACCTTGACTTCAGCAATGTTCTTGACACAATCTCCCGTGATATCCTCATAGGTGTGCTCAGAAAGTGTAGGTTAGATGAGTAGATAATAAAGTGGTTTGAGACCTGGCTGAATGGCATGTCTTAGAGAGTTGTGATCAGTGGCAGTCTAGATGGAGGCCTGTAGTAGGTGGTGTCCCCCAGGGGTCAGTACTGGGTCCAGTCTTGTTCAACTTACTCATCAATGACCTGGATGAAGGAACAGAGTGTTCGTCTGCAAGTTTACCAATGACAGAACTGAGAATAGTGGCTGATACACCAGAAGGTTGAGCTGCCATTCAGAGAGACCTGGACAGGCTGGAGAGATGGGTGGAGAAGAAACTCATAAAGTTCAACAAAGATGAATTCAGGGTCCTGCACCTAGGAAGATCTAGAAGATGATCAGGGGACTGAAGCATCTCTCCTAGGATGAAAGGCTGAGAGAGCTGGGCCTGTTCAGCCTGCAGAGGAGAAGACTGAGAGGGAATCTTATCTATGCATATACATATTTTAAGGGAGGGTGCCGATACAATGGGGCCAGACTCTTCTTGGTGGTACCCACTGACAGGATAAGAGGCAATAGGCACAAACTGAAACACAGGAAGTTCCATCTGAATATGAGAAAAACTTTCTTTACTGTGAGGGTGACAGCACTTGACAAGTTGCCTGGAGAGGTTGTAGAGTCTCCTTCCCTGGAGATATTCAACACCTATCTGGATGTGATCCTGTGCAACCTGCTCTATGAGCTTTAGGAGGGGGGATGGACTAGAAGATCTCCAGAGGCCCCTTCTAACCTCAACCATTCTATGATTCTGTAATTCTGTAAACTAAAGAACCAGAAACTGTTTATTGCCAAAAATAAAGGCCAACAAAAAATACAACATCAAGAATATTTATCTTGGGCCGCACTCAGTGTTGTACAACCTGGGAAATGCTCTACCCCTACATGCAGGAAGTCTTTTATTTCAGAGAATTATTTAGTTTTTGGAGAATAGTGTGTTCTGGCATGGGAAATGGTGATTGCAACATAATCAGTGCATGGGGAAAGAATCGTGCTTGCCTCTTCTCTGTTTACAACTGATCAATTACCAGTCTTAAAATAAAATCCAACGGAGACCAGAAAACATTACCAGAAATTCTGAGAAAAATGAAATATAAAGGAATGTCCAATGTGGAACAGCACAAAATTCCCAGATATATAATCAAGTTATTTTGAAAAAAAAAAAAAAAAAAAGCAATTGAGAATATAAAAGCTGAGAAAGCCTACGAGATCACTTTGTAGTTACAAACTAGGAGACAAAGACACAGACATGCCAAATAGGGCTTTAAAGAATGTCAAAACACAGCAGTAGATTATAGATTATAAAGTAATTGTTTTCTGTGCCCAGCTGTGAGCTTCTTGGTACCTAGTAAACAACTACAGTTTCTTATAAAGAGGTATGTGGTCAGAAGGTAAAGAGACACATCTGGAGTTAGCAATCCAAAATACCAGAGACTAAACATGAGTCTACCAGCACAATTGGGTCTTACGTCAGACCAGAATCAATGGGTGGGTTTGAGGACAAAGGCTGCAATGGAACTTTGAGTGATGACCTCATTGTACAGCTTCATGCCTGGATTGCAGTTCTCCACAGTCTGCTGGGGTCATATATGTCCTTTGGGAAAGTGATGCTGAGTTGGTTTGGTTGGAGCAGAAGCCACACTTATTTGCTCAGAGCTCTATCATTAGATATTTGTGAATTGTTAGACATGAACTAATGACGTATTTTAAGCAGCAGATACTTTCCCACAGTTTTGAGTTTTTCATTATTTTCATACTTCGATTTATTGGGGTCAGAAGGGTGACCGTTCTAAAGGATGTACTCATATGAGAGAATAACTGGGGAAGTTCCTCTTCAGAGTCTTCCTCTATTTTGGATTTAAATTATTGAACCAGCATGGCTCTTTCAAGTAGGGTAGGTAGAGTAGAAATTCGTGAAGATCAGTGCTTGGTTGAATCTGGATCAATTTCCAGCCTTTTCCATCAATTTCCATCTATCTCCAGCTCTTCTCCACAGATCTGCCAGATATAGCTCTTTATTTCTTTCAACAGCCAGATGTATGGAAGCTACAAGAAACCATGCTCAGCCTGTAGATTTTCTCTAGGAATCTTCCAAGGTTTTATTTGTGATCATCGGTGAGAAAAGCAAAGCCGAAACAACTGGAAAGATAGGCATGAACTGTAGTTTCCTTTTGAGCATCATGAATGGAATATTTAACCAAAGAAACAATCCCTATATGAAATCATCATATATATTTCTAAGGTAACATTGATATTAAAACCAGATATTAAAATCAGAAAGCATATTTGGCTATCAGCTAATGTTTTCTGAATTCCAGACCTCTAGGTGAAGTATATCATTATATACATGTAAACATTATACTCACTATGAAATACATACTTCTTTAAGTTAATCCTGAAAACATAAACATTCTTTATCCCTCAGTTTTGTAAATAAGTGACAGTTTAGATCTATGCTGCAAATCAATAGCTGGGACCCATGGACCTATGTCTTTTTATTTATTTTTTTTCCTTAGCATTGTGATATCTACTGAAGTGGTTGAAGTTGGAGTGAACTTTTTGTGTGAATAGATAAAGATCTGAACATCCCCATGTTCAGACTGAGATTTACAGTATTTGTACACTGATTCCTGTTCATCAGCTGAATAACTAACTGATGTTCACATATTTACAGACATATTTCTGTGTGTTTTCACATGGAATGGGACACTGAAAAATGTTAAATGGGTAAAAAAGTTTTGTTTATACTGTTCTGTACCATTTTGACAGGCAAGACTATTTGACAACTTCTCTGACACATTGTGTGACATAATTATCTATCTTTTAACACCACTCAAATGAACCACTCTGGAGGTGTCACTATATAATTTCAGTGTTTGCTTAGAGAATCATTAATGTACAAATTATAGATGAAAAAACTCTAATTACTCTGTAGGAAATGTTATGTGGTAGTATGTGCATATGTTTTTAAAAGAGCCTGTAATTTGTGGATTTGTAACTAAATATCTGCAGTCAGTTTCCATTATTAAATAATTACTTCACATGTGTGTCTGCTTTCCCAGACTCTTAAACCTGACTTTGGAATGGATAAGGAAAATGGCATTAGTTTATATATCTTTGTGTCAACAAGCTTTATACAACCATGTGTTACAAGTTGCAGAATTGGGATGCATACAAAGAGATGAAAAGATAGATACTGAGTTAAAAAAGAAGTATGTTTAGTATCATGAACTTAGAGATTGCATTACAAAATCTATGAAACTGCACCTGGTAAATGAATTTGTATCTTCATATTTAGGAGCTCACAGAACTAAAACACGTCTACCAACAACTGTTTCTGATTTTTTCCATGGTGTTATTCTACTAGATGAATTTTATCCTAAAATAATAATGGTTTTCTTGAAAATAACTGTGTGATTTAAAAGTGCAAAATAGTTGAAAATGATAATTAAACATAACAATTCCATTATTAATTCAAGTCCCACACGTTATGAAGTGTGGGCCCCCCCCCCCCCGAAAAAAAAAAAGAACACAATCTCCTGGTCATTTGCATACATAATCTCTTCTATCTCAAGAGAGACTGAGAACCTGCAAGCATTGCTGTCAAGAGTACCAGATTACTTATACAGTTAGGACATCAGTCCCCTTTGCCATGTCATTGGACTGTGATCTAAATCAACAGGGAAAGTTCCCTTATATGTCTACCTGCCCCTTTATTGTAATCTTTTGACCTGGGTCAGATGCCAGGATCAATGGATTCTCATGTTTTCTGTTGAATTCACTGACTCCATATTGTGAATGGGACCACTTAGGACAGTGACAATAATAGCAGGGGACTGCACTTGAGTTAACTGAAAGAGCCTTCTACCATAAGTCTAGCCTGGGATTACTGTAAGCAAACACTGAGAAACATTGTCAGTGAAAGCAATTTGGGGAGAGGCTCTGGGAACTTCTGAAAGCCATGCATTTTTAAACATATGGCTTTTCACGATGAAGCTGTTTTGGCAAGTGCTCTTGTCAGACTTGATTAGATTACTCCCACCCTCACAGATCTGCTTAGAAGCTGTGGAACAAATCTAGAAAACCCGTGGGGGCATGATACCAAAGTGAATCAAATGACTTAAAAAGAGTCTATCTGCTTTCATGAGCTTTTGATCAGGGCTTTTTCTGGGTGCTCCTTTGAATAAAAGTGGTGGGACAACCATGGCTTAATTTACTGGTGGTAAGACCTGAGATGTGTCAGACCTCAGGATCCTAGATAAAGAAAAGTAGAAGTTATTGCATTTTTTCAAAGGGTCTGTGCAGTAATGTTCCACTGCTGTTTTTGCTTTCAGCTACAAGACCCAGAGGAATATACAGTTTACATTCTCATATTGTTTTACAAACTCAGATTTTTTCAAAAGCCTTTTTTATAAACATGCAAAACTACAATGAAATGTCAGGTTCACAAATCAAGCATAGCACTCCCATTATGAGTGAAAAGAAGGAGCATGGACTTTTCTTCAGGAAATCTTGTAGGTCAAGGACTCTTTTCCAGTGTCAGGCAAAAATTGAGACAATGGTATATAGGACTGTGAAATGGGGATGTGTCTCATTGCTACACAGAATACATATGTATCTTGGCTACATTTGAGAGTATGTACATTCCAGTTCAGTTTTTAATAAAACCAGTACTTTCACCTGGCACCACCCTTTTCTAGTGGTGGTGGAACAGATCTATAATTGCAATTATTCTCCTCCTGGGTGATTTAGCTCAACTCCCTTCATCATGCAGGATATTCCCTTACATTATTTCTACTACTTATCTAATCTATTATTGAATAGTTCTGGTGATGGTGCCTCAATTACCTCCATTACTTCTCTCCTGATGCTTAACTTCTCTTCTGATATTATTTCCCCCCACCTTAATGAATGGCTTGGATCATTCAATGTGAAGTTTTAGGGTATATTCCTTATTTTGATCACTTTCACATTGTTTGAAACCTCTACTTTGAAGAGGTTTATGGTGTCATCAAGACTTGTGTAATCTCTTCCAGTCCCCAGGCTTATGAACTGGGATCCTGTCCAATCCCTCTACCATTGATGTGGATTTCCTTTACCCTTTCCTGAAGTTTTTATTGTGTGTGTTCTGCTTTGTTTTCTTCCCAAGTTCTTAGACCAGAAATCCTCACAGTACAATGAAGTGGTATGTAAGCTGGTGATGAACAGTTTAAAAAGTTGCTATATCTCCTTTTCTTCATATTTCAGTGGCACAATACACTGTGATCTCTCACTCTTTTTTGTTTGTTTGTTTGTTTGTTTGTTTGTTTGTTTGTTTGTTTTCAGGGTCAGCGTGTTAATACATTGCTTAGTTTTATTTATTGAATGAATCTTTATACCTACCCACCTATCCACCTATCTACCTCTCTATCAATCTATCTCACTTCCACTTCCACTATGCAGTGTAACCACAGTATATCAATAACACCACATATTTTGCTTACACAAGCAGATCTATGGCTCCTATCCTTATTTTCAAGCAGCACCTCTTTCAAGAGCATTTGCTGGTGACCCCACTGCCCTGAATATTACATCCAAGGGAAAATGGTAAAGCAGAAATATAATTTATTATGTAATTAACTTAACAAAATGGGACCTGTGATTTTGAGGCTGAAAAATGCAAGTGTGTCACACATCCGCGATGATGCTGATGGTGTGGTTAGAGATCCTCTGTTGTGTAAACATGAAGTAACTTGGGATCTATTCCAGCTTCATTACTGTGTGTGTATTGGGGCACATAGCCTAGCCAGGGAGAGCTTGGGTGTCACCTAATATAGATAAGCAAAACAGAAACACCTTACGTCAGTGAAGATATATGTTAAACATGTAATCTCTGCTACATCTGCATGTAACACATGCATGAGCATTTTAACTGTGTATCATTGTTGTGCATGAACAGGTGAAAATGGATGGAAAAGTAGCATAATTCTTTAGGAAGAAGGTGCAAGATGGGCATGAGGGGAACCAATATACCATGACAACTATCTCATCTCTAGAAAAGGTGTAGTTTGGACTCAGATTTGTGTTATTTTCCTTGTATCACTGTTGCAGAAGAAATGGACCATCAAATAAAAAGTATATGATCTGTTCACTGCTCTAATAGGTGTTCAGAGCTGGTGCTGGTGTCCTTCCACCACCACCACTTCTGAATCCCTCCTGCCAGGGCCCAAAGGCACCTAAGGGTCTCAATGGTGCACTTCTGCCCTAAATAATATTTTTGCTATCGTATGCATTCTGTAGGTAATATTGACTCAGGGATGATACAGCCTTCTTAAAGAGGGCCTACAGAAAACCTGGGGAGGGACTCATTGTCAGGTATTATAGTAATAGGATGAAGGATGATGACTTTAAACTAAAAAAAGGTAGGCTTAGATTAGATATTAGGAAGAAATTCTTCGCTCTGAGGGTAGTGAAGCACTAGAACAGGTTGCCCAGAGAAGTTGTGGATGCCCCATCCCGGGAAGTGTTCAAAGACAGGTTGGATGGGGCTTTGAGCAACCTGGTCTAGAGGGAGGTGTCCCTGCCCTTGTGTGTGTGGGGGGGGGGGGGGGGGGGGGGGGTGTGGAGGGGGTGGAACTGGATTGTTTTTAAGGTCTCTTCCAACCCAAACCATTCTGTGATTCTGTGAGAAAAAAAACTAAAAAACTCAAAAGGGGACAATTACAGAGGAGGGATAAGTAATCAAGCTTGTCAACGTTATGCGGTGAGTGAAG
Organism: Stictonetta naevosa; assembly: GCA_011074415.1. NCBI lineage: Eukaryota > Metazoa > Chordata > Aves > Anseriformes > Anatidae > Stictonetta > Stictonetta naevosa. The sequence continues at coordinate 85,511,472 of CM021700.1, read as the reverse complement.
AGGAGAACCTAGACTACAGAAATTTGGTATCCCACCAGGTAAAAGACAACCTCAATAGCTATTTTAACTAAAATCTTAAAGTTTATGTTTTTATGTTACTTCCCCTCAGAAAAGAAAACTGGCTGTAGATCTGGTAAGAAATACTTCAGCAAAATATTACTTTAATTGTCAATGTTGATTTATCCAAAACCCATCATGGGAAAGGAAGTATTTGGTTGAATTACTTTCCTCTAGGGCATTCTGAAAACACTGCAAAATCATCAGAATTTTTGGATGCAATGTTTTGAAAATGACAAGTGCTGACATTATGATTTGAAATAATGCTTTTTTTTTTTTTCTTTTTTTTTTTTTTTTTCCTTAAAACAGATCAACTGAATACATCTTAAGATGTCTGAAGTGGAAATAAAATATTGACAAATTAACAAATCTGGTTTTCAAATATTTGCGATGATTTTTTCTTCAATTTTTGAAAGTTTTATTTAAGATAGGAATATATATATATATACTTTAAATGACAATGTTTGTGGGACTAGAAAATTATTTCAATGACAGACTGAAAAAATCAATAAGAACTAGAGAGGAATAAGATTCAGATCCTTCCTAGCATTTTTTCCTATTTTCAATTGGATTTAAGGCAGGCTTCTTGACATGTTAGAGGCCAGCCCAACTCAAATTCATGCTTCAGGCACAAACTCTGAACACACCTGGACATCCACAAAATCTAGAGCCCCGTGCCCCTAGCCCCATTCCATCACACAAGTCAATGCATGCAGACTGTTTCAGCAGTATTTACAATGAATCAATATTAATTTTAGTTATATTTTGGAAGTACTCCATGGATCAGTTCCAAAGCAAAAAGTCAAGGACTGCAGCATTACATGTGCAAGTGTGACAAATGGAGTCTGACATGACCAGCAAGAATTAGCTCTGAATAGCCCAGCTTTGTGCACTTTGACAGACTTCCACGACTGCTCTCTGAAGCATGAAATAAGTCTAAAGTATGACTGCAGCTCTGCTAACAGTGTGCATGTTTCACAATACTTTCTTTATCATTCTCTGAAAAGAGTGAGAAATTGTGCCTTATTTATGCTTGTTAAAGAAGTAACACACACTTATAATTTTTATAAATAGTTGAGGTAAGACAACTTCTTTAGAACTTAGAATATAGAAACTGAACTGACCAGAAGTTGTCATACTCCTTGTGAGGAGATTGAATCTTTTTTGACAGTGTTTGGGAATCTATGAATATCAGCTTGAATACCATCTGAGTTCAATTTGTAGATCCTGAGAAGACAACACATTGCCACTGGAAACCAGATCCTTTTTCTGGCTTGATGCTGCAAGCTCTCCAGATGAAAAACTCCCATTGGGGTCATTCTGAGAAACATCTCATAGAATTTGGTTCCCACTTGCCTGTAAAGCAAAACAAGCATACCAATAATGTGAGAAGTTACTATCAACAGTAAAGTAGAGATTACACCAGGAAAAGAATTACACCAAGGAAAGAATTGAGCCTTGAAAAACAAATCAAAAATTCGCATTTTATATTGGCTATGTAGAGAGAACACAAAGCAAGGGAAAGGGACAGCATAGATTTGGCATTTAGAGAATAAAGGTTACATTAATCTAACCTTCTTGAAGAATTATTAGTTCTAATATTTATTTCTGGTTAGATTCAAATACATTTTTATTTACATTATGACCTGTGCATTGGTCTCACCAATGGTGAGATTCCTGTTTTAAATGAACATGATCAAAATGAGTTCATTAAACCACCAACAGAATAGATCTTTGTATAGAAAATATGGAGCAAGTCAAGCTAGTTGCAAATGCAAGAAGTGGATTAAAGATGATCTCTTCTGAATGTAGTGGATAACCATTTATGATCAGGTACAACAATGAAAAGATGTCATAGCTTTAGTTAAGCCAATGTGTTTGTTCCTGAGTTACAGCAGGATTTGTACCAGAATCTGGAGTTGTGGAGTACCTGAACTTCATTTTTTCAGGCTTCATGAACAAACAATAGAGGTATGAACAAGAGACTGTATAAATAATTACGCTTTATCGATATGTTTGAAAATATGTGAAAGTAGTTACAGATAGGCTGGTATCTGATCAGATTTATTAATGAACTCTTGATTTAATATCTCCTGTGACTTAATATGTCTGGCTGTGTATTTTTAAGGTGTCTGCTGAAAGAGGGACGAACACAAAAGACAAAAAAACAAACAGCAGATAAATATCCATACTTATCTGCTTGTTTTATGGGTAAAAAATTGATACACTCAGCTTCTGGTCTTGGAGATAATTCCTGCTGTAGAAAAGAGACACGAAAGGTAATTTCATTGCCTGTCTGTGGACTTTCTGGTGAAAAAAACTTCATGCTTCAACACACTCCACCTCTTTTAAGTCTCTGAACTCAGTTGAAAATAAATTATAAATTGAACAGAAATAAGTATAAAAAGTCTTGAGGCTGCTGTATGTAATTGATGGAGAACTGGTCACCGGTCACTTACTGACTTATGTCATTGAGGGAGTAAGATTGACAATCATGGGTCCTGTTCTGTGCAGGATTTAGCAGGATCAAAAGTCTAGTTTGGTGAAAATATGCCTGATAACATTCCTAACCAAAGTCTACGTTTGCCCAGTTTATTCATAAATCAACCAAGGAACACACATATGTATTTTTACAATTTATCCTTATAAAAGTATTCAATAAGTATTTACAGGGAAGAGAACCCTGCAGAGTTAGTTAATCATTATTTTGGGAGCAAAGAAAAAAAGAGAGCTAAACTATAATTATAATCTTGGTGATAATGTATGTAGGAATCCTTAATCCAGGCTAATCTTGTTCCATGTTCTTACCTACTATAAAAATCTGAATGATTTTTGACAAGATCCAAAGTTTTGTCAGTTGTTAAGAATTAATTGAAAAAATTACTAGAGCACAGCAGCTATTTCAAAGGGACTGACCCAGAACCAATTAGAATTTTGTAACAATTGACCATTCACCACAAAACAGTTATCATGAGCTTTGGCCTCTGAAGTGTGGTGTAGGGGGTGGGGGAGAATCAGATTAAAGAAACTTTATTACTTTATTTTTTTTTTCCCCCGTTAACTAAAATATCGTTAGTAGCAGCTTTCTCAACACAACTATCAATCAACTTATCTGAGTTTTAAAGGCTATGCTCAGCTTGCAGGAACAGCACTACAGAGTTTAATGGATGATTATCCCCTGGCTTTAGATGATACACAATATAGGTTACTATCTTGAAAAAACAGGTCAGACATAGGAACATTCTTTGTCAAATTGCTGTTGACAGCCCAAACAAGAGATTGAAGAATACCACAAAAAGGTTCTTTCATCTAAAGACAACAGAGTTTATAATTGGTCATTCTTTCCTCCTTCATCCTCTCCTTCTCAGCAGAAAAAAAAAAAAAAATAAATCCTAATGCAGTTTCTTGAACATGGTCAGCACAAGGGTAGACTGGTATACACTGAGAAACAGATTCAGTGCTGTCTTGATGTCCAGACTCCTGGGGAGGGGGGTTTGAGGGGAAAGCCTGCAGCAGTCTTAAATGTTGAAAAAGAATAAAAAGGTAAAACTTTGTGCTGGATATTCAGTCTTCCAGGATGATAAATATGTATTTTTTTTTAAAAGGTAAAAAATAAATCAGACATAAATATTTACCAGATACTTCTATAATTTATGGAATATTTTATCTCTAACCTTCAGCCCATAGTGAATATACATGGTCGGCATGTAACTGTACAAATATGTCTTATCACGTCATATATTTCACTCAATACCTTGTATATGTATACATATAGGTGTAAAACATAAAGATATTAGATTAAAATGATGGCTAGAGTTAAATATTTAATGTTGAAGGGTTTTTCCAGAGGACCACTTTGTTTAAAATGAAAAGGTGTTATCTGATAGGCTGAATTTCTACATGTTTCGGGCTCTTATATTTCACCCAGTCATATCTCATTTAAGTTGCCTTGGACTGGTTAAAGCATATTTCCATGCAAAGTTTACAAACTTAATTGGAAAATACCAGAGCTGGAAAATTTACTATTCTCTTTGGTGTTTTTCTGTAGCAGTTAATCCTTCATGAAGAATAGCTAAAAAAAAATGAGATCAGAGCAATTAAATCACTGTCCTGCAAACACTTATGCTTTTGCTTACCCTGACACATGTGAGTAGCTCCACTGAATTCATTATAAAGAGAAATCAATAGAATTGCTCATGTGTATCAAGTTAAATATATGAATAAGTGTTTCTAGATTTGCAGCCTGGAATGGGCTTCAAAAAAGTCTACTATAAGATTTTTATAGATTTTATAAATGTACTTTGTCCTGAAGAAGAACAATATTAATCAAGGAGGTTTGTAACATGAATAAACTGATCCAGCCATTATTCTACAACAATACCTAGCTCAGTTCATGTTTCTTCAGCTCTGGCTAAGCATTCTGACTGGAAATAACAGAAAAAAAGCTCCAAACTTCACAAGATAAAGCTTCATATAAATCCCCTATGCCAGCTTCCTAAGGGAAAAAAAAAAAGAAAAAGAAGAAAAAAGAAAAAAAACAACAAAACAAAACAACCACAATTGTTAAATGTCTGCAATAAAAGTCAAAGCCTCTACAAATTGTTTATATATTTAAATAGTCCCAAACCCCTCTCCAGGGACTGGAAAGTATTTGTACTACCATCTAATAAAAAATAGAGAGTTCTCAGCCCATTGAAGGATATTGTATAGTCTTCACAGTAAATCAGCACAGCTTTGTTAGAGGTTGATACTGTGAAATAACTGAAGAGAGAAAGTTTGTGACAAAACAGAGTCTAAAGGTGTTTTTTTTTTTTTTAAAAAAAAAAAATCTATGAAATTTGTGAGCTATGTTATGACTTGTTTTGTTGTATATGATTTTGAATAAAAATCATTCTAAAAGAGTAAAGAATCCTTCCTATAAAATTCAGGGAGTTCAAAGCTAGGAGAGGAGATGGTGTCCTTTGAAGAAAACATTTTGTTGATGCTTAAAGACATACGCTGCCCTGAAGCCCTACTGGATCAGGGACAAAGAAGAGCTACAGAACAAGGACATCTTGGCTTCCTTGTTTATGTAAAGACTCTGTGTGGGAGTCTCACTTAAGTTTGGTTTCTAGATGAGTGTAATTCCAGTCACTTCAGTGGATTTATTTCCAATTCATTTAATGTCATTGTGAAAAGAAACAGACACAAAGTTTGCTTTGGCGCTGCACATTGTGTTGCGTCACTGTCTAGCAAGCTTCCCATTGCACATTTTTTCAAATGGATGCATCTGCCAGCCCAATACAAACAAAAATAACTTGCATGTGTCTTACGTTAAAGCTGAATGAGAAACGTGATGCCACGTCTATGTTGCTCATTCACCAGTTAAAACCCTAATGCCTCATTAAAGACATCAGAGAAAGTGTGGATGTTTTTTTCTTTCCCTCCTAATGCATAAAGGATGGGGTCAACTCCTAAGCAGCTTCCATTCAGAGAACTTTCAGGAGAAGTTCCTTTACTTTTGCATGGCCTTGAGACTATTTTGTGCAACTTTGTCATATTTCTCTATATAACATGCTCAATCTTGCAACCATATCTGGCCTTATTTTCCTCATCGCAACTCAATGGTAGCTAATGAGACAAATATTGAAAATCACAGTTCACATGAGGCTTCAGAGGCTGCACAGACTCTTTAAAGGTCTTCCTATGACTTGGATGTTGATTTCTCCCTTTCTTTATTTTTATTTAATCCGATTCATTCATTTATCCCCAGACTAAATGTTCATTTTTGTGTTGCTCTGCTCTTTCTGTGTCTTAAAGCCATTAGATGCTCTCCACATTGACTCCAAGTCAAGCTTTTGAGAAAAAGTCCTTTAGTGTCCCAATGTTGAATGCAAAGCAGAGTTTACAGGGTTCCCTGGATTTGCTCTTGCTCTATTCAGTGCAACATTAATCCTGTCCTGAGCTCACTCTCCCTCTGTGTGCACTGGACTGTGCCCTCCCAGGCAGGCAAGTAGTCACTTCCATACAAATGTTTCAACTGGAAAATTGACTCAAAACTCAACCTACCACAATAAAGTGGGTTTTGTTTGGTTAATTTGTCTTCTGTGGCGATGTCCGTGAAGTGCTAGCTTGGTGGCTGGTACCATTTCCATCTTTCTTTTTTTTTTTTTTTGTTCTTTGTTCTTTGAAATAACATTTATAAATAACTCAAAAATTATCAACAAAATGGTTTCTATGGTTCACAGGCCATATTGCTCATGGAAGGTGTTTCAAATGACAGCTGCTGCTGCTATTTTATTTTTTATGTTTTTTTTTTTTATTTTTTGTTTGTTTTTGTTTTCAGAAAAAGTACAGTGATGTGTTCTTATTATGGCATATTAAAAGGCTCTAGCTAGCCCAAGGCATCCATTGAGGGGTTTTGTGCTCACAGTATAAAACAGATTTTACTGTTCATCACTGTCGATCTAGATAATTGAGACAAATAGTGTGTTTACCTTATTCTGCAGGGGAGGTGGGGAAAAAAGAAAATTTCTCCCCAAACTGGGAGTTGAAGTGAGCCTTGTGAATAACAAGAAGTGCCTTAATCTCCAGCCCACCTTCATCCTTATGTTTGCCATTTATAGGTGGGTTTTTGCTTCTCATGAATGCAAGAAAATACTCTTTACTTGGGATTTCAATCCTCTTTCACCTACTTTTTACTGTAACTTATTATTTGGCAGAAGGTTTAAAGGCTGTGATGGTTTGCCTATTACTATTTCATCTGTCATTTTTCCTCCTCCTTGCTATGTCACACACTGAGTCAAGGAGAAGATAAGAATGTGAACGAAAATTAGATTGTTTATTCATAACAGAAAAGTTACAGCCTTTGTCTCAAATTATTACACACACATCTACCTAGCAGCATTTCCTTTTTTTTTTTTTTTTTTTTTTTCCCAGTCAAGACTACTATTTTACCACCTTCATCAACTTTTCTCAATGACAGATCTCCCATCTGTAATAATGACCATAATAACAAGAGCAGAAGTGAGTGAAATATATATTTCTTACTGTGTTATACTAAGGAAGTAAAAAAATAGACAAGGCTCATGAGTTGATGCAACTTGTAGCAGCTGTTACTACATTCTCTTTTATAGTGCCCTTTTTATTGTGATTCATATGGAGTTTATACAATTTAGCAGTACATGATAGATTTTTTTTTTCCCACCTGGCTCTGTTTCTGTCAGTTTGAGTTAAGGGATGAAGATGTAATGTATTTTATCACAATGTCCTCTTGACGTATTTCCAGTTGTAACAGAGGGCAACTCACAAATAACTTGAGTGTATACCAACTTTTTCCCTTAAGTTGAATGTTTAGAGAGAGATTGTGATTTCCTTAATATTTGTTGTACGAATCTTCTATTCCCATCTGAATAAGCAGTGTTGGAGGTTTTTGGTTCATGAGTTGTGTTCAGTCTACATGTACACAATAATTCTCTGTGGGAGCTGTGCTAATCAGCGGTCATTACTCATGTGAATAAAGAAATACTGAACCTATTGCTGTGTATGTCAGTGAATATTTATGAATAGGAAATTTGGCTCCCACAGGCATTCATGGAGAGTCTCAGACTTTGTTTTCTCAGTGTCTCTGCTCATGAAACCTGAAGGTATACATTGATTTCTAGACGTAAGCATATATGAATTTCTTACAATGTGAGTGAAGTCACTGCAGTGGCTGTAGTGTCATTGTACAGCAATGAAGATCCAGCTTGGATCATCAACTACAGAGGAAACATTGCTTCTGGAGAGGTGGTAGCTGGACTCATGTAATTTGATCATACTGATACCCTTGTGAATGGTAAGCTAATTCAGATCCAAAGAAAATGATAGGAGAAAAATGCTGAAATGCCACTGATAAAAAAAGGTGATTCAGGATGTAGTATGCAGTTATGGACCTACATGGGAGAAAGAAATGACAGGAGCACATATGGGCAGTCTGGTAGTTCGAAAATGACATGAAATATAGATTATATTCAATAACACAATGATTTCCAGGTGATTCTATTAAACAATTTGATGCTGAATTATGATTTCCTGTATTCTCCCCCAAGAAAGTGAATTTTCTGCATTATAAATAGCAGGAGAGGGATCTGTAACTTCCTTTTTATGTCTGATAAAGGTAAAATGAGGAAGTTATGGTGAGTAACTCTGGGGAAAACATTTATTCCTTTCAACTTAGATTTCTGCAGAAAGGAAAAAAAAAGTATTTTAGCACTTTCATTCCTGAGAAACTCTTGCTTCCATAAATAAAACTGATATTTAAAGTTTGGTATGCCACTGATGTAAACTGAGAAATTATTATCTTAGAAATGCAATTTCACAAAGTGGCTTATCTGTATTTTCAACACCCAAATCCTGTGGGGAACCTTTGTTTGTTTGCTTAACACAGTGGGCAATAACTGTAGGTATTATGACAACACAAATAAAACAAATTATAGATTTATCATATCATAGTTATGAAATCTACTTCTGGATATATTCAGGCCATTTGGCATCATGTCTAGGCTGAGGAGTTTTCTGGAAATTAGGAGATTTCTAAAAAGGTTGAGTGGCCTTATATGATGCAGCAGTTTAATGAAGTAAAATAAGTTATTAATTAGAAAAAAAATCAACCTAGGACTTATGTATAAGAAAATTTGACTTCACCCTCCAGTCAATTACTTTTTGCATAAATGAGAGCAGAGTTTGTGGATTTGTGCAGCTGTAGTTCTGCTTGTCCTTGGGGCAGTTCTCCAAGGTGATGTGGAGCAGCAACATCTCTCACACTCCTTGCTCTGAGGGGAGCAGCTGAAACAACCATGCTGCATTGCTGATGAGAAGCCAAATGTTGAACAGTTGTAAATAATCTTGATGTGCTTCTCTGAGTCTTTTTGAGCTTGTGGCTTTCTAGCTGCTCAGACTACCCTGTTGCTGGAGCCTTCAATGACTAGGAAGGTGGCAGGGACTTCCCCTGCAGAGGAATGTCCATTGGCAAGCTTCTCCTTTCAGTGGATCTAGAAACCCACACTTTGGGGTGCACTGGAGGTTAAAGAAGCCTTTGATATGATGTTACAGCTATTTTCTTCAATTTCACCTCCACTAGAAAAATATTAAAAGGCACATAAATAGAAAGTTGGGTGAAAAAAACAAACAAGCAAAAAACCACAAACACACACATGCACACACACACACAAAAAAGACAAACTAATCCAAAACCAAATACTTGTTAAGGAACATTTTTATAGTTAAAGAACTCACTCGTGTGCTGGCTGGGCAGCACATGCATGGCTACAAATACAGACTTGCTCTCACTTTTCACTGTGTCTCAAGCAGCCAACATAACTGGCTGAAGTGAGTTTTCCTGTAACTTCCCTGATTTTGTGTTTTCTATTTTTTTTTTTCCTAGTTATCTGGTATAGAGTCAAACAGGGTGAGTTCAAGCACAGATAAAGGCAATGTAGAATAACTGACCATATTGTTATATGTTATTACTAGTTTCCAGTTTTCCTGAATACTTCAGAGCTATGAAGAGCTTGAGCTCTCAAACTGTTGTATAGGTACCAGCAGAGAGAACCTCAGGAAGCAGAGGTTCTGTGTAATATTGCAGTTTGAACTAACATCATTATATTCTGGATTCATCATTCTCTTTTTAGTAAATGAATCTCATGCCAATAGACTTTAGTGTACAGTTTAAAAAGAAAAACAAAAGCATAAACAATACCCAAACCACCTCAGATAGGTTTTTGATGTGGATGAAATATTGGGAATCTTCATATTAGGAAAATAGATGATTAAAGTCACCTTCTTCCCCTTTTACCTTATTTGGCTCACTGTGCATAAAAAGTCATCTGATACTCGAATCTAACAACTTTGGCTATTGTTTGCTTTTCTGGTGGGATTAGCGGGTGCCTCAGAGATCTGAGAAAGGATTCAATAAAATCAGTAGAACTAAATATCCTCTGGTATTTTAATCTAGCTGTGGTGACCAGTTTGTGGAGTTCAAGGTCCAAATTCTGCTTCTTAGGGGCAACTTAGTTAAATAATTCCTGTGTGAATGAGGAGGAAGAATGTACTCCTGGTGTATTCTCTCCTTTTCAAAGAGAAATGTCTAAATCAGCCTCATTCCTTCTAGAAGCTGGCAAAGCAGGTGGGTAATTTGCTTTCCCTTGCTTTTCCCTCTTCTTGGTTTCTGAAGCCAAAGACCATCAGGTTTCCTGGCCATTTCTGAGGAAAACATTCCTTCAAAAGAAAATGCCTGCTATGAGACCAGAGCAACACTTGGAGATGCAGCGGGAAAAAGACCGTGCCTTCCTAATGATCTTCCATTAATGGATAATTTATAGTGCAGATAATGAAAGTATTGATCGGGGCTCTTTAACTTTAAAATATTACATTTAGCTCCAGACCATAAAGATTGTTTATTATAGGGGTGATAATGACACTCTGTGGATGCAGCAATGCTTGTTGACCTCTATGAGTTTCCACAAAAAATAAGGGAGAAGCTCTGAAAGGTCATCAATGTGTGGAGGACTGGGGATGATTTGATCCTGATTAGGGACAGAAAGAGTAACTGAGAAGTATGGCAGTCCTGAGCATTGAGATCATATGTAAAGGTACAAATATCTCCTGGTGAAGACTGGCATCTTATTTGGAAGAATATTTTCCATTTGCAAAGTATCGTGATATGGAAATGAACACTAGGATCTGGGGTCCCTGGTTCTGGAGTCTTCAGAGCCCCGGCCCCTCCAAGCAAATAGCTGGCTCTGTTGGGCACTAACGTTTACCTTCACTGTTTGATGGGTACAAAAATGGGGGGATGCCGTTTATTTAAGCTCAAATGCAGGCAACTGTCTTTGGCAAATTGAATCTTTCTGCTTTTGCTTGCCAAAGAGCATGAATATTTCTCTGATTTATCTATAAAGGGTGCTGGGAAAGTGCATCCACTGGTGTTTGTAAACTTATATGACATTGAAACAGATATGCTATTAGTATTGTTGGCATTGAACAGAAAAGTTTCTATTAAACTTAACAGATGTTTTCAGAAGATATATCTAAATTCTAAAATATTTTCCCTAAACAGCCCAAATAATTTCCCTAAAACAGCCTAATAATCAGTCTTTTTCCACCATCTCCAATACACTCAACAGCCTGTTGCAGCCAGTATATGAAATGGTACAGCACCTGACACTACTGCGGTCCCCTACTGGTGGAGAAAACTGGAGCAGACTGTGCACAGATAGGAATTGTGCTGGCTGTAAACTGGGAATTGCTAGATTTATTTCCATCATGCAGTCTCCTAAAGTTTTGACATCTTCATCAAACTAATGAACACAAAAGTGACAGACATATTGGTTCACTAATATTAGGTTACCAGTCTTTTCCTTAAGTCCCCATTAATGCTTCTTCCTTTGCCTGCTAATGCTAGGATAACAGATAGCAGCCAGACTTTCTGGCTCCACCCATGTGCAAAACTTCTAAATGTTGGGCCATTTTTTTCTCCCACTGCACTTTGCTATAAAACCACAAGGTTAACACGACCTTCTGGCCCATTCCATTTTGTGTCTTGTTTTGAGTCAAGCTTTGTTAGGGACAAAAATCTGTTATATTCCATCTGATCAAAGTACTTCAGATGAAGACATGCCATCTGTATTCATTTAGCGATATCTAAGACTACAGAGCATTACAGTGGTATTTCGTATATAGTATTGATTGACTTCATTTGTAGCAATTATAGACACCGGACACTGTTCACTTTTAAACCTGAGCATCAAATTTCCCATCTGCAATCTCCAGGCACTCTCTTCCCACTCCCTTGTTTCCACGGTAGATTTCAAAGGCTCTGTTTGAAAAAGCTTCCTTTAAAATAATTGAAATAATGTAGCATGTTATACATTGCATTCTTGTCACAATTTCCTATACTGTTATATTTGTGAAATGTCCTAATGCCCCTGTGGAGGAAAGGTGCTCAAATCTATAATTTACTCCATATCTCACAGATGACTCTGTTTGCACTTAGTTGCTATTATTACTAGTAGCTATAGTTTTTGCATCACTATAAATAGCTAAGCACTGCATTTTTGTTCTCTTCTTGTTTGGCTTCAGAGTTGACAGCATGGTCACATCTACGTGCATCTTTGTATAAGTAGATGCTCAAACCATCCTCACTGACAAGTTTTCAGATGAGTTCTGGCCATGGAAATACATGTCAGAGGTAAAGAAAAATATAATAGCTCCACACTTTACAGCTAGGCAGACCTGAGCATGGGATACTTTCATCAGATGTGGATTTTGAACTTGGGTAAATCAGCTAAAAATTTGATCTCTTTTCCTGGTTATGCCTAAGAAGATGAAGCCAACTGGTTGTGTTGAAAAAAATATAAAATTAATCAAAAGTTTTTAATGGAGTTTATTGTTGCTGCCTATTACCTTTAAGAGAACACTCTTTAAAGGTTAATCAAAAACCGGTCTGGCAAAGGACTAACCAAGGTATAGATAAGTGGATAGGTTTATTTCTGTTCCAAAAAAGCAAAGCAAAACAAAACAAAACAAAAAAACATCAACCACACTGGGAGAAAAGAAGTGTTAGGTCCAAAAGCACCTATCTAAAGTGTCAAAATAATATGATAAATCTAGCATAAAAGCTGGGAAATGACAGTGTCTCTGTAATTCCAGACAGGAACTCTATCATTGACATTGGGGGGTACACAGTACCTGAACCAGCAAAGGCTTGGAAGTTGTTAGAGCTGGAAGTGTTTTATAAAACCAAGGGAAAACATAATTCCCAACAGTAACAGGAACAAACAGATGGTCTCAAAGCACTCAGCACATTAACTTCCACTTCCAAATCAGTGAAAAGAATACAGGATTCCGCACTCTCCTCTCTATCCTTACTTTTGGGAATAACAGCTATTTCATTTATCTTCCCCTTGTCGTGCTCATGTACCCACATGCACAAGGTGCAGTGCTTTATAGCCGGGGTGTGGAGAAAGGGAGTAAGGCAAGGAGGAGAGAAGAGTTTGGAAAACTCTTTGATGGTAATGAACTCATACACTGATACACACATTAGGTTGGATTTTTATTTTTATTTTTTGAAGCAACCAGAGTAAATGAAAACTCCCTGTTATGACAGCAGAGGTTGAAAGTGTCTGTGCTTGCGGCCTCTTCTTGCCCTCTGGGCTGGCCTTGCTTTTCCTCCCATGAGAGGAACTCCTGTTGTTACCAATCCTCCTTTTAACTGATCTTGCTGAGCAGCCTCAAGCCAGAACTGTTTCCTTCAGCAGAAGGGAGAGGACTACCATGCTTATAAATCTGCTGCCTCTAATGCAACTCTGGGCAGTTACTTCTGGAGCATCTGTAGAAGAGCCCATCCAAAAATGAGCAGCGGATGTTGTGCACAAAGTCTGCTTCCAGCACTGGCTCCTTGCTGCCATTCATGGCTGATTAAAAACCCACTGGAGTATGAAGTAGAAATGGCAAGTTCTCCATTTAAAAGGCTTGAATGAACTTCAGGCTTAAACAGCTTAATTTTCAGAAAAAGATGAAAAATCAGCTGAAAGATTTAGTGAAGATTTGATTTATTAATTATCACGTACCTGGACTGTAAAATGGAATTTAGTGCAGGCAACAACCAGATGCTTCCGCTGGGTGAACTGTCTAGGTAGAAGTTGTATCTGTGTGACAGACAGCAGATTTTGTTCTCACTGCTGCTCTTTAAGGGGGATGGTAAGTAGGAGGATGACTTTACAGCAATAAGTCATTGCTACCAGTATGCATTTTAAAACCTTTAACACAGTAATGACAAAAACAAGAAACAAATCTTCAAATACCAGTGAATAGATTAATTTTACCCATAGGTGTGCTGCATCATTCTGTAAAGGACAAAAATGCATAGGGAAGATTAGCAAGAGACTGTTCTTTGCAAAAAAAAAAAAAAAAAAAAAATATCAAGGGATGTCCAATAGCAATCAAGCCTTTATTTGATACCATTGATTTCAGTGAGACTTAAGCCACTGCGCATATGTAAAGGTCTTCCTGGACAGATGAGACTCCAGACTTGAGCTTCAACTAAAAATAACACTCAACAAGTGGTCTGACATTGAAAGAATAAATCAAGCTATGTGTATCTTATTGGGGGGATTCGGTAGTGATATTTTGCAGTCAAATGTCTTTGAGATTCATACAAACCACATACAGCTGTGAAACTAGGCTCCATTTCTGTTGTCAGTTTTTACCCTCCTTTTTTTTTTTCTTTTTCTTTTTTTTTTTTTTTTTAACCTGAATAAATAAATAAATAACTCTTAATGTCTATGAAGTGATGTTTTGCACAAGGAGTAAAACTTATAGTTAAAAATCTGAAGAAGATAATAGGAAGTGCCTGGGGAAAAAAAACAAAACAAAACAAAACAAAACAAACAAACAAAAAACACAAAATGATGAATTGGAAATTGGAGTCCCTATTAACAAATCAAGCATGCTAGAAAAACAAGCAACTACAATTCTCATATACAGGGAAGTACTGAAATGATGATGTGATTGCACACTATGTGTGCTCATATTTCCTTTCTGTTGACCATGAAGAAAAGACCTCTTAAAAAAGTCTTAAAAAGAGATGGCTGCCCTGTTGCTGAGCCTGGATCATTCATCAAAATGTAAGACTTGAACAAGTTATCTTCGTAAGAATCATCTTAGAAAACATCAACACGATGATGAAGATCTGGGCAGTGACTTGGAGTGGGAATAAGAGCTGAAAACCTTGTGCTGAGTGAGATGGTAAAATGAAGAGTGTATGTTCTGCCAGTTTACACAATCTTGGGATGACTCTTGTGACTCCTGGAAGACATGAAAGCTGACATTACCATTAAAAAAAAATAAAATTTATTTTTAACATGCAACTATGAGGATGCAAATTAGGAAATCGTTTGTGAAAAACTTTTTCCTTCTGTATATACATATATATATGTATATATCTATATATTAAGGGAAAATTTATTTGTGGAACAAGCTGAGTGCACTGCTGGGTGGTTAGGACTCCATGATAGTGCACAGTGCAGTCTGTGGTCAGGAGTGATGCGATATTGCACCATGCCAGTGAGAGTTTTGGAGTACAAAAGTATTTCTTGGTATGAGGTTTTCAGCAGTAGATTTGCCCATTACTTTTACATTCCTCAGACTTTATATCTAAAGAGATGATTGGGGTCTAGTGTTTCTCCTCAAGAAACTTTCCAGAGGCCTTTTAAAATTATGTCAATGGTCTGTATTATTTCAGTGCAGTTTCAGAGTAGTTTAAATATCCAGGCAGGACTGGTTAAAGTTTGGGGTCATGTTCAAGGTATCTCCAAATAGGGGATGGGCATCTGCAAAGATTCTAGCACACGAAACTGCCCTTTAAAGTGTTTTCCACAATGTGTACAAGGTGATTGATAAAATGTCAAATAAATCATGTGTCATAACAATAGATTTATTGCATATTGTGTGACTGTTGTTTATTGCATATTGTGTAATAAGTATGGCTCAAAAAAAGTATCTGAATTAAGACTAGAGAAAAATGTTATTGGAAATGATGTCGTTCTGTTAAAATCTACTGAGCTGGTTAATGTTATGTAATTCTGACAGTATCAACTAAGGAGCTAAGCCATGGAGTTATAACCAAGTCCCCTGGTCCTCAGTGTTGAAACCTAGCAGACTTGTTTACAAAGGTTTTTTCACAGACCTTAGCAGAAATGGAATTGGGCCATGAGTACTTTGTTTACTGTGGTAGATATATTGTTATGGTAAGATGCGTAGTGTGAGGTATGTGTGAGTAGATATTAAAGTGCCAGACAAATAACAAGCCTGTTTCTCATAGTTCTAGTATGTTTGTATAAAATATTTGTGTACAATATGAGGAACAACACAGAGCAAACTCTGAATCTTTTAGAGATTGTCACCTCTTGGAACAGCAAAACTGACTGGAGAGAATAGTTTTTGGCATGAAATACCTTGAATTTGAGTCTGATTCTCATCTTTGTCTAGTTCCTGCAATGAAATTTCACTGTTGTGTTTGTAATCGTTCTACATTTATATTGATAAAAAATTAGGGAAGAATTATTTGTATTGTGCCCAGAACTGCATGATTACATGCTTCATCATACAGCCTACAAGAGAAAGTTGCGGATGTTTAAAAATATAGGCAATTAAAATTGTTAGAAATGTTATTATATGGCTCTGAGAAGAAGAGAGGGTTAAAGACTACAAGTAGTCCTCTCTGTGTTCTGTGTTGTCAACCTACCTGAAAATGTAGTTGCACCAAGTGGTGGCTGAAACAAACAAACAAACAAAAACACTAAAACAACAGAACCCAGAGAAAATTGCATATTGTTTAGATAATGAAAATAGGTTATCTGCTTTCACTTTGACATTACTTTGTCATCATTGAGGGATCCTTACGGATCCAGCTGAGAGCAAGTTTTCCAGCAAAATGAGAAATGAGTGCAATTAAAAAGCGGAAGTAGATGATTGCCTGTATGTTAAAAATCAAAAGGAAATTGATTTTTCCTCTTCTTTGAGTAATAACAAATATTTTGGCCAGGAGCATGGTATTTTACTTGGGGGAGACAGAAAGCCACTTCATCAATATTAGCTCAGGGCAGTGGTTTTTTTTTTTTTTTTTTTTTTGGCAAGGACCTAATGAGCTATCAGCTGTGGAGCTGTGGAGCTGGGGGGAAGGAAAAACTCCTCTTAGAAAACAAGTTGGTCCCTACATTGTCATAATACACATCCTCTGCTTCTAATGTTTTCCACATTTTCACCTATTGACTAGTTAGTAACTGAGATGTGTATAATAGGGCAAAATTAAGCCATGAACTTCAGGCTTTTTCACCAGTTACTTCAACTATTTGCATTCTGAGCATGGTTCTTAGAGGCACTTCTTTTGTACTGACACATGTAGATAAATGACCCTTAGCACTGGAGGGAAGGGAGTTACAAATAGTGCTCTTTAAAAATCTGGCCACACACTCATTATATTCACTGTACTCGGCATCATGTCACTTGTGATCTAGTGGGCTCCATTCAGCTTCCATCCTTAGGCTTCTGTGTGAAGATTCACTGCGATTGTTTCTAATACTGTGGCAGGAACAGATGGCAAACATATTTTAAAGAGCTAAAAATATGGAAGGGCAGTAGAAATCTACATGGCAGACATCTCTTAAGCTCCCACAGCTGTGACTAATTCTTTTTATATATATTTTTTAATAATAAATATACTGTATATTTATACTGTAAATTTATACTGTAAAGCCTGGTCACTAGAAGGAAGCTCTCCTTTGAAATCAGTGGGAGTACTGAATTTGCCTGGGCTGCAGCAAAGGACAAAATAAACTTCCACTTGAAGTTTTCAGTCTGTCTCAGTCATACTGATGTAAAGAAACAAATAAATGTGGAGAAGGACTGCTGAACCCAGGCTCACAGTGACAGAGCAGCGTATAGAGGGCAGCCCCCATAAATCACTGTCTCATGGACACCGTGCTTCGTTGCACTGAACTGGCTCCTAATATGGGATTTTTATAGCCTGCACAGATGTTTCAAGTTTCTGTCCATCTATCATGCTCTGTGAGGGTGATTTCTTTCGGAAGATGCCCTGTGGCTCAAGCAGCAATCTGTACACGTAGCTGTCAGGCTGAAAAGGCTAACGCCCATCTATTCTGTCACATACTGTAATCTTACAAGTGCCAAGACAGGAACCTTCAGAAAAAATACGGAGTATTTCTTAATGAGTTGCTTGTTACTGGCTAATGACAAAGCCCAAGGAGGATCCTGAAGATCAGGGTATGTTTCTTAACTTTTGCTGAAGAGGTCTTTGCTAAAGGTCTGATACATTCAGGGAGAGGATCATCTCACCAGCAAGAAAGGGGTTATTCTTATGAAAATTTGGTGGGGGGGTACTGCTCCTATTTGGCCCAGTGTAAGCAAGGTGTGGCTGGTGACCCATTTCTGAGCAATGCTCACTCTCAAATGGACCTGTGGACCCGTGGGTGTCTGCTTTTCTGCAGAAGTAGAGGGACTTGGGGCAAGGTGCTTCCTAGGAGGACTGGAGGAAGGTAATGTGTTACTGAGCATCTTAATCATAATGAATCAGGAGTGCTCACTGCTCCTTGACATAGTAACTCTGCTCTGAGGAATCCAAAATGGGTGTCTGAGAGTGCAGCAGGCAACATCAAGAGGAGTTCCCCTGGTCATGGCTTCTTGCTGGCAGGTTTTGACACTAAGGTGTTTTAAGCCCCCAAGAAATGTCCGTAGCCAAATTCTCTCCTCCAAAGTATGATGGAGAAATAAGTGTCTCAGCAGGCAGTACATCTTCCTAGGGCAATACAGCCCACTGGGAAATTTTGGTGAAGAAATCACACATCTGTAAATTTTCAAGGATTAATGCCTGTGCACGGTGTCTGCTGTAGCCCAGTTGACTCTCAGAAAGGCTTTGGAAACAATCCCACAGAGGCCTTTGATGTGATGTGTATAATGACCAGTCAGCCTTGTGCTGTCTGAAGGCAATGAATTCCCCACAGCCAGGGGTGTCTCTTGAAACTTCTCACCCTTATGCTCCAGAGGCATTGCTTGGGAAACAGATGAAAGTGTGTAGATGCTGGTTGTAATTCTCTGGTCAAGCTCAGGACACTGCTGCAGAGCATGCCATATGCCCTTAGATGTTCCCTGGGGAGATGAAAGAGAGCACAGGCTCTTCCAATGCAGCCCTTTCCACCCCACAACTTTTATGGGGCAAGATGAGGTGTGCCCATGTTAGTTCTCTGAAAAACTGGGGCATCAAATTTGGGGGCCCTTTAAATTCTGGCTTTTTCAATCTATAATGTTGCACTCAGAGTTTCCCCAACAGCCACTTCTAATTAGTTTCACCTGTAGGAAACCAACTCAGGAAGAGATATTTTCTGTACAAGAAATAAAGAGGATGGGATACAAAGAGGAGACAGACTTCAAGGGGAAAATTATCTGAACAGGGTGTGCCATATTGGGTATGTGTCAGGCACACACACACACACACATTGTGGGCTTCATTTAGTTTGGCTCAGCTGATAGATCCCAACATGTTCTTAAGGAATCCTGTGAAAACAAAAACATGGTCCTATCAAAGTGGAAAGCAGGATGCCTAACCCATGAATAACATCACAGCTCTTAACATGTTATTTATAAGCAGTCTGAGCTAACAGCTAACATGTGGCCGGTCTTTGGCTAAGGGATGCTTGCTGGTCTCATGGGGAGAACATTATGAACTGGACCTCATTGCTCTCCAAAGTCTGGAGGCAGGAGGGTCATTGCACCTGGTGACAAAACAGGTGACAATGGGCAGGCCAGGCAGACTGCCAGTGGTAGCTGGAGGGCTGTGACTTCTAGCAGGGCAAATTTGGGCCATACTCAGAACTACAGAGTAGTGGAATATAATTAATAGGTACGCTACCTTAAGCCTTCACTGGTATAATGTTAATATGAAAAAATAGTGACAGTAGAAATGTGCTATTCTAGCTAAAGGCAAAATATAAAAAATTTATGTCACAGCTATTTCCAGTATAAGTTCTTCTTCTACCTTTAGGATCTGTTCTGCAAACACTTGTCATAAGTATTTATTTTAACATAGATACATGGTCCCACTGAATTTGGGGAGGTGTTTAAAAAGAGTATGTGAGGAAGACGTTTACTACACTAAGAATACTTTGTTGTACAAGAACACAAAATTACCATTCTGGCAGAGCTCCTGTTCTGCACATGCATGCAGAGTAAACCAGTTAGCATACAAACACTTAATGGAGTAAAAACATCCCTAAGAGCCAAACAAGATCAATCACAAAGATAAATTTTTAGGCAAAAGTTTGTTCCAGCTGTGGGGAAAGTCTTAAAGAAATATTCTGGTCCTTGTTGCCTTTTAGTTGTCTCCTTTTACTTGCAGGCTTATAGGCAGTAGAGCTGGGAAACTATTCAATTCCTCTCTTGCCACTATGCTATGGCCCTGTCTGCAGTATTTCAAGGACACAGCACTTCTCCTAGCAGCTCCAGTAGACCAAAGTGGACTGAAGTCTGCAAAAATCTTGGTTATGACTTTACAGTGTTAGGACTTAAATGTGACACTAAGGCACATGGTTTATTGATGGGAAATGGTAGGTCAGGTTGATTGAACTTGTTGGTCTCAAAGTTCTTTTCCAACATACATAGAAAAAAGAAACAGCTCTGAGTTTCTGAGACATGGTAATGTTTTTTGCACTGGGACTTGTGTCATGAAATGCAACACCACAGTATGGTAACTCCAGTACACTCATGATTAAACCACTTCACATACTGGTGAAAATGAAGTGTTCACTGATGCAGCACAGGATTTCTCAAGCCTATTATGTTTTGGCTGATTTTGAAAGTTTATAGATAATTTCATTCTTTCTATGCAAAGATACCATATAACCCCTTCATGTCACTACACACACAAAAAAAAGTAAGTGTGTGGACAATATTAACTATATTGTTTTAACCTAAATTTCAGATAGGCACTCTCTAGTTTTAGGGTATCTTTACCTTAGGTTTTCAGGGTGTCGATTTCTGAGCCCAATTCTGATACATGCAGTCCACACATAGATCAATTAGTTTTACAGTTTTCTACTATACAGACACACTGCTAACCCATATGGCTCCTTACCTTTAACGTGCTATCAAACACTCATGGACCATCTCAACACAAACTGACAACAGTTTCTGTTCTGACGAGCTGCATGCCATTTACTGATTAATTTCATGTAAAGAAATGTTTTCTGCAACTTAGAAATTTCCTAACTGAAGACAGATATTTCCTTCAGATTGTGATATTGTTACTATTTCAGCTGCAATATTAAGCATTTATGTAGTACTTTTTTTTTTTTTTTTTTTTTTTTTTTTTTTCTACCAGTGTTCCCATTGGGAGCAACATGGGAGTAGTTTAGCCAAGACAATGCTTAGAGACATTAAACAAGTCCAGACCCTGTTGAAGAAATGGCAGCACTCCCATTGATTTCGACAGGATCAGGATTTCATGTCTGTTGTGTGAAAGAGTTTTCCCAACACTAAGTATCTGCAGATTTAACTTATGATACAACTTTAAAAACTGCATCAAAAATACTAGGATCCTGTGACTGTTGGCTCAGACAAGGTATTTAAAAATAGCTTTAAACTTAATTGAAGACAAGAGGAGTCTCCCTTGTCTCTTCATTCAGGGTCAAAAGGCATGAATTTCATTCACTAAATTATCAACACTTAAAACTTTTTCTGCATGATTAGACTATTACTAAGAGTCAGGACAGCAGAGATCCTCCCACTGCATTGACCTGTGAACTTTGTTAAATCTTCTGACAGGGGTCATTGTCTATAGCATGATAGTGAATGACTTTCCAAAAGGGAGCCATTCTTTCAGTTGTAACATGAAGCTGGTGTTGTTTTCTAATGGGTTGAAAATGTTAATTTACATTGATGACATTTCTTGTCAATTTATGTGGCAGATGAATTTGCTGATTAGTCACAAAAGATGATGTATTGCTTATGGACAGTTATTATTGTACCTTCACACACACAAAAAAAAAATAACAAAAATTCCTTCAGATACTTCAAATACTTCCAGGATTAGAAATCACTTCTTCCCTTCCATGTTCCCTTCCTTTCTTCTGTGACATATATTTAAAATTACCTGGAAGTATTTTGCAATTCTGATGGCACAGAATGTGTTGGCAAAAATATATGAAATTGAACCTCTTTCAGAATCCAAGCTTCTTCTGTAAAATATGTATCAAGTTACTGTCCTTCAAATTAACCTCCCTGAAAATACTTCTTTTCAGTGACTCATGCAGAAAACATCTACCTTTCATTAGGTAGCTGATAGGCTGGGAACATTTCTTCCCATCATCTTTCATAATGGTCTTAGTGGTCCATTAGTCAGTTGTATCTTGATTTATGCATTGAAGATATTTGTGTACTTTAGGCACAAATATAAAACCAATGCAATTTTATCTCAAAGCTTAGTTCTCCAGTGTTTCAAACATGCTTGTTCTTGCAGGCTGAGACTTGAAAGCAATCTTAGCAGGCCAAGTTCTGATTTTATGTAAACAGCTGAGAATCTGAGAAGCTTTGTATCTTTCCCAATGTGTGAAGGCAGTTCTACAGCATGAGCAACTCTTCCTTCAAACAAAAGGATGGGTTACAGCCAGACACGCTTTATGGATGTGTTAGTGGATGTTCATGCTGGTTACTGAGCCAACAATTCCTGGCAGATCATAATGAATGACTATGGTATCTTCCTTTGTCAGTTCATCTGTGTATGGGACTTAGCAGTATTATTTTGTAGATGGCCTCATTTAAATTATGGATAATTGTTATGTA
The DNA here is from genome assembly GCA_011074415.1 of Stictonetta naevosa. Lineage (NCBI taxonomy): Eukaryota > Metazoa > Chordata > Aves > Anseriformes > Anatidae > Stictonetta > Stictonetta naevosa. The sequence goes on along the minus strand of CM021700.1, from coordinate 85,489,044 downwards.
TTATTGAAGACTTGTCTGTCTTATGTTGTTATTGCTGACACAAGTAATAACTGACAATTTTGCTGATAAACTGCATCAGGGTAGCCAGGTTGTGTCCTGAATTGCTTGCAATATTCAAACAGTTTTCAACAACTCTAGTGCAAGAATATATCATGTGACACAGCAAAATCAGCTTTGGAAGCCACTATGTTTTTACCTCTGTCCTCCAAGTGTTCACATATTTGTGGAACCTTTTCTCCACAAGTGTTAAGGAGATGGGCATTGCATTCCTGATGGTGAACACACAACCCCAGCATGACCAATGGATAGTGCTATCAAGCCTTTCCTGGATAACTGGTATCCCTCACCACACTGTAATGGGACACGGTGGTACCCAGCTCAGCTAGATCATACACTGGCAGCGTAAGATGCTCTTCTCCTGGCTCTCTGAGGTACAGAGCATGTGTTTCATGACCCTCAACTATATCTGAATAGTTTTGATATTTGGCTGATAGGGTCAAGAACTGTGCTTTTTTTTTTTTTTTTTTTTTTTTTTTTTTCCCTGTGGGATTTAGAAATTGAGCAGTTAAAATCCCTGCTATAGTAAGCTAAAAAAGGAGAAAATCCTCCCTTAGATAACCAGCAATAGTAGGTCATTGCTTGTGAAGTATTCTGTAGATCTTAACATTAGTAAATATATCAACAAAGAGGAGGTGGTCCCATGCATTTGCTTTACTTAATGAATGCCAGTAAATTTAAACAAGTCCTGGGATAGGCATCTGGGCACCAGAATGCTAATTTAGGTTAGTAACTTATTTAAATGTCCCAGTCTACTTCCTGGGTACATTCCCTCAGTGCCAGCATATTTATTTGCACATAAATCAATACTACAGATAGACACCTAAATGTAGGAGAGAAGCTCAAGTATCTTGTCAGCATTTCCTGTATCCATTTTTCTTGTATCCATTTATCCAGTTGGGACTGCTGGAGCCCCTGCAGATATGGCTTTAGGTTCATCAGTAGTGACCCAGAGTATAGTGGATAAGGATTTTTTTTTTTCTTTTTTCCTGTAGAGACTTTTTTTTTTTTTTTTTTTTTTTTTTTTTTAGCTCTGCTTAAATTGTATTGTATTTTGCAAAGACTGGATAACTACAAATGAAGAAAGGCAATTTAAGAATCACTGGTGATGTCAATTAGCTTATAGTATTCAGTTAAGGGTGGTACAAGAAAATGCACCTGTACCAATTATAAATTTAAGGAAATGGTCAATTCCTTGTTGTCTGGAAAACCAACAGGACTGAGGTTTAGGCATTTTGGTTGAAAACCAGAAGTGGTGATTGGGCAATTCAAGATGAAGAGTATCTTGGCAGAAGTTGATGGAAATTACACTGACTTGGGAACAGATGTTCCACCAATCTGGGTTGAATAATGCTTTCAAATGTTGATGTTTTTGGATGTGGGTAGTCAACTTAATGCCAAAATCAAAACTGATGACATCCAGACCAACCTGATGCTAGTTTTCTTTCTTTTTAACTTCCTCTGTTGTTCCTCAGGCTCTGTGTTGGACTTTTGGAATCAAATGAATCTCCCTAATACGTTTCTCATATTAGTATAAAACCCCTTAGTTTCACTTGGAAAGATCTGAAAAACTAAATATTTTTACATGGTTTTAATGTGCAATAAGTCAAATTGTCTTCTTTCAGAAATGAACTTATTGTTGTCCAAATGTTCTTATGAACATTAGTAATCTTTGTGCCAAAGTTGTTCTGGAACTAGATTAATATTGTCTCTCAGATTTTAATAAAGATAATGCTGAGTGTAAGGGATATGTTAATGGATAACTGGCATGGATGAATAGAGGTGGAAATTATTTTGTTTGCATTATAAAAAAAAAAACACTCAGAAAATATACCTATCTAGAAGGAAACAATCTGCATTTCAGAATATAGTAAGGACTGGAATATTAAATTACAGGTCCAGTGTGAAGGACAGTAACTGAATCTATTAAATGAGTTAACTGCAAATGCACAAACATGAAGAAATAGGAAAGGGCAATTTTTTGTGTAATCTCAATAGAGTACAGATTTTGGAAGACATTTTAAAGAACATAATAGTGAGTAGTTTTAAGGATGTGTGAAGCTGATTTCTCTATCTGACAGGGATTTATCAGCTGGAAATAGCGTATGTGGAGGAATATTCTTCATTACCTGACCGGGAGAATGACAAACATCAGGATGTTCTAAGGAAAGGCTAAACATAACATTAGGAAAGATGTTTCTAGCAAAACCAAAGACATTTTATAGCCATTTTGCAAGGTAGTTTGAATACTTCATCTGGCTTATTGTGCATAGCTAACTCTGTTCCTTTGGATCATGTTCACAAGAGGGGCTACCAATGTAATCAGGGGAGAAATGCTTAGTTTATTTCACATCGTGAAATGAAGGTTGAGAAAAGATGTGTTTGTTCTGTGCAAATACTGAAAAAGAGGGATAAAGGGACAACTGGGGAACAGTCTTTTCACAAGAAGAAATGGGTATAAAGTGTCTGCTAGTACATTCAAACAGGAAATAGGAGAAGGTTTCTAAGTCCCTCCAGTAGAACAACCGTGGCCAAGAGACTTATTCATTTCAGCGTACAACTTCTTGCATTTATTATCTGTATTTTGCAATTTTCTTTAACAGTAGGGATGAAACTTCATGATGCAGGATGTTTCTGTTCACTATTCTCTCTACACTAAGAAAATATAAACCACTCTAATTTCAGTGTTTTTCTCCCCCCATTTTTTTTTTTTTTAAACGTAATGTTTATTTTCATTTTAATTGTTTTAAATTTTCTTAGGTAAGATAAAAACTTGGTCAAATTCAGAAAGAACTTCTTATCACATATACAACCATCTCACAAATCTAAATATGATATAACAAAGCAGGTGTTAAACTTCTTCAAATAAAATGTTACTCAAATTTATTGAAGAAGACCAAATGTTAATTTCGTTGACATTAGCTTATTTCTCAGAGTCTGAACTATTTTGGTTCAATTTTTTTCTTCCAATATTCACGCTTCTGATGACATCTGATATGGAAAATCTTGGTTTTAGGCATTGAAAATTGTTCAAGTTATTAGCAAAAAAACCTCAAGGTCTTTGAATAGGTGACATTAATCAGATCTTTTCTTTAATGCATTTATTTACCTCTATGGATGATACTATATAATACTTTTAGAAATGGGTATATTTTATATATATATACATAAAGACAGACAACATAGCTCTTTCTAAGAATTGTTACACAGTGTTCACATAAAAGAAACACACACAATGACTACATGATTTGTTTCAGAATTGGAAAATTTTCATATCATTTTGTAAAAGTTTATTAAAAAGTGTGTAAAGTTCCTGAGAAGGCTAAACAAAGGACTGAGAGTTCATTGGATGACAGATAATTGAAAGTATTTTTCATTAGGAATAGCTACAGTCAATGTACAGTCAACTAACAAAACAGATAACTAGAATTTATTTTAAAAAGATCAACATTAAAAATAAAAGGATGAACATTTTGGCTCACTTAGATTTATTTCAGATCTATATATTCACCAGGTATGTTTGGGCTATGGTCAGGAATTTATGAAAATCTTTGCAAATCATGGTGTTTTATGAACCTTAGCACTCATCTGAAAGCTCATAAGCAAGCAAAGAATATATGAGAAAATGTGTTATTAATTTCCCAGAAACTGAACTGGGAATCTGAACTGGGAGAACTGAAATATAGAAAAACACTATTTCTCTAAAGTGAACTAATAATGGAATCTCAGTTTGAGAATATGCAGTGCTTAATGGCCTACTACCCATTATTTTCCTATTCTAAAATTTATTCATAAATCAGCAACAATAATATATGTCTCCAGGATGATCCTAACTATGAATACTGGAACACATAGAGTAAATTAAAAGTTTGAAGGATGAAAATGCAAGGCAAGTGGATCCAACATTTATTTCTTAACCACATTTTTAAAGTTTGGGTTTTGCACTGAAATTTTTCCACAAAGAACTTACACTAAGATATTTTGGATAATGCTCCAATGTTTGTAATGAACATTATCAGTGCTGAACTGTTTGATCAGGTCTGTTGATGGAATAATTATTATGATTTAGGAAATTACAAAAACACTACTCTATCTTCTGTTTGAATTTAGATACTCATATGTGTAAATTGGTTCTTTCCTTTGTGCCGTGCTGATCTACCCCACTGCATATCTAGAACAGACGGTTTTAATAGCTACAAAAATTGCTTCCACAGTTAATGTTGCCCAGAAAGCAGGCAATCATGGGAAATTCTTTTTTAAAATCCCAGGAAATATTTTCAAAAATATGTAAGCATTCTTTTTGTAAAATTTACATAGTTTAAAGACACATTCCATCATCATTGAGTTTTATTTGACCTGTAGATTGGAAATAGGTTGTTGTATACAATCTCTCGTGCACAAATTTTTATGTAATCTCATTAATGATAAGAATAACATAAAAACTTTTAGCTTTTGAAGTGATATGCACAGCCCAATATTAAGCCATGCAATAAACAAAATAGTTACTTGTAACTCTGGCTCAATATAGAAAAAGAACTTAGCAAATTTATTTTATTCTTAAATTAAAAAAAAAATATATATTTTTAATTAAAAATTAATTAAAAATACTTTTCATTATATTTGCCTTCTTTCTGTTATATATTACCCTTTCAGTTGCAGAGAGACTTGAGCTGAGAGTGGATTCTCATCCTGCTAGGCCAGTAGTGGCCTGTCTGTGTTCCAAGTCAGTATGCAGAAAATTCTGCCAAGCTTGGTCACTCTCCTGATTTAGATTTTCTTTCTTTTGGAGTGGTGGGAGAAGGAGATCAGGCAGAAGAGAAAAAGTTACCATTGCTTGCTGTTTATAAAATCAACATCTCCATAAAATTAACTTCTGAAAAATTGACTTCTGAAATTCCAGTTTATACAGAAAAGTTAAAATACTAATTAAATATTTTTAAGTTGTCCAGGCAACGATTCAACTGAATATTCTGATTTATTTTATTTTTATTTTATTTTATTTTATTTTATTTTATTTTATTTTATTTTATTTTACTTTATTTTATTTTATTTTATGTCAACCTATTTTAATCTTGTTTTGGTTTTGTTTTTGTTTTGTTTTTGGTGTAGATTATTTGCCAACTACAAAGCTTGATTCAAAACCATGGAAGTGCAAATACGAAAACTGTGAAAGTCATTACTGATAATATTTATTGTTATTATTATTATTATTGTTGTTGTTGTAGCCGAGATAGTATTTGAATGCGTATTTAGCCATTTTTTTTATTTAGCCTTTTTTTTTTTTTTTTTTTTTTCCCTCTGGCCATCTCGGAATTTGTCTAGAGTAGGAATCATTCTCCATTTTCCTTTCTGTCAAGAGACAAAAGCTAATGGGACAGAGCACAATAGAGGCACTTTCATCCATGACTAAACTACCTCTAACTTCACTATATCATATCATAGAATGGCTCGGGTTGGAAAGGACATGAAAGATCTAGTTCCAACTCTCTGCTTTATGACTATGACTATGCAAATGAACATGCACATGAACACAGACTGCATTTCTAAAAAAATCATATGCTTTATTTCAGCTTCCTGGATGCTCTGCTTGGGACAATATCAACAAGATACTTTGCTATAAAAGGCACTGTGATCAAACAAAAACATCTGGTCACCTTATACCAGGGTAATTAATATGACTGATTTTTTCAGAATGACTTTTATAAATCCAGCAAGGAAAGAATATTTCTGGTTTGGACAACAGCAAATTAGTCTGCAACCAAGATGATGCCCATCTTGTTTCCAAGCTTAATTTATCTGTTTGGAATCCAAGGATACTTTAAAGGCCATCTCCAAGAAAGTGTTGAAATAACAGAACTAATTTTTATTAAAATACGGGAACTGCTGTACAGGTTAGAGGAAAACTGTTGACATTATGTAAACATGTTCAAAAAGTATCAAGTTGCTTATCTGGGGTCTGGGACATGCTGTCTAGATTTCTGAGATACCAAGCAATTTAAACAAAAGTTGGAACCAAATTCCTTTATCCCTTTTGTGCATAAGCATATGTGCTCTTTGTTAGTGAAGCCAGATGGAGAACTAACTTATTTTATTAACTAATAATTTAAATAAGGAATACCATGATATTACATTCAGTCCACAATATTTAAAAACAAAAACAAAAACAAACAACAACAACAACAACAAAAACACAAACCAAACCCAAACTGTTTTTTATCATGACTGTAATTAGTGTCTTAATTATGCACTTTTAAGACATTTGGGAAATTATGAGAGAGATTTTATTTCTACAATGATGGTAGTTCAAATTTGGTAATGACTGTATATTTCTTCATGGGCTAAAGAGATGCTTTATCAGTGCAGCAGATTTAGTGACTAGAGTAGTGACATGAGGTGACTGGCAACTGTGGAGAATCAGTTCAAATCCTGATTCAGTTTTCCTGTGTGACCCTGAATAAATCATTTAATCATGTGGCATTCTCACACCTGTGCTGGAAGTCAGCAGTATCCCTCATCACATTGTATCTGTCTGTTAGATCTGCTGTAAATGTAGAAAGTGTAGAAAGGGAATAAGAGTAAGTGTAACTTACATACTAAGAGGAAGTAACTGTAAGCGTAGAAAGGGGTACTGTCCCTGCAGGAATCTTCAAATGAAATCTCAATACTTGAGATTAGTGGGAGATTCAGGTATTCAGAGCAAGCTCATAAATTTAGGTGAGCAATCATTGCACATTACAAATACAACACTAAACTGGAAATAAGGGGATTGTATAGAGTTACTTACTTTTACAGCTCAGGTGAGTAAGGATATTTCATATGAATAAGCATCTGCCTTCCAGTACTTCCATGTTCCTTACTACAATAGTGCTACAAAGACAACCTTTCCAACACATGTGAATGCCTTCTGTCAAATGAATCTTAAATATGATAATGATGCCCCTTATCTGAAAATGAAAGCTAATAATAAACAACAGCAAGTATTTCAGGAATGCATATTCCACATCACAACTTCATTTTGATGAAACCTATAGGAGAAAGCACTAAAAATCAAACTTGGAAGAAACATACAGGCTGGATTTACCTGTGTCAAAAATAACCTTGGAATTCAAAAGTTAACTAGGAAAAGTATTCAGAGTTATTCATTAAAACCAAAGTAATTCTTAACCATGATTAGTGAGAACATCAGTTGCTAACTTTCAGTAGAAATAACTCAAAGCTACTATTTTATGAAATGTTAATCTATTCCAAACTTTCATATGTGGCTTATCAAAATATGTGTATAAACATCTTTATTCCAGAAAGAGAGTTTCTATATCTAATTATTATATCTGACAAGTTTTGGAAACACAGATCATGCATTCTCTCACATTTAATGTAAAACAATCACTGCTGTATTTTTCTGTCAGATTAATTTTTTCACTCCTAATAGCTTATGCACTTATGGGTTCTTCTGACAGATATTTTTGCAGCAGAGCTGCTCTCTCCTCTGACCACTGACATTTATTAATCAATTGATCAATAAGTCATTGGAACCCCCCTTGGGAATGCTGAAATACCCGTTGTTCCTCTTAGGTTGCAGAACTAAATTATTGTGTTGTTGTTTGTGTTGTAATGGGTGGTGTTATGGAGCTCTTGTTACAAACGGAGTATGAAATCTAAAGCACACTGGAGGGCTATCAGTCGCTTTCCTGCTGATGCAGAGAAGATGGTTTGTTCTAGAGAAACTGCCTCTTCTTGCAAATACATCTGTATGAGCTTATCTTATGCATACCAGTAACTTAAGAGACCTCACAGAGTATAAAACTTGTGTGAAAATCTAGACATATACAGAAGTGTTTTTAAGACAAGTTCTAGAAAAAATGTTATGTATTTATTCAATTTCCTCCTGGCCAATCTTCATTGTACATGAAAAAAACAATACTGTAAAGGGTCTCTCAAAGAAAAGCAAATTGGTCTTCTTCTTACTTTGACGTTTTGGAATGAGTTGTTGAGCATAAACGGATTTAGCTCCACTGAGGTTGCTTACTTGCCCTGCAGTGAATATCTGTCTTTTATACTTCCTGAAGTATAATGTAAGTTCATTGTACATTTAAATAAAAACTCTATCCCCCTACAGAGTTACTATTTTATTGCAAGAAGTGTCAGATGTCACATATGGATGTACTGTAAGGATAGTAACATAGAACAGTAGAACATGTTTGTAGTAGAAACTCCAACAGAGAGACAGCAGCATTGTAGTTTCCTGATTTAAAATGAAATTAAAGCACTATTTGGGGTAGTGCTGTGTTACTCTTATGTTTTAAATCATACCAAATAAATTAAAATTAATGTTTTTTTTTTTTTTTTTTTTTTTTTCCTAACAACAAACTGTTAGATTTTCAAACCAACACAAAGCAGGAGAATAGCTCTATCTGGTTGGCTTCCCATGAAGTCTGCTGCAGATTATTCATAAATGAAGAAAATGCACATTTGAACATCTCTGTCATGTTCCTGGGGCACTTCAGAAATTCATCATCTCTGTGGCATTGTCCCACAAAGCACAACTCCAGACTTTACCATTGCCATAATGAGCAGATCACTATAAAACGGGAACAGCTAGGATATCAACTATTCAAGAGAAGAATAAGATCTTGAATGCAACGGCACCTTTTTTTTTTTTTTTTTTTTTTTTTTTTTCCCTCCTTTAAATGTAAATAGAGATGGAACTGTAAAAAATTAAGGAATAAGTTATTTCTCTGTCTGATCTAGAGATGAAGCTTAACCGTGGCTGGAAAGAAGGTGACAAGATGGCTTAGAGGAATAATGAGAATAAACATGTTTCCTTGGATGACTGATCCTTAGGCAAGTCCATGACACTTGTCAATAACGTGCCTTGCTAGTGACTAGTGACTGAGGAATTATGCGTCTGTTGTAGTACAAATAGAAGCTCTAAAACAAGAGGGAAATGATCAATGTGAAAAAATAGAAAGAGGGGGGAAAAATAGCAATAGTTACTACTTAGGTGATTTCTTTGGAATTTCCAAGTATAAATGTATGTCTCAAGAAACACCACTAAATGTGTAATGCTGCAACCTCTCTCTGACTGATAGAGGTCTCTAGAAGCTGGAATATTAAATATGGGAGACATTTCTGCTTTATTCTGTGTAAGACCTTACTGGTCTTAGCTGGACACTAGGAATATTAGAGTTTTCCACCAATAGTGTATAAAAGGAGGAAACTTAAGGTGAAGGTTTCTTAACAGCCAGAAAATCTAGGTGTGACGCCTCCTTCCCAGGAACAGTGGAGCTCCATATTTCAGTGAAATGTACAATCTATCTCTACTTTCTGACTTTTCTCTAAAAAAAATAATTAAAAAAAGTGGAGTTTATCTCAATCGTATAATTTTTTGTTGTTGTTGTTGGAGCTACTTAAACCTCTTTAAACATAAGTTATATACAGGGTTGTGAGGACTGAGATTCAGACTGTTGTTTTGCTTCCGGTTGTTTCTTTGTGCCAATTAACAGTGACTTCCTTCTATTAAGGTGCAGAGAGCTGAGATGCTTGGATACCACATCAGGAGAACTTCAGCCTAGAAAAAGATGTTTTGGGGATTGCAGTGCCTCTGTTTAGAAATGTCTTGTAAAACAAACAAACAAAAACCCCCATCACCCGCCCACCCAAGCAACCAAAAAACTTCCCAAAACAACCCTTAAATAGTCAAGGATATCCAGTGATCTTTCAGTTATATTAAGTATTACTTTCACTTGCATCATTAAATAATCTTTAGCAGAAGGAAAGATAATAAAAGTCATTAGGAAGACTAATTTCTGGACCTCCAGCAGAAATATTAGTTAGTGTCCTCTGCTGACCTTTGCAATCATATGTGTGCAAATTGACTGTGCATATACTTTAAAATCAATAATGCTAGCTGATAATATAGAAATGTGAGACTAATGGATGAAGAATTAAAATAGCAAACCAAAGGGTTGAAATTCATATTAATATGGACAGCTAAGGCCAAGCCATTCTGCAGAAACGAGGGCAGCAGGTCACTTTGACAGTTTGTTCATAGTTAATGGAAGTTTATTGACTATACTGTGTGAAACCACAGTGAATATTGCATATCACTTTGTCATATGGAAAAGCCGTGTTTATGGATTTCTGATTCATCAGCTAGAGTGAAAAATCTTTGTTGAATCCCCTATATTTTTTTCTTTTTAGATCAATGTGGCCCTGTTCACAGACTGCTAATACAAGCATCTTGGTACATTTTTTTGTCTTGGAAGCTTGGAGGTTTTTCTCATTTTAAAGCAGTCCCACTCATGAAATCACCTCCGTAGGTGCACCAAAATGCTGCACCAAATGGTACAGGGGAAATTCCTGTTGCTGCAATCCCATACCACTAGTGTATTATTCAGCATCACCCATTACATTGTAATCTGTTATTTTTCATGCATTAGCAACCTTGTGTTTGGTAATACACAAAAGATAAACTGTTCGCCTCAGCTAGTGAACTTCAATTGTAAAACCAGTAAACTTCAACCAAACCAGGTGACACATAGCCATTTTATGTAAAAATAATGTTTCTTTAAATAGGATATGGTGCCCCTAATTTCACATATTGTCCAAATGCAGCACAAGTGAAAAGTCATTTAGTGAAAAAATAGTAACAATAATAATGAAACAACCGACAGGAATGCTATGACCTCCTGTATAATGTAAAACAAGATTAGTCTGTCTTCCATATTTTTACAGCATCAGTCTGAAGTGTAGGAACATATATTTCAACTCTGTCAACTTGTGTGTAGGTTCACTGAAAACAGTTGGAAATCTGGATTTTTCTGATGAGATTTTCTTTTAAAATTTCCAGCATTTAAACAAAGTGAACTAAAAAAAAAAAAAAAAAAAAGAGTAAGCAGAATGGACTGTTAAAAAAAGTCTAAATAAGTGAAGACACTGAGATATTTCATTTAAATATTGTAGCCTATGAATTTAGTTTTCATTATTTTAAAATAAAAATTTTTAATCATGGTATTAATTTTTATATATCGTATTAGTGAAAGACAATGAAAAACTTCCACTTTTCCCCACTGCAAATTGTACTACATTACTGAAAATGATGTAAAATTCCCTCCCCCCCTCCCCCTCCCCCTCTTTCTTTTCGTAGAGAACTCTTCCAGTGAACATTTTTGTCTCTCATTATTTGGAACTATTTATAAATTATTCCACATTCCCAAGTCTGGTCTGTAAAAACTAAATGTGTGTGTGTGGTGCATGTAGCAGAAGTGTTTTTTAATTTAGGAGAATTAGCCTCAGTAGGACAAGCCTCTGCTCATTTCAACAGCTGCAAACACTGGCATAAACCAAGGTAAACATGTTTAAATTACATAATTTCCAGACCACTGATTTTTTTGCAACTAACTCCAGGGCAGTTCCTTTGAAAGAAAAACTCGAGGACAGATCTGCAATGCAACATTATTATATTTATTAAAATATCCAAGAAACATTCTGTTCTGGCTGTATTAAATATATTCTCCTAATATGTAATTTGGGCAAGTCTCCTGCTCCCTTCAGCTGGACCAAATAGTAGCAGTGGCATTAATAGTCTGGCCTAATGATATATCCATTTTCTTTGAATTTTGCATGTTTCTTGGTGTTGTTTTATTTATTTTTATTTTTATTTTTTGTATTTCCCACTAGAATATATATGATTTTTTCAGTTGTTTTATTTCTCTTATTTATTTATTTATTTATTTATTTATTTTCGTGGTCTGACACTAAGAACAAAACCAGTGAGTCAGTGCAGAAACCATGAATTTACATTATTGACAAGTATGTGAGATGGCAAAGGAAGTTAGAGATTTTCATCAGCGTAACCACAAAGTCAAGTCTTGACATTTCTGCCTATGTTGTAAAAGATTTTTTCATCTGCATGCATGCTCTCCTTGCTCTCTTCCCAAAGTATATGTCTTCAAAATGAGAGAAATGTCTGATTAACAAAATAGCATTACCTCAGGGCCAGATTCTGGCAGCCTCACTCCTCTTCGAAAGTGTCTTCCTTCTGGGGAGGCCAACTGAAATGACTCCTGCTGATTGAAGACGAAGCACTATCCTTATTGAGTAAAGGTGTCCAGCCGGTGAGGCATTTGCAAGGAATGCTTCTTATCTAATTGTTTAGAATAGTCAATGTAGAAGAAATGTCAGTGATCAATGAGGTGGAAAACAGGATAGGAAAGGACAAAGGTGTTTTCTTTTTTTTTTTTTTTTTTTTTTTTTTTTTTTTTTTTAAATTCAAAATTTAGGCAGTTGCATTCCAGGCCTGATAGTTGGTATTATTATCTCAACTGTGCCATAATTCCTACAAACAAAAAATTGCATATAGCACAGAAATATCTTCCAAAGTCTCTGTGACCCCTCCCCTATAACATGATCATAGATGAGCCATGAGCAGGGTGTATATTTGTCTTTGTTTAACTGAATCTATAGTCTCTTGAATTCCAAGTAATAGCTCTGTTTACCAAAGACACATATATTGACCTGCAAATAAATAAATCAGTGTAAAGCGAGGAAATGTTAGATTTCCTAAGTTGTTTGACACTATGCACTGTTTGAAGTATGGAAAACCAAATATTTTTGGATTTTATTTCACCAGCAGTAATTTTAGAACATAACATGGTAACTTTTCTGCATCCACAGTTATCAGTTTGCTATGAATGAACTATCTTGACTTTAAAATCATGAATCCCTTTAAAATCTGTGTGTTTCTTATTGCAAAGATAAGTGATTCAGAGACTGATGTTAGGCTTGTTAGCGAGCTTCCAGAAATGAAGGGATGTGGACCTCTTTCCTTCTGTACTGGGCCAGTGAACCGTTCCCTCCTGGGAGGAGACATTTTAGGAGGCAACAGGACAGCAATGTTTTTTTTGGCACAAGAAATATCTCAGCCTCTGCTCTTCCTCAGTAGCTTCATATGGCATGTGTTAGTTCAGCATTAGTTCAAGGTGATATAGCATTATGTGGCTTTGCAGAGCAGTTTGTCTAATTTATGGAGATTATTTAAGTAGTACTTGGTAATTCTTTAAGTAGTGCTTGGCTATAGCAAGAACACACTCACATGAGATAATAAAAAGGGACTGAAAGAATGCTTTCTAATAACTTGTTTTTAAGTTTTTGGGTTGCAGAGAGAGAATACCATGACAAACTTACATTGAGTGAGAAAACACTATGGGGAGCTTCAAGGAAGCTACTCCTTCTGTTAATTCACGAAGCATTAGCTTAAATAAGGAGACATTTAGCAGAAAATCAAGATGCACCCGTCATGCCCATGGAAGATTTGGGCAATAATAGAATATTTGAGGACTGAATGAAACACAACACCAATTTCAGTAGTATTTTTTTTTCCTGTCTCTGCTATTGGTGAAGATGAAAATATCAATGGCAATACTGGAACAAGAGCTGCCCTTGTGAAGGCTTATGTTGCCTAATGTTTATTGCCAAGAGGACATTTCCAGCCCCATTTTCAGATAGTAGAGCTTGTCAAAACAGTCTGAATAATTCCCCAAGGATGAATCACTTTCCTATAAGCATCATGACAGCTTTGTGATAGATGCTTTCATTTTCATATAATAGTCAACAAGGCAAGAACACATTTCATTTCTTCTCAATAAGCATGAGATTTTAAAAAGTTTTAGGTGTCTTGAAACTGCTCCAGTTAAATTCAAGATGTTTTCTGACTAGCTTAAATGGAACAAAGAAGTTAGGGCCACATAAAGCACTTTGGAAAATCCTACATTTTTTTTTTTTTTTCTCCATGCATTATTCAGTCCCTTTATGTGCTTATGCAAGCTCAAAGGGTGCAATACAAAATGCTCATATCTACACCCTTGTCAAAGAGCACTTAACAGCTAACAATCCTCTGCCAAAAATAAATAAATAAATAAAATCTGAGCTATGGCTTAATTTAAAAACCATTCAATTTTGTCATATTTCCTTATGGTAATTTTTAACAAAAGTAAATCACTATTGACAAACATGCCTTTAACAATGGTATATTAATTGAATTAAGATGGAGAATAAAGGAGACATTACAGGCAGTTAAGAGTGAGAAAGCATGTTCAACACTGAATAATTAATTTTCATTCCAAGATAAAAATGTTGCTCATTGATTTACAACCCCTTCTGGCTATAAAGCCTTTTGGTGGAAACCTGATTCTTAATTATTGTCACAGGAATGCTAAGCTTGTCAAAAAGCTATTTCCATCGTGATGATCAGCTTTAACTGCTTGGAGCAATTTTTGTGCCGTACTTAACAGCTGCTTCATCATTTGTTATCTTTTCAATTAAGCACTCTATTCCTGCATGGTTCATAATCTCTACCAAAGAAAGAAACACACATGCAAAGACACATGTGCATACATACAAGTAGGTATGCTCCTCAGCATACAATCTCATCACATGTCTGTTTCTGTTTTCTTTATTATGGAGAAAAGAATTTGAATATTTCTGTGAAACACTAGGGGAATATTTGGACTCTTATGCAACATGTACAAGATACTCTCAAAACAACACAGAAGAAGCATTCAAAGCACCACATAGACAATTTCAATTTATATAGTTCTGTCTTTGTCCCAGCGTATTTTCCTCTGCTAAATTCTCTCTGTTCCTTTCAGTGACAAAACTGAAAATAGACTGATTACACCAGTAAAAAGATTAAGCGGAAATATGTTTTACCCTAAAAACAATGCACTTACTATTCTAAAACGAGGTGTTTGTAAATTGTTCTTTCTTCGGTACATTTTTTTTCCCAAATGTAATTGATTTTCTTGGTCATTATGTGTGATTGAGGACTTTTTGCCCAGGATGAGTTTAGGAGACAACAAAGAGAGAGGGATGTCAGTTCTCTCTCCTGCAAAATAAGAAGGGAACACAATCATCTGAGGGCCTTAATTACCATGATGACAGTATCTCCTGTAAGTATTTTAGTTCTGTACATGCAAACGCACACAAGAAAATTTGCTGGTTCAGTGGTTCATGATGTAAGTCAATTCAAACTTAATTTGAGATACTTCATTTAGACTTTGTTTGAACCAGTGATCTGTGGCAAATCTTGTTTGTGCAAGAGCAGAAACAGAGGTTAATAGATATAGAGTGCCAAATTATGTGGCCAGATCAACCACTTTAACTAAGTATTTTACCTGCAGATTTGACTAGTAATCAAGGATATTTGTAGAAATTTATCTTGACAGGGTATTTAAATATTATTTCCTGTCAAGTGAAAATGTGAGTGTGCCTTTGTGAATTTGCTAAACTGAGAATTGGGTACATGTGTGAAATACCTCTCTTATCCAAGTGCAATCTGGAAGTTTTTCATAAGATATTTGTTTATTACAAACAGAAACTGGAATTTATAATAACTTATTATATACAACCATACTTTATTAGAAACCTAGTCTATCAATGAAATACATACTTAGCTCTGTTGCTGGAGTAATTCAGTTTTTTGTTGGATTAGAATTTAAGTGAAGAATTTTCTATTGTACTTACAGCTTCTAAGGTTAAAATATTGTCATCAGGCTTATTTGAGCAGGATTTGGTGGTGTAATGGGCAGGGAAAATTCAAGTCCTTGTTGCATACACTGTCTATATGAAAGACTTTCTGTACAGTTATGATGATGGTAGGCTAACCACAAAAGTGTTTGTATTATTTATATATATATATACATATATATATATATTTAGGTTTTAAGAGCTCCAGATTGAGAAAAGCATCATTTTGAGATAGGCAGTTTAAAAACACATAGCTCCAGAAGAACATTAATGTTACTTCTGACAATATAGGAACTCTTGACAATTTTTACTTTAATGTCTTACAAAGAAAGAAACACATTTTATGTATCTCATTTGATGATTCACTGCACAGGATACCAGCTGTGCCTAACAGTCCAGAGTTTCTCTGCTACTAATTCAGAACAGACCTACCTAAATGATTTTCATTCAACTTAACATGAATAACTTAATTCTAAATGTATTTGAAGAATGTGAATGGGGTATGGAATATTAAGATATCCGGTACTAAATATTGAAAGGATAAAGTGAAATAAAATCTATATATTTTCAGCCAACCTTTTGCACCTGTCACTGAGACAGATGTCTAAAGCTAACTGGTGGGATTCACTAATGGAAAATTGGCACTGCGTGCAGCCCACAACCATCTGGGACTCACCTAGAGGCTCAGAGAGCATTTCCTATGCTTCTGCAAGGTCATTTTGCAGTGCACACTGAGAACCAATTCAAAGTATAAGGTGCCACTTGTGGTAACAAGCCATTGCATGGGATAGCAGTAAGATGTCCCACACTGAGCACTCAGAAGAGTGATGAATCTGGGCAGATTTCATCTCTGTGGTATGAGGGATTTGTCTTCCAGAGACCTGTAATGTAGGGGAAAGATCTTTCACAGTAGCAAAGTGAGAGATATGTACAGGAGAAGATGCACTGAGTGCTAGTGATCATTGTAAGCGATGAAACGGTCCAGAGACCCCTCTCTGACCATGGAACCCTCTAATAGTGCTCTTCTTCTAAACTCTGTCTCATGTTCGCCATCCTTCCTTGTCAGGGAGTTTCTCTTCAGACATGCTTTTCCTTTTGCCAAATAGACAAGCGTTCTGAGAAGACTAAGCTCTGGGTTACACCATAAATTTTTCTTCTCATGAGAAGACAAATTTCTTAGTTCTTCAGTCACAAGGAAAGTTCTCTGTCATAACTCCATGTTTAATAACTTTAACTTAATCTCTAGACCTATAACTGATATTTATGATCTCCTACAGTGCATATCTTAACTTTCAGTCTATCTTAGGTTCTTTCTTTTAGGCTTGATTACCAAAGGCACCGCTTTACTAAAAAGTTTAATGCTACTACACTGCAAAATAAGGCAGGTTGTACATGAGCTATTTACAGAATTGGGACACAAGGTTAAAAACATCTTATTATTGGTTTGGACAAAGCTGAGTCTATTCATTACTAGAGGCACAGAAGACTCCATCATATGTGGATATGACACAGGTTGCTGCAAGAAAAAAAAAAAGTTTATTTAGAGGGCTGATCTGACTTAAAGCATTTTGTGTTATGTTTTGAAATACTGGACCTGAGGCTCATGTGCTGAATCCAGCTGAGGATCTGGCCCAACATTTGGCAATTCTGAAGGACTTGGTAGAAAAAGCAATGAGTAACAGTATCTGGATCTTGAATGCCTCTGGTCAGACACTGCTTACTGCTGTCAGATATTAAGCATCTAATCTACTGAAATCCATGGATTTATTTGCTAGCCCCAGGGAAGGATGAGGGCATTCAAATATTGCTGTATATGAGCAAAATGCATGGGAAGGTACAGTTATTAAGTAATACTTTCCACTTTATATGAAAATAAAATATAAAATAAAATTCTATAATGAAAAACCAACCAACCAAAAAACAATAGAAGAGGAAAATAACTCTAAATAGATTTCTTCTTGAACAATGTCTCTTTTGTATATACTATTTCACATCAACTGAAAAGTGAGAACAGAGCTGATACGTAAAAGTACAAAAAAAATTTATTGCATGAAGAAGTCAAGGAATTTAAATGTGAAGTCCTTCAGTACAGGGAAAACAGATGGGCTGAGGTAGTTCATATGTGTGAAATACTCATGTAAAAGGATTTAGTTTGTCCTGAGACATTAGGCAGGGAAATATGGAAGATGTTGCCTTGTATGTTTCTCTTTCTATCAATTTATATATGCATATAATAAAGTTTGAGGCCAATGTGTAGGCAGAGATAAAGGAAGAAGGGAGGAAGGTGTGACCTGTCATTTTTAGGACTTACAATAAGATAACAAACTAAGAAGATCAGGTGAGTGGGGCTCTTAAAAAGTATCTATCAGAGGCTTCCCAAATAGATTTTAACTGTATAGTTGTCTTCTGGGTGGCTAATGTGTCTGGACACACTGAATGTCTGCCAGTTTCTTGGAATGCATTTTGTCAATATTTTAACAATCAGAGATGTGTACCGAGAAGATTTGTGAGTGGCTAAAAGGTGGCTAATGTGGGAGACACTGTGAAATGATTAAGATAGAAAGTTGTAATAAGGGAGGATAAAATAACAGCGAGGAAAGAAAAAAGGTTTTCAGCAAGGAAATGTTAATATTGCAGAGAAATGGAAAGGAAAAAAAAGACTGAAAAAATGATTTTGAGAAAACAAGTGCAAATCACCTTTTTGTGGAGAAATAGTGGTGAGTTTACTGAGAGAATGAGTGCATTAATATGTCTCTTATGAGATAAAATACGGGCAATTTTTCCAACTAAATGATTCAGTGATTCTATGAATTTGGAGACACATCCCTAAGAAAAACATCTCAGATGTGGGATGAATAACAAAGCTGAAGCACAATAATTTCCAAAATATTTCCTGACAGATATGTGAACATACCTCTATCTGTCCACTTAAATTTATTCTCCTTCTTCTCCTTCTCCTTCTCCTTCTCCTCCTCCTCCTCCTCCTCCTTCTCCTTCTCCTTCTCCTTCTCCTTCTCCTTCTCCTTCTCCTTCTCCTTCTGCTTCTCCTTCTCCTTCTCCTTCTCCTTCTCCTTCTCCTTCTGCTTCTCCTTCTCCTTCTTTCTTTCTCCCCCTTCACCTTGTTTAATATGTTCCTGGTTATATATTGTGGTAAAGAAGAAGGTAGAATCATTCTTTCTTAAGATTTTACGATGTGCATTTACTTATTTATTCTTATTTTTCTTATTTACTTATTTATTCTTATTTTGAATTTCTATGAGAGCTCAGTCTCCTAGATTTTGTCCATTAATCTATTCTCTCTCCACTTCTATTCTAATTGTTAAGACCTTTATGATGCTGTGATCTATATTTAAAGAGCTTTTGTCTGACATAATGCAACCTGTGAGCTCAGTAACCATGTCCAGTAGTAAGGAATTTTTGCATGAAACTTGACTAACTCCATTTGGATTTTTTTCCTCCATTTTTTTATTTACTCATAGGTGAAGTACCATACTTGCAGAAATGAAAATGAAAGATCTCCTTATTACAAGCAGCTTGTTAATTTTCTCTGCACTAGAGAATATGTTATCTGTTAATACAAAGGGTAAACTTGCCTCTGTAAAAAGAACGCAATTTCTGGGATCTCAACTCAATTTACTGCTGCCTTTTGGCTTCCACCCAGGGAAACATTAAGGAATATGCTTAATTGTAAACATGTGAACAAATGAGAAGTCCTATTGATTTGCATATGGTTCAAGTTGTGCCTAAGTGCTGTGTTTGGTCAGTGCTTTAATTGTACTTTTAAATAGGCCAGTTTCTCCTTTCTGCTAGGCATTTGACACAATAGGCAAAATCCTCGGTGCAAAGGAATGCTTCCCTGGCCAGGACAGCCTTCATGAGAATTGATGGGAGATGAGTTGTGCTGGCAAAAAGAAGTGCAGAGGTATAAAGGAAAAAATAATGAAAAAGTACAATGAGGAGTGACCTGAGGTTCAGAGAAGGGAAAAAGTGAGCTGACATATAGACAGAGTTACCTACTACTTGACTCTGCTAGTGTATTCTGACAGGTCTCAATGTAGGGGGTTTGTATAGCAGTGATCATATCTGTCCTGAAAATCCCCTGTGTGAAAGAACAACATAAAGGCAGGTACATCCTTTGGAGGAAAATCAACTGTTTTTAAGGCTCATGTTATCAGAGACACACTATAGGGCTGCAATTTGCTCTGCCAGGCTTGTTTTAAATACCTAGTGTTGGAGATTCACTTGTTTTCATTATAATTGAAAAATCTGATAATGAAAGTTTTGGAGCAAAAGGGTCACAATGGGTGTAATTTAACAGTTTGCATGTATTTTGGGGGCCCTATACAGTAACAAAAAGAGGTAAAATGGGCCTCTATACATGCAGTGAGGAACATTACCACACATACTATAATCTACTCAGGTCCTTTTCACTTCTCAGGGGCATGTATGACAAAGAGATATTAGTAGTTTCAAGAAGCTAAACTTAGACCACCCAAAACAAGTGGAGAATATTTGCAAATGCTGCAATTTGGATTGTTCCTTGTAAAGCTGAATTAGCTAAGGACTTGATACACTGTGCTATCAAGAACTGCACAGAATAAGCTTTTGCTGTGGTTATCTTGAGACTCAAGATATGTGAAACAAAGCTCTTTGGAGAAGTGTGAAAAGCTGATAATCAAGATGCTAGGTCTGTTAGAACAAATAAAGTATAATATCCCCAAAGTACTATTTTCAAGGACAAACCTCATGGGAAATTACCTCTCCATGTCCCTTTCCCCCTTCACTTTATAACCAAAACACAAATATTACTATATTATTTTCCACAAATGACAGTGGCGTCTTGCTATATGTAATATTATCCTAATGTAAGATCATTGCTTGTTGACTGAGAAGTCTATTGAAACAAAATAATAAGCAGTTTAAATGCATACTCCTATTCTCTGCCTAGGTGGCAATAACTGTTACTGTGTCAAGAGTGTCTGGAAATTTTGGTTAACATTGCGTTTCTACATGATACACAAACATACCCAGAGGTAGACAAATCATTTTTCAGTGTTTGCAAACAAAGGAAAGCATAGGACAATGGACAGCAACATAAAAACTTAAATTCAAAATACAAACAGCAAGTTGGAAACAGGATCAGGAATGGGTTCTCTAAGTAATTTTGACCCAAAGGGTTTTGAAGATTTGACTGAAGAAACTCTAGTTGTGGACATTCATTTTTAATTGGAATTCTAGTGAAATTTCAGGAAATGGGGAAAATCTTAATTTTGAGCCAATATCTAAAAAACACAAGTGAAGAATCTTGATCACGGATGGGTATTTAGACCAGCACTGCTCTCAGGGAAAACAGTGAGAAAGCTGAAATAAAATGCAGTCAATGAATAAATAAAGGAAAG
This sequence comes from Stictonetta naevosa, assembly GCA_011074415.1. Taxonomy (NCBI): domain Eukaryota; kingdom Metazoa; phylum Chordata; class Aves; order Anseriformes; family Anatidae; genus Stictonetta; species Stictonetta naevosa. The sequence goes on along the minus strand of CM021700.1, from coordinate 85,468,063 downwards.
GAGTATAATCAAGGGTAATCAACACTGTTTTGTGGAGATAGGTCCTGAGAGATGTACAGTTTTCTCAGATTTAAATATATATGTGATCATCCTCTGTTAAGATGAGTATACCTTGTTTTTTAAAGGCATTTGATTTAGTAAAACTTGGTGTCTGAATAAAGACCAAATAGTCTATAGAAAGGACAAAATACTGACTAAATGGACTGTGTAAATACAGATATTTACAAATATTTTGTGTAAATACAGATATAAACTTACGTTGAAAACATATCACACATTTGTGGATGATGTAAAGATTGAGAAAATGGAAAATAAATGAATTGGGACAGTAATATAACCTGGTAGTTTGCCCTGGGTCGTGTGGTAAAATGACTCATACAAGACACCGTTCAATAAAGCCAAAAGCAAAATTAGGAAGTGGGGTGCGAGATACAGGAAAGGGACTGTGTCCTGGAAAGGCATAAGTACTGAAAAAGTTAGTCTGAATCAAGAGGTAAAATCCAAAGAAATGAGCAAGGATAGGCTTCTCTGTGTGATTTCAATAAGACTAGGGGGAATACCACATCTTGTTCCAGGGTCTTCTCCTTAATGAAGATATTGAAAAATTGGGGTTTGTTCTAATTAAAAGAACTATAAAATGATTCTGGGGTGGAAAAAAATAGTATTAAAATGAAAGGCTTATAAAATTTTGTCAAAAATAATATATAGAAGTGCTGTGACCACAATTTCTAAGAATCTGTATGAACTGATACTGCTACCTACTAAGTCAGGTTCATATTTGGTAACTAGGTCAGAAGTAGCCAACTCAGAGTACTAAAGAACATTTTTTAACAATAGAGAAATTAGATCACAAAGTGAAATAATCATGGAATGATATGACTATGACAAAAAGATGGAGTTCAAAGCTCTGAGTACTCAAGCTGAGATATGTCTTTAGTTTTCAGTTCTTTAACCAAATGCAAATAATTGGGCAACTGTGTGGAATCAAGTGGTATGTAATGTATATTCCAAAATGTGGCCTTTTGGGGCTTTAATCTCTGCCGTGAGTACCAACCCAATGGAATTATTTCACTTGAATATGACAGTAGAACTGAGTTTAAATTTAGAAATGTAATTATGATACTCGTTTCCATTTCCAATGAAAATTAACACACTGGGATTATAAGAGCCCTATTTCAGTTTTATTTATTCTTAACATCAAATTTCTATTTTCTTCTATAAGTTGATATGATATTGCTATTTCATTTATAGTAGAGAACCTAACGGTATGTGTCAAAATCCTTTTGTGCTATATTGTTTTAAGTTTCAATATTTTTTCTAACAACAGCTTCCTTTCACCAGTGTAATTTCTTAATCAAGACAGACTCCCTTTAAATTAGAATGTCTGATTTGCAGGGTGAAGTTCCTGTTGTCTGTAGTAGATAGGACAAGTGATCTGTACTTCTCTAATTGTCCTGGAAATAGAGCTAATGCAATCTTTTGCCTTTCTTTGGTCTTTTAAGTGATATCCTCATGTTCACTCAGGCACCCGAACACAACCTCTGGGCTTGTGAATATTAGCAGTGTTTCAACAACCAGATATTTTTCATTCTGAATAGCTATCTAACTTTAGTCTATTGTCTTTTTGCCCAGATGAAGATTTATTTATTTATTTATTTTTTATCATAGGGATAAATCTTTCGTTAGTGTAATAGACTGTGTGAAATGTGGTCTGACACACAGTAAGTAAGGAATAATACTTTCCAGGGCATGCCTCCAGCACCTGGGAAATAGGATATATTGTAAGAAACGTGCCCTGAAGAATAGTATTTTACTCATAAACAGAAAGCAGACATTTTGAGGGGACCAAATCAAAAGTGAATGAAATATTTTTAAAATTTTACTGTTAGATAAATGAAAATATCTTTAATCTATTTCAGGTCAGAGACTTATTTGGTTGTGAATCAGCTTAACTTCACTTAAATCAGGAAGACTGTGCCAGTATTCACCAGATGATAATCCTGATTGTCTTTTTCATTGACTGAATTTGGTTTCACGGTTGAAAGGACCCAAACTGGTAACTCTGAAAATTTATCTCATGTTCTAAATTAATTTACTTAAAGTTCAAATATCATAGATTAGACGCAGAACTTCTATTTAAAATTAAACTCAAGAATACACTTTTACGTCTCTGTCTAAGGCCTAGATTGCCCAAGGCTGATTGTTCAAGATGACCAAAACATATGAATTTCGAAAAATCTTAAAAAAACTCTTCTCCATGGGACTGAGACACTTACTTTGCCTTAACAACCTTTTCTCTTTTTGCTGGTGGTCCTTATCCTCATTTCCCTGAATACCACTGAAAAACATAGTCCCAATGATCTTTCTGAAAAGGGTTTAAGTGCTCACTTTTTCATTTTTATATTTCTATGTTGTTTACCTTTACAAACTCAAAATCAAAGCATTTAGTTCAATAGTTAAATGTCGATAATAAATATTTGAGACATGAATTAGTAATGCCTAAGTACTAAATTTCATGAGATTTGGCACCTTACTCATCTAGGCTTCACTGAAAATCCTCGCCCCAGGAAAACAAAACAAAATAAAACAAAACAAAGAAACAAGAAAAAACAACAAACAAACAAAAACTAAATAATGTGTAATTAGGAAACCACCAGTTGGAGAATGGGCTGAAATCACAGCTCATCTTACTTGTAGTTCAAGATGCTGAAGAAGGAATACAAGGTAAAGATTTTAATCACAAAAGAACCTTTTTTTCTACTATCCTGACATGCTGCCTTCAACTACTAATTTTGACTATAACCTTGTTCATAAAATATAAGCATTCTTTAATCAACTAGGTTCTTCTAAAGAAAAATACTTTTTTTCCTGTAGAAAATTCTTGCTTCATACATTGTCCCCATTTCAATTAAGATTACCAATAACTTTATTATTCTTTCATTCATGTTAATTTACATGGGGGATAGCTAGCTATGGCTATACAGCTTTTAGGGAGAATCAGCATCATGCCCCATGTGGTGTCCTCGGAACACTTTGACAGTGCTGGGAACTGCAGATCTGAGTGTGAAGCAGAATTCTCTCTTTCAGATATTGATTTGTTTGCTGTGAAACCTTTTAAATTGCTAAGTGCAAAGTGCTCATAGCCACAGAGCTCCAAGTAACTCTACTTTTCTACTCATAGATACAGCAATACCTGTTCCTACAGAGGTCATATTGCACAGGCCACAGGCAAAATGTCAGTTTTGTAGCATCCCTTTCACTTAAACTACCCCATACAGCAGAACACAATGTTTTATTGGTGCATTGTCACCACATTATTCTTCTTTTGGAATAATTAATGGCTGACTGTGTGTGCGAAGGATTGCTTTTAAGCACCCACCTTGAAAAATAGAAGAATGTTTTTTGACATTCACATTGGCTGTGTCTTTAGGTGGCAGTGACTCAACTGGTCATTTCAGCTCTGAACTGACCCCGCATTCAAAGCCTTTGCTTTCAGATGGGCTGATCTGGTTAAAATGTACCAAGAGACCGGTATAGAGGATCTATAGTCTGGTGTTTCCAGCCCAGCAGAATAGGGCAGGCTGTGGGAGGAACCCATGGAGACTTCAATGTGGCTCTGAGCTACCTAGTGAGCTCCAGTTCCCATATTGCCACCACAGCATGGGGCACTTCTGGCTCAATAGCAACCTGTGTAGCTCCAGTGCAGCACCAGAAGAATGGGTGCTGGGGACTAGGGGAGTATATGCAAGAACATACTTAAGCTCCTTCTCTTTTCTCCTCCCACGTATTATTTTCTTGACATTGAAACTAATTTAGAAGCAATTTACTCTATAAATCCAATAAGTTGCACCTTATTTCTCAGCATACAGTGCATACCTCAGTCTAACATTTGGTTTTGGACCTCAAGATATGCCTCACAGCACACAAAACTCTTTTATTTCTTTCCAGTTATCCTGTTTTATTGAATGAGGGGAAGAAGCATCTATGTTAGTTTCACTGCTGTCACAGAAAGAGTCAGGAATGAAGATAATCAGGCCCATTCTGTATAAGTCTTTCCTCAGATGGTGTTAAGGACTTTCCACACCAAAGCTGCCTGATGTATTTAAAAAGACTGCTCCTCCAAATGACATCATGAAGAGTTCAAAATGAGCTGTACGTATCATTCTCATTCAGGAAAATCTTTAGTGAAAATTGCCTACAGCTTTCTCTCTGAGCAGCGCACTAACATGATCCAAAAGGAGTGTCTTAATTATGGTAATTATAGGATTTAAAATTCATTAAATAAAATATTGAGGCTATTCAAACTCAGATTTTTGAAGGATTATAGTGTTTGACAACACTATGAAAGGTTTAAGTGCGTAGTTTAACTGCCAGAATTGGTTTGTGTTTTGCCCTCATTACTCAGCATGAAAAACATGTTTTAAGTGGAATCTGCAGCCCACTTTCAACTGTCAGTCCAAATATATCTATTCACAAGCTGAGAAATTAGCACAGCACAGTTGTGACACCCATCAAGCAAGAACAACTCGTTGGTTTCAGCATAACTATTTTCAGACAATCTGACATCCAATTCACGGCTTTCTATGGTTCACTTTAAACAAAATAAAACAAAACAAAAACAACAAAACAAAGCAAAACAAAAATCAAAAACCAAAGAGGAATCTTGTTCTGAAGGATGAACAGTGGCTTAAAATGACTAAAACCCGAATCAAAAGGTAATGTCTGGCTTTCAGACTCTGCCTGTCTGGCCACTGACTGTATTACAGTGGAGTGAGGAAGGTAGGGGTCAGACATTGTCTTTTCCTCACCTGTATCCCCATACAATTTCCAGCCACCACAATGACACTGCATTTGCACTACTATTGGTATTTGTCAGGTAAAAGTGGAGGAAAGAAAGAAAAGGAAAAAAACTTTCTGTGCTTTAATAATTTCCCCTATCCTGCAACAGTTCCTGAAGAAAACCCTCAGAGGTGAGTCATATGTTCCCAAAGAGTCAGCCCCATGCTGAGGACTGGTTAGTCCTTAAAGTCACTGGTGTGCACTGAGTATTCCTGGGAGGTGCTCTACTCTCCCAGTTCTCCTGTCACTCTCTCCACACAGAAAGCAGTTCTGATCATAGCTTTGTGCAAAATGTACAGTTCTGACCTTACTTTTTCAGCTTCTCTCACCTCTATTCAGTGCTGCTCCCTCCTGACTCCACTCTGAGTCATTACAAAATGTCCATGCTCAGCTTGCAAAGAGAATGTTTGGCTTAGGTAACACTGGTATCCCCATGCCTAAAAATATTTTCTTATTATTCCCACTACTCTTCTATGCCTCTTTTCACAGAAATCCACCAGTGCCCATGTACATCAGTAAAGCAGTGACTAATTCAAATAATGTAAATGGAACTACACTGAGAAAAAAAGCAGTGCATGTAAGACCAGCATTAAGATCTTAACTGTCAAAAATATAACATTGTTATGAGTTAAATTTATCATATATTTATCTGTGGCCAAGGAGGTTTCATTTGCAGTACTCATTCATCACAATACTGGCAGATGGATTAAAGATGGATCTGAATTATGATCACTATATTTAAGAACAGCCCATCTTTCCCAAGCATAGTAACAGAAGCAAATTTTAGCAACTACCTTCAGGTCTCTTTGGAAAACAAAGCAACATCAATAAGGACAACTCAGACTCAGAAGAGTGTCTTAAAATGCCTTGTGACCATCCATTAAAGCTTGTTCATTTAAGGCTTGAGAACTTGAGTACTGTTTGGATCACAGCCCTCCAGGAATATTAGACTTTCGCTCAAGACCAGAGGCCAGTAGGATGCTGCGTGCATATAAATAATGGTGGTTTGAAATCTGCAGCAAAGCCTCAGATGATAATAAGGTTAACATGAAAATCACTTCTGGAAACCAAAGGCATGTAAGCAGTGTATGACACTAGTTGCATAGGTAAGTTGAACGACACTTTTGTGTACATGCAAACTTAGCATGATTGGAAAATCCAAGTTATCGCAAGATTTATAACACACAAAAATGCAAATTATCACAAATGCATGCATATCTATCTATGCATATCTACATAGACAGCGACAAAGTATGCCATTAAGTAGAAAATGTGGAATGGAAGGCATTCCTGAACGTTTTTATAGATCTTAAACCAAATATACCATCAAACTTATTGAAAAATAAATGATTCTAGAAATATAAAAAAGAATGATAAATTTTGGTATGGATCTGCAGTAACAGCTGTTTAAGCTGAACACTCAAGACTACGCTTTTGTAGTTTGATGAACTTAAATCCTTTGTCATGTATGTAATGTTGTGCTTATTTCTATAAAAACATATGGAGAAAGGAAGCCACTGTTTAGGAAATTATCTCAGCATTTTTCCAAAGAGGAGTCTGCATGAGAGGATAGAAAATAGAGATTTTGTCTATAGCAGTCTCTCCAACCAGGAGAGGGCAGAAACTTCATTCTGTGGTGGTATGAAATCATGAGTGCACATCCACAGGTAGAAACTATGCCCTATTTCTAGAAACCCTTAATATTTATCTCATATAGACATAGTGGAAGACCATTTTTCTGCTAATCCTCAAATCCAGTGGTATACTTTTCTGAAACTGCAACCAGAAATTCCCTATTCCAATCTTCATTTTCACATTTATTCTATGCCAGGTACCCTTTATCACCTATCTGCTTCTCACGAGATCAGTAATTTTGTTTTCTTTTCAGGCAGACAAGTCCACATAAGCCCTACCAAGAATATTCTAAGTCCCATGTTATTTTTAAAAGGTGCAAAAATGGAGAAAAATCAAAGAGAATCCAAGTAAGTAGTTTGAATTCCTTTCTAATTTCAAATTCTGTAGTAGCTCAATAGTAGGGTAAAACTTTTAAAAGCTAAAGAGAGTTCACAACAGACATTTTTTATTTGAAAAGAAATGAAAGAAAGACACTATTTGAAATTGCCTGATTTCAGGAAAGAACAGAAGGCCAAGACTCTTTCCAAAATATCAAGGGTTGTCCTTGACTGTATTGGTATTTTAAGGAGAATAAAGAGTGTATAAGAGCTTTTGTAACTGGCATTAAAATATTAGTTTCAGTTTAAAAGTTGCCACGCTGAACTCAAATCCAATTGAATTGCTGCTTATGGGTAAATGACTGTCTCTTCAGTTTGCAGTAGACAGATGTCAACATTACAGCTGGAACTAATCATAAGCTGTCATCATTACTGGAAGTAACTGAAACTATTCTTGAATGTAGATAGCTGGGACTGAATGGACATGAAAACTAATTCATCCTCTCACACTTAATATCTCATTTCTCCAAGCAGATGGGAAAGAGGGCAGAAACTCCATTTCACAGGACATTGGGCAATTTTGACATTTGTCTTCATGTGGATTAAAAACAAAACTTGAAAATGTCAACATTTTCAGTGTAAACAAAATAAATCATTTGCTCTCAATTCAAATGTTTCATTTTGACAAAGTCTGAACATTCAAATTATTTTTCACTCCTTTTCAGTGATACAGGACAAATATTAGGATAGAGCATCATTCATATGCTTCATGCTTGAGATGAAAAACAGAATTATTTACTTCTAAGGATATTGAAAAATGAACTTCCTCCCTCTTCCTTCCTTCAGATAAACCTCTGCTGAAGTTAATGAAACTTCATGAGGTGCTTTGACTTTTGAAAGTAGAATTTGTTGGAAAATGTCTCTATCAATATTCTCCAGTCTGCAAAGCACATTTGAGGAAGCTTAGCAGTACTGCCTGGACAGGTATGAAAGGATGCCATTTATAGCACCATTTATGCTACTTCAAGACTTGCAGGTGGGTGTTCACTTTGGTTTTCAGTTTAGATTTAACAGCTCTTGCTAATGAGTAAGCAACTCACACACATTAAAGAATCCTTCTCAATAGCCTGGTTACATTTATGAGCCTTTTTGAAGCTACCTGAACAAAATGTTATTAATTATAAATTGTAATTAATTTGAACAGGCTTGGGAAAATTTGGGTTGGCTATGTATTCTTTACATGCCACCTGCCCACCCTGTATTTATATGAATTACTATTCTGACTTTCTGTTTTTCTTGTATTCCATTTTAAAGATTACTCCACGTAAAGTGAAAGCTTTAGGAAACAAAACTTCTTTGACCTCACTGGAAAAAAAAAAAAAAAAAAAAAAAAGTAAATATGATTATTTGAAAATATCAGAGATGCAAATAACTAAGAAAAATTTTCTCAAACATATTTCTATGGGAAGACATTTCAGACTTACTCAGACTAAATTTTAGAACTGACCAAGTAGTGTGAAGTGAACAGAGGGATTATCCCCCAAGTACCTGGTCATGTAATCAAATACCACAATCACATTATTTAAATGGTGTATCTACTAGGGTGAAAAAGAAATTCATAAGCTTTAAGTCTTGGGCTTTGAATTTACTTTTTCTTCAAAGGCCAAATGGACTTCAGGAAAAGCAAGTAACAACAGAGATGTTTTCCTTGAGGAAAGATCATATGTCTATTAGAGTAATAGTTAATGTTGGGAAAAAGATACTTGTTGAAACTGAAAGCAAGCTTTTGAGATCTAAAGAAGAGATTACCAAGTTTTATGACTTGTCTGTTTTTTTTTTTCCATAGATAGATAGATATTTAGATAGTTAGATAAAAGAAAAAACAAGTCTCTCTCCCTGCAGACCTGCCCTACCAACAGTTTTGAGTGATACATAGTCTTTAACCAAAAATTGAGTTTTTAAGAACAAGGTTCTTGTATCATTTGTGGCTGCTACTTAGATGAAAATAAGAGCATATATTTATTTAAGGAATAATTTTTAAGGAATAATTTTATTGACAGTTTTCATGAACTTTATACCACTGTTGGTACCAAAGAACATCATCTGTCTCTGAAAGTAGACTTCAGAATAAAAAGGCTGGGAGGATGTTATCTTCTGTCTGACTCCCGTTCTGTGTTCTAGCTTGTGAATCTCTGCAGAAAATTTGCAAAAGAAATGTTGACCTTACCAGAGGAACAAGAGATGTACAATGTCCAATATCCCTGAGGATAAGATTTAATCTCATTTAAAAGGATTTTTTTTTTTTTTTTTTTTTTTTTACCTAGGCCTCTGTAAAACTGTTATTGCCTATCAAGCAAGCAACATTAAAGGAAGACTAAGTATTGCCAAGAACCTTCAAATCTAAGTATTCCAGTGTCTCTCAATCTACTTTTCAATAAGTGCCATTTCTACCTCTTTACCAAACAGATGTGGAGAGGACCTGAAGACACATTAAAAAGTGCGTGTGCTAGGAGGCTTGATTTTGTTATTCTTAGTGACATAGCCCCTGGTCTCTCCCTGTTTAAACTCCTAGGAGCCACTAACACAATTCATTTGGAAATGATAGCCAGATTTGGCCTGGAAGCTCCCACAGGGACTGACACATACAAATATCTTCATGTGTGTGTGGGCTTTTTCTTTGTCTCACACCAATTCTTTGTGTCTCTTACAATGACAAGCAAAAAGAGAAAAATGTGTAAGAGCTCTTCCATGTGCTGTTTTATACAACTTCCATGGCCTCAATATCTCTTCTACTTCCATACATACCAAGTTAAATAAGATATTTAAAAGGAAAAAGAAAAGGAGCACTTATGAATGGTCTGTTGAGGCTCAGTCTAGTTTTTTTCCTCTCTCTCATCTGTCTTTTCCAGAGTGATTCCTGAGGGGAAAAAAAACACTTAAAATACACTCCTGGTCCTGACCCAAGTCCCATCGCTTCTTCATTCCTCCAATGATCAAGGCAAAAAGCACTTAAACAAGCTCTTTGGGACAATTCATGCACCTCCTTTCCATCGTCTACCTTTATGCTCCAGGAGATAAAGGTGCTTGAAAGGAAAGGTTTTGGGGATACTCAGCTCACTTTCCTTTTCTGCCCTGATCATGTTTTCATCTGATTGGATTTTGCAAGTCTCTTCCTCTTCAACAAAATAAATCTCCCAGCATATGATATCATGCTAAAGATCTTGATCTGACTGTTGCCTTATGGTTTCCCTTGCATTAATGATTGCTGTGTAGGAGAGATATGGATTTTGCAATGACCTGGTAAAATAGCTGTATGTCACTTTATATTTCCTCTTTACAGAAAAGATTTATCAGGATATTCAAAATATTTAGACTTAGCTTTGGCATGCACTGCACCAGTGGCCAGGAACAAGTTCAGATTGTAAAATCTAGTATTTTCTTAGTGCTCTAGCATGGTGTTTGTGAAAGGTGAAGCAAACAGCACAACACAGAAGCTGGTCTAGGACTCTGGGGTTCCCTTCAGTTGCCAAAGCAAAGGCATCTACTACTGTTTAAGTGACTTCAGGTATTCTGCAGCCCCTCCAGCTGCCAGCCCAAAAAGGTCCAGGACTGTGTAGGTCTGCATCCCATCTGCCAGCACATTGCATGTCCCAGATACTGTTGGGGCATTTAGGGGCATAACGAGTTTGGACAACACTGAGTGCTTAGTTGTTTCCAGCTGTCTCTGGAGCATCAAACTCTTCTTTGCAAAGAAGAGCTTAGACAAATATGCTTAAGAAATAAGAACAAATCTCACTTTCTTCTGCTTATGGTTACCTAAGAAAAATGAGAGAAGAAAATATTAAATACCACCAGAACAGAGCTTGCAGTAGGATTGAATTGACAGATATTGCATTAGAATGAAGAAAAAAAGAGAATATGTTGTCAGTTTTGTCTTTTTCATCACTGCATTTTTAAGCAAAACTCATTTTAAGTTAAAGAAGTTACAGAAAAATTCCAATCTAATCAAAATGTTCATTTTAAAATGAATTATTATTATTATTATTTTTAAGGAATAACTATTCCTACCCCTCTTCAGCATCCTTAGAAAAAGGAGAAAAACTGAGACAAGCAAAAATTAAAAAATGTTTTGACAGTAAGCAGAAACATTCCACATCAAATTCACAGCCCAGAAAATGTCTTTTTTATTACAGCATTCACTAAAAACATTGTTTTAGAACCAGCTCTACCGAAGAGATTATGCCTGTGCCAGTCTGACTCATTGTAAGGATGCAGATCTGAAGGGTTCTTCTTGAAAGAGAAACATCTCCATGGAAGGAAGAGATTACACAACAGGGAACTGTGCTGTATGAGTAAGACTTTAATAACCATGAGCCCTTTCTCTGAGAAGTGCAATGTGGCTCTGTCATCAGCATAGGACCAGTGTAGTTCAGCACCAAACTGTCCACACTTATGGCTTCAATTAAGGAATTAACATTGTTATTGTCAGTACACAGCAGCTCTAACAGAATAATACACACAGCTTGCTGGAGCTCCAAGGAAAACTGTTGCCAGTCATGTAGTTTTGTTTTGTGTGAGTCCCCAGAGCAATCTTTGAGACATATGTCCAGGTGAGCTACGGGTACTACACCACTTAGCACAGCCACTGCATCCCAGCTTTCTATTGCTAAAACAGCCAGAATAAAACAGCTCCTATTGATTTTAACAGAGTCAGCTGGGGGCCTAATGAGTATATCTAGCCCAGCAGCTCTGGCCCTGTACCAGCAATGTGAATGTTAAGAATTATGCATGTGTGAAGGAGGGTAGTTTGTCATATATTTCTGGAAAGTAGTTTAAAAACTTGGCTTTAATAATGGGCATGTTGACAGCAACTGGGCTTTGCTGGCCAGATCCCTCAGATATCAACCACTCTAGCATCAGAACTATTTTGACGTCAAAACAAAACAGGCTATTTACTTTTTGAAGTTAAATTAAATCCAGAGTGTATGATGCCATTTAGAGAGCTGGAGTTATAGGCCATTTTGTCCAAATGAGCTGAGCAAGGTATAAGTTATGAACAATTCTATAAAACACAGAGACCGGGTTTTGTCATGTGGAAATTGAGAGCAATATCAGTTAATACAGGAGTGTATCAGGTCCAGTGGTGTTAGAGAAGAGCAGCACTAGAGAATTTGCAATGCAGAATACATTTCAAACTTATTTCACTCTCCCGTCTCATCACTGCAAATGGGATTGTTGGCAAATAATTAATTCTTCAGATATAGGTGTAATAAAAGATGATTCTTTACAGTAATGTCAGTCAGCTAAATGATACTTCACCAAGTTTAAGAGGGGGGGATTCTCCCACCCTGTGGTGGGCTCAGAAGTTTCCTCAGGGATCCTCGGAAAGAAAGCACCCTGGAGATGAAGAGCCATGGAAGAAATCCTGCTGCTTCTGTTCCCCTTCTCAGGCCATCTTCCCTTTTCTCACCTCATGGAGGTATCATTCTTGTCTCTTTTGTGTTTGCTTGTTCCCCATTCAGGCACTCTCCTTGCTTGCTCTAGTGAAGCTGTCCCAGGTCCCTTGGGATCTCCTCTGTCCTGAGGGCAGATATGTCCCTGGCATATGGTTCTCTGCTGAACTGGCCTCCTTTGGACCCTGGTTTAACTGGGTTACTGTTCTTATTGTAGAAACATGCTGGTTTTATACAAAGTGATTGCTGGACAGACTGATTTCTCTTGGCCTGATTATGGCATGCAAACAGTGAGTGTGCAGAGGTCAATCATATTGACTGAGTATATCTACTATAAGGGCTGAAGTGGTGGGAACCAGAGTAGTTTGGGACCGCAGCTAGCTCTAGGAACATGTTATTTGTGCCATTGTTTTGCTGCTCAGGTGGAGTGAGACTCTTCAGACTGCTCCTATGATCCCCCTCTCATCCTTTCTACTGGCAGAAATTTCTACTCCTCTGGCAAAACTTCCTCAGGTTTCTCTGAGATCCCATCTCACACCAGCTCCTATAGGAAATCAAGGTCTTTCTCCTTCATGGAGAGTGAAGAGGTGGGCTTCCCCTGCCAGTGAGGAAGGAGTGCCCTAGTGTTTCTTTAGCATTGGGCAAGCACAGCCAATGGGGATTTGGTTAGGATTTGGACTGCCTTGAATCTGTCCTGAAAAGCTGTCTCCTAGACACCAGAAGAGACTGTTTCCTAAAAGAATTCAAATTTAAAGTAAATGATTTTCTTTATGCCATACATAAAGGATGCGATTAGAAAGTTATCAATTAACATAAATTAGTCTTCTTGGCTTTTCTCTTGGCTCTGCAATTAGTCATAATAACTCGCAGGGCTAGGTTCATTTATGTAGAATATATTTGTGTTAGTACATAAAGTAAGAGAGGAAAGCAGCTAAGTTAGCAGACAGACCAAACCCAGCTAGTCTGCCCTTTGCTACCAAAAATTTCTACTGTAACAAGAAAAGCCTTTGTCCATCTGCAGCTGTCCAGAAGACTTTATGGTTCCTATCTGAGACCCTTGGACAACACTTTCAAACATATGGTTTGATTATTGAGTGGTCTTGCAAGGAACCAGGAGTTGGACTCGATGTTTGTGGGACCCTTCCAAATTCGGATATTCTACGATTCTGCAAACTGTAGACCTGAACAAAGTAATTTATGCTTCTTTGGTCTCATGCTTGGCTACTGTAACACAAGCAAGAGCTATGGGAAAAGTACTTCTCAGGCAGATTAAGAAATTCTCTTGCTAGATAGCTAACTCACAAAAATTCAGGACTTCAAGTCTCCATCCAGACCAAAATATTGTCTCCATAGCAATGTGTACAGGCATAGTGCAGGGCATTATGAGAATTTGCACTTAGAAAAGGGTTTATTCCTCTCCTGCCTAATTTAATGGAAGGCAATCAACCTTGAAACCAAAAATATTTGTATATTCAGGCCAAATGTATTTTGAAATAATTTACTTCCCAGAAATAAAAACACTAGTATAAATATTCTTTTGGAAAGAGATAAAAGGAAAAAATGAGGAAAACTAAAGAAAATTTACTGACTTCACAGAAATATTAGAGGGTGTTCATGTACCATTCAGTGCCAACAAGTGTAAGTACCAAATGTATTTCTTTCATATAGTATCTGTATTACTGTGAAAGCCATTGTTGTATCACTGAAAAATGACAAGCAAATGTCAGGTTGCATGTCTGTAATTGGTGATAAATCTGGAAGCCAGGTGGTAAATGCCATCACATGGTAAATGTAGTACATGAAAAATTATAGTACATGAAAAATTATAGTAATGTAATAGTACATGAAAAATTATAGTAATGTAATAGTGTCCTGATTTTTTACAAAACATACATGTGGTTGCCTGTACACACTGTACACATGAAAGATCCTATGGAATCAGTCATGAGTATAAAAGCTCTTAGATGATAAGTGTTGTTCTTTCATTAGTCCTATCATGCACTTTGTAAGGCTTCCATCAACCTTTAAGCGTGCTGCATTTTTAAACTTTCATAAGGTTTCACCTAAGGTTTCACCTTAAGGAAACCCAGTCTCATACTCTTGTGATGAATAAATGCTTGTTTTTTTTTTTTTTTTCTTTTTTTTTTTGTAAGTGCAAAAGAAAAATGCACATGCTAGCATTTTATAATCATGAAAATTTATTATTATTATTATTATTACTAGGTTGGAGCAGGGAAGTTAATTTTTGCAGTATTCAATCCCAATTGCAGAATAACAAAAGATGATAGTTGAACAAAAATGCTATTGTTTCACTGGGAAGCAATTAGGCTGGTGATGGCAGGTCTCAAGTGAGAATGTAGTTCCTCAATGAGCTATAATTACCTGCTATTTGCCAAAATTGCCATTAGAGTAAGTACACTGTCATGACTGAAAACCCTAATTACCTAGGATTTAGAGGTTTGTGAAACTGTTGTGCTTTTAAAGGGCTAACTACACTATTAATACATTTTAAAAATTGAAATTAGATTGAAGCATCCCACAAGTTTTATATGGTGTTGTACTACCATTGCTTAAGATGTTGAAGTGCTGGATTTTTTATAAAGTCTTGATCATAATGGAATAATTTTTCTGGCTGAATTGGACCCACATTGTACTGTTTTCTTTCTCTTCCAAGGACCATATGCTTTCACACCAAGAACAAATTTATCCCTTTACATGGGAGAGATCATGAATAAAAATGAAGTGTTGAAGAAGGAAAAAGAAATGTGGCTATGATTATACCATGTTTATGTCCACAGTGGACAGATGAAATCAATAACACAAGGCTGTTATTTTAGTAATTATAAAACCAGAATTTGTAATGAGGCTAGCTCCATGAGAAATATAAAGACAACATGCTCTGGAGAAGGTTTGCATGGAAGGATCTAAACTCAGATTAATATTCAATTTCTTGAAATTGCCTTAGAAGAGGCTTTAATTTAGTGAAATTCAGGGACCCAAAACTGTGACTGATCTGTATCCTTAAGCCATATTCATATACATCTGGTACTTAAACACTCAGCTTGTGATTGGAACTCAGTTCTCCTTACCACCACTGGTGAAGGCAATGGTTGTGTTACTTACACTGTTAGAGATGGAGAATGTCTCACTGAATCCAAGAGCACTAAACAGTCCTGGATACAAAATAAATAATTTGCCCATAACCTACTAGGCAGAAATGTAATGTTAGTATAGACAGTTAGGCAGACACAATAAAAATAGATCCAGAGGTGAAAGATATGTTTCAAAAAGTACTAAAACTTTTAGCAGCTGCTTATCAGGCTTAGTAGAATTAAACAGGTAAACTATGCAAGAAAAGAAACATTCCATTTAAATTACTTTTAAAAATATATAATTTTAGAGCTTAAACACTTTGAGATGAACTTATTTCTTACTGCCAGAAAATTAATGAAGCAATGTTTGTTGTGAGAGTTGCCTTGGGGGTGTCTAAAGATACCTGAAGTTTAATGCCAAAGCTAAGTGAAGAAAAGACACAGAAAGTGGGACGTATAGCTGAAGAGAGAGAAGAGAGGAAAACCCACTGCAGAAATACTAATGTTGTGAATGGATTTCTGAAGACTGATGTAGAAAGTCTGAGAGGAGGAGGAAGCTGACACCATTTGAATTATCTGAGTCCAATGTTCCTGTCTTGTACTAAGATCTCCAGGGTTTTATACCTCTACGATTTAATTGGAAAAGAAACTATATATTTTTTGAAGTATAGGAGGGGACCTTTCATAGCCACCAGCACAAATGTATGAAAGTCACAGTGAATTCCTCACTAACATAGATTTTCAAATCAAAACCGAATGCCTTTATAAAAATGAGGTATTTGTCCTTTGAGGAGCTTCTGTGCTTAGTGCATGGACTGTAGACAGGATGACATGGCTTATGTTACAGGAAAGATTGGATTATCATAGACTTTCTTTCTGGACTTACATTTCCATTATTGAATGTGAAAAATAAGTTAAACCTGTTAGCTCCTGAATCTCAAGTTCCTTATTTACATATTCATAAAGTGAACTAGTAAAAACTATTTATAATAAATTAAAATATAAACTGGAGATCTGAAAAAAAAATATGAGAAGTTAAAATTCTTCTGGGATTTTAAATTTTGTCTCTCTTCACAGTCATATTCAGACAAAAACAGGCAGGCTACTGTATATCATCTTCTAAAGAAGTTCATTAACCATCTCCACTTTCCATTTCCTGTCATCTTCATTACCAGACAGTATTTTTTTCAAAAAATGTACAACATTAGGTCCAGGAAAGTAGGTAGATATTTCTCTCAACTTGATCCCAGTGTCTTCACTAAAGTTTGTTGTAAATTATTTCTCTCATGTGAATTTATATCTCCAAAAATTTGAAAACACATTTTGTTCCATATTATTTTTTAAAACAACTGGACATAAAAGAACAAGTGGAAGATTAAACCTCTGCCTTATTAATCTGCACTAAGCCACTTCCTCAACTCATCAACTTCAACTCCTAATTATGGTAATTAATTGTTCATTAATAACGCATTGACTCTATTAACTTTTTATTGTGTTGCTTAGTATTCATGTAATTAAAAATTGATACCCTTATTCTTGATTTTATTAATTAATGTTTAGTTATCTATATTATTTTTAATAATTTGTCACTGCAGATAGAAATAATGTTTTCTTAGGCACAGAAATATTGAACTTCTTCCTGGTTTCCAGTAACCAAAAGAATTCACTTTTTTATCACAGGGAGAAATATATTTTCTATAGCAGTTAGATTAAATTAGACTGGGTAAACTCTTCCAGGGAATAATTGGATACATGGTATGATACTGAAATCCAGAACAATGGGTCTTTTGTGAGTAGTACTAGGTGAACACAATGAGTTCCAGTATCTTTTACTTGAAACATTCATAGAGAAAGATTTTGAAAATTGAAAATCTGACTATTTTGCTGTTAGTCTAGCAGAAAAAAAAAAAAAAAAAAAAAAAAAAGTATTGAACAGAAGACTCACATTTCTGTCCTGCACAAAATAAAATCTTGCGGGATAGGAACAATCAGTAGCAAGTCCTTTTATAAGGTGTGTATCTCAAAAGAAAATTTAATAATGGATTTTTATATAAATGTGTGTGGGCATCCATAAAGAACAGAGATTCAAGAGAATGATATTGTACAAAATAAGAACAGCATAGATCAGTCATTTTGAAGATAATATTAGGAAGATGAAATGAACACTTAGTTTTTGTATACCAGAAAGCACACACACACACAAAAAATGGCCGTTACTTTGTAAAGGATCTTGTAGTTTTCTCCTTCATGTACCTTTTTGCATTCTGCCTGAGTTTTTACCTGGCAGCTTTTGCAGACTTGGCCTTTTAGACACACTGAGGACTGTAGGAAAGACACACAAATGCAGGCCCTGTCATAACTGTGAGAACTGGAAAGGTTTGCAATGATCAAAATTTGCCTACCCAGAGTGTCATCTCCAAAGTCCCACTTATCAGCCATGATGTTGAACCAGATCTCTTGGCTTCAGCTGAGCTAGGCTGGGAACTCTTTTCAGAAAGACACATACTCTAAGTTTTAAGAACAACATAGGAATAGCCATGATCAGAAACGAGCAATAATTTTAAACAAAAATATTATTTCAATGAAGCTATGCATGTAGTCTTTTCTTGTATTTTTCCTTTTTGTGAGCTAATAACTTCCATATACTGAATACTGACATGGAGATGAAATTAAATGGAGTCATGAGGAAAAAAAAATGAGGGATTTCCTGAACTAAGTAGAAACAGGCTAAAAGAATGCCAAATGTATTTTTTTAAAAGTATTTTTTCACTGTGTTGTACTGAGCTCTGTCTACAAGTAATGTCAAGTGAGCTATTTTCCTGGCAAGTAATGTGCTGGGCTGCAACCATTAGTTCGATAATTGCTTGTACCTCTTGATGATGAAACATCTTAGATTTCTTTGAAAATAAATACAGCTTTCTGCTGTGTAGAGAGAGACAGAAGTTCCTGAACTTCAGTGTCTGAGGCAGAAACTTTGGAATATTAAAAGCTCATACAAGAGCCTCCATCACTCCTGCTTGTGTTCCATCTCCCACTTCTGCCTGGGGCAGAGTGGCAGATGGGAGAGACCAGGGAACAAAGTGCCGGAAAATATCTTACCAGTGCCAGTGATGTAGAAAAGAAGGATGGAGGAAATAGTTAATCACAGCAGTCAAGGGGGGGGCAAGTAGATTTCGCCAAGGTGGTGTAACTGGCTTTACACAACTGACATTGAATTTGGCAGTCCTAGGAGGATTCTTACAGATTCCTACAGTTTAAGTTCAATTGTTTGTTGTTTGATGTGAAGTGTTGCAAGGTGGTACTTGGGCAAAACCAATCTCTGAAGACAAAAATGAAAAAAAAAAACACCAAAGAAACAAACAAACAAAAAGACAACAAATGCTTTGATTAGCTTACAAAATAAGAGCTCGATTTGGTTATCACTCACTTCAGAAAAAAATGTTTGGAAGTATCTACTTTTGACCAATATGAATAACAGTGCCAACCACAGCAATGCAAGTATAAAACAGCCTTTCAGAGGTCAGTACAAATTTCAGATCAAGTCTTTATTCAGTAACTGTATGCAGTATAAGTGGAGCAGCAACATGGTGAGGGTCTATTAACCAGTGCTTAACTAATGCTAAATTACAATGACATTCACAGGACTACATCATGAATTTATTATGATCTCGGCTATTACAGAGAATACAGAATGAAACTGTAATGAAGGAACATATAAACCTTTATTCTATTTTTTTTTTTTTTTTTAACATGCACAAATATATATATATATATTTCTGGAGATCAGTTTCTGCATGACAGAACAATGTGTTGGCTGGTTGAAACTCTGCTAAAAGAACCCTGGAAAAACAGATGACAAGCAATTGTCTTCCAAGCAGGGCTCTGCAGTGTGCACACTTAGGTTTGAGTTTCAGAAAAGAGCTGAGGGATTTTCTTAGGTTCTGCTCAGAAATGACAGCTGCATGTAGAACAGTCCAGGCAGCATGATGAGTTTATATAACATCCTGGAAATGCAAGATCTCTATGATTACATCAAACAGGGAGATATGGTTGTTTCCATTTTAGAAACTTTTTTTTTTTTTTTTAAAAAAAAAAAAAAAAAAAAAAAAAAACAGATAGCAGCTAGCAGCTTAATGCAGAGTGTGGTCTGCATCTCATGGAAGTCATTGTGCATCCTTTCTTTCCATACTGGGAACTCTAGATGAGGCCAATTATACAGATGTGGAAACTGAGATCCTAGGGGCCAGCTTTGGGATTTCAATGCCTGGAAGAAGGCATCTGACTCTAGTAAGAGCAAACAAGTTTCTTGCAAAGTTTGAGAGGTCAGAACCTAGCTTGGGACATTCTCACAGGTAAATCCAAGCTCTGAGTATAAAGACAAAATGAATGTTTTCTTTTGTGACTTACCTTTGTATCACACAGGAGAGTAACCATGGTGAGGAGGGTTAAGAGAAGTAGTTATACTAAAGTATAGTAAATTTCATTATTTCACACTTTTGTTTCAGTCTGAGTCCAGAGAGGTGGGCTGGTTATGCAGAAGAAATATTTCTATTTCACATTGCTTTGAAGTCCTCTGGATTAGGTGTCCATTCCTTTTCCAGCTCCATATTGAGGTGAGACCTGACCTTATGTCAGCCATTCCTAGTGCTCTCACCACCACAGAAAGGAGACCAAGACATGTAACCCAGGTGGGAACAGCAGTGTGATCTGGAAAAAGCAAGTCAGGGCACAAGACCCTGGGGCATCCCCTCAACACTACACAGGGGTGCAAACTGAATTATCCAGGACCCCACAGTAAAAGAAATATAAAGGGAGAAAGTTCAGAATCCAGCTTCACTGTGCTCCTCTCTGTTCTGAGGAGTTCCCAAGATGGTATGAGACTATCTGAGTCTTCTTATGCAATCATTTATTTTTTTTAATTTATATTTTAATTAAAGACAGACACAGTCCCCCAGTATATTCAATTTTTCAATTGCTTCAAAATAAGTAATTAAATAAATACATAAATAAATGCAGATATTAGAGTCACAGTAAGTAGAATGAACTGCCTTTTATTCCATTAGTCTCCTGAGATAATCAAAAGGACAAAGGTAGCAAAAACAGATAAGCTTGGAGACACAGTGGGATTTTCTTTGCTTTGGCCAAATTGCAACTGTGTAACAGCAACTGACAGAAAGAGATGAAAGTCCCTGGGAGCAGAAAGAACAAGACACTCTCCAGAACAAAACCAGTTTGTAAACTGGAGATGAGAAAAAATCAATGCAACCAAAATTTAGATCTGTTGTAGGTGATACTTAAAAAAGAAAAAGGGAATCATTAAAATAAGAAACATATTTGATAACTAAAGAACAGATGTGGTCATTATCTTCAAAGACCACAAAATTATAGGAAAAATGAAGAGGGAAGAATTTGAATTCAGAAATAATGTATAAAAGACGACAGGCATGTTATGTGGGATGGATGAAGGAAGGATAACAGTGAGTGGAGGGATAGAAATAAAAACAATATGAATATCTATAAATATTTCTTCCTCAGTTCATCCATCAGGGCTGTCAGTGATCACCCACCCTTGACAGGCAACAGTCAGCTCTGCTATGAGAAGAAGAGAAGCAAATCCTTTAGTTAACTTCTTTTCTTGCCACTGCTGTGGCTACAGCCCCATTCATTTTAATTTGGAAATAACTAAGTCTTCTAGACAAAAAAGAAAATATTACTACTGATATCCAATTACTATGAATTTTCAGGTGATCAACCCCCCTAAGAATATAAGCTAGAGCAGACCATAAAGCCGTCAGGTGATCTGAATTAGGTGCTACACATCAGTCTCAACTTGCTCATTTGCTCTTTAAAGTTTGTTCTATGACTACAGTCCTCTTTGGAGGAAAACACAGTAAATCCAGACTTGAAGTAAAAGAGACATACAAAGCTGTCATGAAGCAGTCTTTCATGGGAGAACACAGCAAATCCTTATGTCCAGGTCACTGGGGAAGGAGTGCTCTTCAAGCCTTTGTTCACTGGATACCAGATGCAGCTGAATTTCCTGCAAGAGCCTCATATTTGAAATGTATGCATGGAGGAGGGACACTTTGAAGTGTCTGTATCCTACTCAGTGGTGGTGGGGTTATTCTACTGAGTGTACTTGTAGGTGAAAAAAAAATATATAAATAAATAAATATCACTGTAAATATTTTTCAACAATACAGAGCACTATCACAGGACCTAAGTTTTTCCATCCCCATAAAAACAGAAGCTACACCATGAATTGGTAGTTGCTGAGGTAAATACAATGGCAGGAATGGAAGGCTAACAATGTGCTGTGACATTTTCTGACTGCTTTATTAATTCCTAGTTAAGCATGTGCTGAAGTGTTTCACAGAAGTGGGGTCAATGGCATTGACAATTTGCAACACTGAGCCTTGTGGCAGTGATGCATAAAGGTTGAGGCACAAGTCTCCTTAACAGTTTTTTTTTTCTTTTTTTTTTTTTTTTCCTTAAGCTGTGGAGTGCTGCACGCTAGCAATGCATTCTTCATGGCAGTCTTTCCTCTGCCAGTGTTTCTGCTTGGTGGTAAGGATCACTGTTATGTTGGATGTGTTGTTCTTTGGATTACTTGCAAAACAGAGGTCATGACCATGTCTGGTCATTAAGAATCCCCAGGCGCTTTTTGCTAGCAGAGTGACAACTTTAGTACCTTGGCCAAAGTCCAAGAAAGGATATAAATTCCACCTAGTCTACCTTAAATCCCTTAGCATTTCAGTTAGATACTTTATTCCTTGCTTCTCAGCCTCAGAATGAGATAGAGAATTGCTGCTACAAAATGACTACACCAGAAATGTCTGTCTCTGACTTCAGCATTTGTTAGCCTTCTGAATTAACAACACTGTATGACTAGAAGACATTGCTGCAGTAATTGATTAATTGTCTCATTATCATATATTCATATTCTTCACTCTTCACACTTTCTGCAGGATGTTGAGTAATTTTCCTTGTCCATTTCCATGGGATTTGTTAAAATACACTCAAGAATGAACCACTAAGGAGAGGAAGGGAAAAGATCCTCCACAGATATAAACTATTCTGACTGGTACCAATGTAGCATATAATTGAACATTATTTCCATACATTCTGGCCAAATGTAGCCATCTATAAGAAATAAGAACATTTTAAGACCTTAGATTGTTCTTGGGTGTAAAAGAATTTATTTATCATAGATAGCTTTCAAACTGGGAGGAATATTATTGCTAAATTATATTTTAATAGCTGGTTTGTTGTTTCTGTTTCTGAAGCCATCATAAAGCATCCATAAAGTGGTACTTCTCTTGCATTTTACATGACTCCAGGGCTTGCTGTTCTCGCCTGTCAGGTCTTTTCAAATCACTTAACGTTTACTGGAACAATTCTACGCTGCAAGATTTGCTGCTCATCCAGCGTGGTGTTTGTATCACAGCTGCTACACCATTGCCATCTCAATAAGAGGAAGCATTTCTCACCACTTCGTTAGTCTATAGCAGCATGAAAATAATAATTTCCTTTGAAAATAAAATCCACAAGCCTTTCATCTGGAAAAAATCAAGCAAGGAATAGTCTTGGTTTTATTTGGAAATATTTGTGGTCATTAAGGTAAACTTACAACCCGTAGTTAATTTAATAAAAATATGGCGTAATTGTCCTGGGCTGTGATATGGTTATACATTTTTTTTTTTTTTTTTCCTTCAAGAGCAGATTATAATATTCAGACATATTGAATAATGAAAGAGTTGAGTATTAAGGACATATAATGGAAAGCTTTCAGTGTCATGCCTGGTAGGGCATTATCCAACCCATTACAAATAGTGAAGAAAATATACATAGAGAGTTTCTTTTTTAATTAGCATTAAAAGCATAAAAGTAATTCTGGCCAATTGACATATTTATTTCATTCCTGGTTCATGAAAAATTTGCAAACACTAATATACACACAAACAAGAGGAAAGCACAATGTTTCACTCATATGTTCTGAAATAACAGTTTTAAGGGCAGTCACACTTTCTGGGTTTGCAATAGAGAGTAATATTTTATTTATTTTTCCATTGGAAGATAATATTTATTTCTTTGTTTGTTTTCAAATGTTATAAATTGATGAGTAACATTTTACCCTCAGACCCGTCTTCCTTCATTCCATGAAGCAGATTAAGTCTGTAACTCCTAGGATGTAATTTAGTAGGAAAGGTGTTCAGTAGAATGTGTGCTAATGTCACATCTCAGAAGAAATGAAATGAATGCAGGGAACGTCTGTCTAAGTTTCTCCTCTCAATCCAGTTATGTTCACCTCTCCATATATTCAATTTGAAGTACAGATCTAATTAAAGGTTAATACATCATTAAAATGATTTGTAATAAGTATATTAAACTCCATGTGAGCATGATATGCTCATTACCAAGTCCAGACTGTAACCAGGATCATTCACAATGAAGAAAAATATTATTCATAAGAACTACCCTTCCAGTAACATTCATTAGGTACATACATATGATCTAAATGTATGATCTTTAAATAATTTTAACATTTATTGGGATTTGTTGCTGATTTATTTATTTATTTATTTTTCCTGGAATGGTATTTTTTTAAGAGGAATATTCCTTTAAATGAGTTTGACTGTGTTTTTTCAAGAGAAGAAAATAAGCCTTCTACAGAATTAATGAAGCTGGCTCTTTAGCCTAGGGTAAAAGTTGGCTAATGAAGTCATTCATAGTGACAGCCCATGATCTGAATTATACGAATTATTGCTTATTAATGGGATTAATTGCTTTTCATGTTATAATACAAAATTTATGCACTTGTCCAAAATCTAGGTCTATAATCTGAAATAGAAAGAGTGGAGAAAAGCTGTATTAATTATCTGTCATGTTGTCATCTCTGAATGTACATACTATAAAAGAAGTTGAATGTAAGTAACTTTATTAAGAAATGACATGAAGAGAAAACTGTAAAATGTAGATAAACAAGGTAATGGTGAGTTCTACTCAGATGAGACAGTATTTCAGATTTTGTTGATCTGCTAAGGGCTTCCATTATCTGTATAGTCTCTTTCAATATGTAATAAATAGAAATATATATATATATATTGCATATAACATAGTTCTATACTAAGCATATACAGTACATCTGAGCTGTAGGATGAAAAACAAAGCATTTAAGATCAAGATTCAGAAAAAAAAAATGATCAAATTAAAATCATACATTAGACATTTTCATTTCTTAAACAATGCTTTCTCCTCGTTATTGTGATTATTCTCCATTGAACATGCACACCAAGGACTTAGTCCAGACTGTATGGAAACTTGACCATCCATAGCAGAAAAATGGGCTCATATATCCAGAATTTCTTATGTGACTAAAGGGATAGAAGGATTGAGGAAAATAAGTGATCTGAATTCTTATCATTCAGAAATACCACTGAATATGTTTTTCTTGATTGTGAATCAATCTGAGATATTATATGTCTGAGGGCTTACAACTGTGTCTGTCTTGAGATCCTGATTGCAGACAGGAATATCTAGTTCCTGGAGATCTTTCTTCTACCTTGCCAGAGCTGCTGGAACCATCAATAATTGCTTCTGTAGTTTATTTTTGTGTTTTCTAATTTCACTCTCACTGCACTTTTTTTGGAGAGCCTACCGGTAGTGCCTGTGGTAATGGTATTTTCCTAGATATGACACTGAGGCTTTCTTAAAAAAAAGGCTCGTACAAGTACAACCCAGTTTCAAAATGAATCCTTCTGGGATCATTACTTATTTTCTTTTACTTCTTATGCATCCTGACTCTAGGCTCTGGGTAGTACTGGCCACAGAGATTCCAGAGAGCAATGCCCATTGACTTATAGCTTCCCTGGCACACGTTATGTCGAAATAGGTCAGTTCTGTCGTTATTATTTATGGGAATTTTTCTTTTTAATTACCCGTATTGGAAAATCATTTTATCTTGCACTGTACAAACAAAAATGAGACATTTTAATTACCAAAGTTGTTTCTGCATAACTATAAATGACATGCAAAATTTGAGCAAGAACAACAACATACAGCTGGAATGGTCTAGCAGCATTGCAGTAGTGCTACACATGTGATGAGTTTTTACCTCTGTTTATATCCACAGTTTACATTACATATCCTATGGAAAGGTGGCCAATGGGAAGAGTATATATGATTATTTAACAGGATAGGTGAAAGTAAATTAATTGAAATTAAAAGCAGTGGTAAGTTTGGAGAGGAACAGGGAATGCATGTGGGTAAGACTTAAGTGCAGAAATTATTAGCCAAGGTACAGATAAGAGAAAAGTATCTTCTTTTCGGACAGTTAGATAAATGAAAAAACACCACCACATTTTTCCCCTTTCATTTTTAAATATATGCTTCTGTCATATTCTTTATGATTTTTTCTTTTTCTTTTTTCAAGAAAGTTATGCCCTCTTCCTACAGCACACATTGGGAGCCTCTCTGGAGACCACACTTTGAGAACCCCAGGAGTCACAGACCTTCTCAAGAGCAATGAAAATGCTGGAGGATGACTTTACTGTTTCATTTTGCAGGTTTAAATATATTAGTAGAGTTTTGGAAGCAATTTCTTTCTCTTTTTAAAAAAAAAAAAAAAAAGAGAAATATTATTTATAAGATGAAGAAGCTATTTTTTGATGTGCAGTTTATGGAATTCAATTTATTTATGTATTTATTTATTTAGATGCACCATAACCCTGTCTTTTTTTTTTTCTTTTATTTTTTATTCTTAAAATACTTAGGCAAGTCAGCTATAGGCTGAGAAAATAAACAGAGTACAGAGCTATTTTTATATATATATACACGTATATATACATAAAAACATATATATAAAATAAACAGCAGATATGTATAATATTGGATATTTATTAGATATTTCTGTTTTTTCTATGTTTTCTTTTCAGGGTCTTGTTCCCTTGCCCATTTCCCTGCATAGCTAATGAGGACTGCTTAAAATCCATGAAAAGACACTCCATAACACCTTGTTTAATTTCATCTCTAACAGCCTCTTTCTTCAGATCCTCACTGCTGTTTTTGTTGTGTGAGGATCCACGAAACACACCCTCAATGCTGATGTCTTTCCTCAACAGCCAGCAGCTGGCAGCAAGAAGACATTATACTAATTGGGGTGCCTCAGAACTTGTCTTTGTGGCACTGTAACATTGCTCTATAGCTTACAGGTGACTTAATGTTTCCAAGAAGTTACTCATGAGTGGAGTAAAGAAATTGTTAGAGAGTAGGATGGGTTAAAAATTGTCAGTCATTGATTGCAATTAATAATATAATTGACTCTGCAGTAAAGACATTTAGTTAATCTATTTGCTTTTCCTTCCCTCCAACCAATCATACTTCCCTTTTTACTAGGAATTAATAACTAGAAAAAAATATTTTTTTGGAAATAAATATGTTTAATGTATCTACCTGCCTTTAAAATTCATACACATTGACATAACAAAAATCTTCATACAATTAATAAATGAATTTCAAAGTAGCAACACTTTTCAGTTATATTAGTCAGAAAGAATTAGTTTTAAAACTCAGGTCATTATGAAAATATTCAGTTGATTGCACCTACCATTATTTTTCTTTGTATAGGAAGAGATTGACATTGTTCAATGCTACAGGCTGGATATGAATAAAGTAAACACAGGTAAACCTAATAAACAGTCTTCTTCCAACAAATTGGATTAGACTCCTATGAAAACTCATTGGTTCTAGGGACATTTTGATCAATGGTCCTATAACTGCACCCCAAAAATCTTCACGTGGCAGCCAGCAAGTGAAATGCAACACTTCATCAAACTGAACTGAGGGGTAGTGTTGGAATAGGTTTATTGGCAAGACATGAAAAGTGCTTTTGAATAATGTCTAGTCTCCAGTGTGGATTATCACTGAACTGGGCTTGAAACTACCAAGAAAAATTATTGATGTTCCCACAGCCTTGTCCATCCCCATGGGAACAGTTTTGGTTACCCCATATCTCCCTTCTGCATGTGAGGCAGGTGCCAGATTTTTTTCCATACACTTTGAAATTCAATTTAGAAGTGAAGGAGTTTTGACCTGTAGAGCAATTGCAAATAAAAAGAAATTCAGAATATTCGTGTTCTCATCATTCTTGTTTGGGTACCAAAGGGAGCTTTCAAAACAGTCTTCCCATCAGTTAGGGTCAAATACCTCAGCCAGCACAAGTAAGAGGTATTTCCAGAATAAGATGTTAATGTGTGCATATTCCCATCAGCTGAATATCCAGTCACCTTCATGGGAGCATCATGTAGATGCCAGACACCCAGCCTGCACTTGCTCCTTTTGCACACACTAGTGGCTGCACTTGGAAAAGTTTGTGCTTTTTTCTGTTTGCCTTCTATTTATTTATTTATTTATTTATTTATTTATTATAGAAAGCTTCCAGAGGTTTCTGCTGAAAATTTGATTCACCTTGAAGAAAAACTAGAAAACATTATTGCAATACAGTTTCCTTCAAGAAGAAATACCAGCAGGGTGAATTACTTTAGTAGAACAATCTGTAACAATGCTTTAATTAAAGTTTCATAAAAATGTGTTCCTTTAAACACAAGTTTATATCTTGCTTCCAGAGAGCAATTATAGTAACTATAATGTGACTCTTGTGGTAAAAACTGACGTGCACAATACAGTGAGGCTTTTGAATTTTTAAATCACTAAGATCAACCACTGAGAATATACTTCAAATTTCACCATCAAGGCATATGAAGATGCATGCTGAGAACAAGTTGTACTCTAGTTCATGTTTCTCTCGGAGGTTTGCATTTTGTACAAGATTTGCATCCTTAGTCCACTGCTGAAATGAAGTTGCCTGTGGCCTGAAATATGGCAATCATTCTAAGGCTGTGTCATTTTCCTTAGCTTTCGTGTCACTGTTGAAAAAGTTACCCCATGATGAAATATAATCCTTCATTAAATAGTAATCTAATGCAATTTAATTTTTAAAAAGTTGATTAAACAACAAAGAAAAATAAATTTTCTAAGTAAAATTTTAAGTGAATTTGCTTTACAGCATATGTTTTCTGAGTGCTGTTAAAATGAATGTTGCTCTCATAATAATACAACTAAATAATGTTAAAGAATGGAGATGGAAAACAGCCAAATTTCTTTTTTGTTCTATTATACAAAAAATAAAATAAAATAAAAATCCTAGTCTATCAGGAAACATGGAAAATGACTCTTGCTAACAATTCAACAGCACAACTGAAATTTCAGGTAAGAAGTAAAACTGGAAAAAAAACTGTATAATCTAAGTCCAAGGATCAGATGAATACATGGAACAACAGCAACAACAAAGAAAGACACATTCAACAAAATTATCCAAACAGTAAAAGAAACAATATTTGTCACACACTTTCATTATTATAAATTATTCACTCAGCAGTATTTTTTCAAAGAATTCTGAAAACAAATACAGCAGCTTTGAAGACATATTTCTCTTGTTTGTAGGCCAGTGGATAGCTTTGTAAAATTGGATTTGTCCACTGGATTTATAATGGCCGCCAAGTTTTCAATTTGCTTTCTTGGTGTATGGGGCTGGGAATTCAAGGAAAAATTTTTAATTAATGGAGAAAATCCAGTTATAAGGATATTATGCCAAAAACTACAAATTCAACTTTAGGAAGTAGGGCATTTGTGTCTTAGGAGATCTGGGTTCAATATCTGGCTTAATGGCAATTAAAGTATGGGACTGGTTAAGGCATGTAGGATAGCTTTATAAAAATGTCAGAAATAGGTTGTCCAAATCTCACTGGCAGCCAATGTTTAGACATATGGAGTTTTACATATCAGCTTTACATGATTTGGGAAAGATGATGGCTAAGCCTCAAGACTAAGGAAGAAATAGGAGTTAGAAAATATGATCAGGTCCTGGACAACAGATCCAGCCTTCAGAGCCTTCCTTGGCAGATTTCTGGGGCTTGTAACTTGTTCTGGGAGTTTGAGTGTGTCTGTGGCATCACAGAGTTTTATCAACAACCAAAATATTCTGTGCAAGTAGTTCAGTTCTACTACTTTCGAAGGAAAATGGGTTCGTTTGTGATGGGAACCTGCCTGCGATCTTGGTGTGTCAACTTGGTTCCACAACCTGCAAAGCCATGTGGGAACAAAACCACTCCAGGCTGTCAGCTCAAATACTCTGGAGAAGCAAAGACTTTTGGAGCTGATTATTTTTTGTTGTTGTTCATTGCCTTAGTTAGTTGCCTGTTTACCAGAAACATCTAGAATTGTGTGTAGCTGGCATCACAGACCATAGGACTACTTTCACCCTTGGCCAGCTCCTTGACCAGCCAGCTCCGTGGCTCATAGCTTCTCTGGGATCACCTGGAAATCTGAGAAAATCTCTTTTTGAAATTTTTGAAGAAATTTAGAGTAGGAAAATTGAAAATGATAATACTTTATACAAGAAACGTTCCTCTGTAATCATCACTGAGTATAACAAGGTCCTTTCAAAGCCTTTCTGCTTTTTATGGTGCAAACCAGTTAACTTTCTTAAAAAAACCTCCATCTTCCATCAAATAAAAAATATAAATAATGAGACTTTTGAAAATGTTACTCTTAATTTCTCTCATAACTTTAAGTATTGTACTTCCTAATTTTTCTAGTAAGGCAAATTCTCTTTGTTATTCTGAATGTATTCAAATGTTATTTTGAATGTATTCAAAAAAATAATTGAATAACTGAGCCTTTGAGACCAAAATGAGTATCTTCTGTGCCTCAGTGGAAACTATGCTTGTTCTAATTCTTTATTTAAAAATAACAGCTTTATTTCTGGCATAACCATGCTTAACCAGCTCGTGGTACAAAGCAAAAATTAACAGCTCTGAACAGCAATCAAGCAGAATCTTAGTTTCCAGGGGATGAGTATCAGCACAGTGTCTGTCTTGTGTTTTATCCATGTCTACGCACTTGTATAGATCATTCTGCTCTTCCAGGAAGTGCAATATTGGGGTAAATAGAAGTTGAATGTCTGAGACCTCCTGCTTCAGGCAACATTATTACATTTTATTTTATTTTATTTTATTTTATTTTATTTTATTTTATTTTATTTTATTTTATTTTATTTTATTTTTTAATTCCCAGTGCTCATTCATGAGTTTTAGAGCATTGTCAACAGAGTATAAGTGGCTGAGATTCTTATCTGTAATCTCCAGAATATTTTCTATAGCATGAAGAAATATAACGAGTCATTTCATTTGGAGTTTTGTACTTGGTAGGTATATGTTACCAGGTATATGCTCTGTTTGTGTACCTACAGTGCAGGGTTTTGTGGAGATACTCACAAGAGTGTTGGAATAACCACAGTAGTGCTTGTAGTGACTGTAATATTACAATCTTCCTTGGCAAAATTTTGATCTCTGTTAACGAGCCTTCTATAGAAACATGCATAAAATTCGGATTCATGGGTCATTTCATTGAGAGATTCAAGAAAACTTGAGAAAGTCCATTTTGTTCTGAGATGCAGACTTTGACCAGAATCTTGTGAGGATTTCCAACATCCTTCCCAGAAAGATGAGACACAGGCAACACACACCATTCTATATGCTCTTGGGAGTATCTGCCACCCTTCCCATTACAACACAGCAGAAAAATCCTATTTCATTGTGTAGGGAAGAAAAGGGTCACAGAAAGCATGACCAATGCTGAGCAAAGAACAAAATTTAAACTTTTTCTTTGATCCCCAAAATGTCTAGTTAAGAGTTTCAGCATTCAGTCTGTTGACATCTGGAGTTCACAGTAATAATTACTAGGGTGTTATCAGTGGCAAAGGAAATGGTTAAGAAAAGACATCCTTGCCATGTCAGTGTCTCAGAAAAGAAAAAGAAAAACAAACAAAACACCTACACAATGATGGCTGTTTGGGCTACAGTTCTGCTTATTTAAGAATTTGATTTCAACTAATCTGGTTGCAGGCCACCTGGCAGGTATCATCCTGGGCTCATTCATTCCAGCCCCACTAAGCCGGTGCCTTTCAGCAGGTGCCTTTCGAAGCTGCAAATTAGCCTGAATTAATTTAAGCAGGAAGGTCATGCTGAGGGAAGAGCTGCTCCTCTCCGACTTCTTTAGAATGAGCTTTCTCTGTCCCTTAATAAAGCAGAGTAGCTTAGAGCTGATAAAATGAATAATCACCACCAGAAACCACCACCAGAACGTTCTTCCTGTTCTTCCAGTCCCCTGCCAAGACAGGGAATCAATACTAATGCAGTTCATAGTGTAGTATTATGTATTTTTTCAAGTACATTAACTGTGTTTTAAAGCCCATGGTCTTCCATGAAAATTTTTGTATTCATAATTTCCAGCAATATTGGCCAACAGAAACACACTTAATTTGATAAAAGAACATATATTTGGTTTAAATTATTCAATGTGCTACCTGTGCTGGGATGCAATGGAGAGTGCAGGAAGCACAAAGTGGTTCTTGCATCCAGGAAGATCCTCTGTCTGATATCACCACTTATCATGTCCAAATAATTTGATAGTTTTTGCTCTAATAAGTGCCCTGTGCTGTTTTTGTAGATATTCTTTTGTGGACAGGTACCATTCTTTCCACATTTAAGCTTTCATTCAACTCTCATTAAAAATGCCATAAATACTTCGGCTAGTAAATTGACAATTATTTTTAAATCAGAGGGAAAAGAGTCTGTTTCCATACAACTGAGGAATATATGTCAAATAGTTTTTCTGAGGTACAATAATATCCCTAATTTTGTTTGCCTGTCTCATGGTTTATTTTTTTGGTTTTACCTAGGCTTTCCAGCCTCCTGTATGGATAAATCACCTTTAGAACATGTGTGTTAGCATGCAGCTGGGCTGCGGATAGGAAAAAAGTACAGCACATCCCTCCCCTTTTGGTTACATGGTAAATCTGTCCTACTATGCACATAAGAAATGACTCAAATGATTTTTTATTGGGAATTATTTTAAAATCCATTCTTCTTTTAAACCCTTCATTCTCATTGAAGATGTGGAGGTAGTTCTGCTTACACTGAAGCCAGTAAGATGAGGGGTATCTGCTATGAAGACAGGCTGACGGAATTGGGGTTTTTCAGCCTGGAGAAGAGAAAACTCCAGGCAGACATTATAGTGGTCTTCCAGTACCTAAAGGGAGCCTACAGGAAAGCTGGAGAGGGACTCTTTGTCAGGGAGTGCAGTGATAGGACAAGGACTAGTGGTTTGAAACTAAAGGAGGGCAGATTTAAATTAGATATAAGGAGGAAATTCTTCACTATGAGAGCGGTAAGGTACTGGAACATGTTGTCCAAAGAAGCTTTGGATGCCCCATCCCTGGAAGTGTTCAAGTCCAGGTTGAATGGAGCATTGAGCAACTTGATTTAGTGGGATGTGTCCCTGCCTATGGCAGGGGCATTGGAAATAGATGATCTCTAAGGTCCCTTCCAACCCAAATCATTCTCTGATTTTATGATTACCCCAACACAGGTGCAATATCTTGCACTTGGCCTTTATGAGGCTCACATGGGCCGACCTTTCAAGCCTGTCAAATTCCTTCTGGATGGCAGCCCTTTCTCCAGCATGTCAATTTCTTTGTTAATGAAATTATTTCACACTGCATTTTAGAAATGTAAATTGCAAATGCAGTATAATTTAGTATGTCGTATGATTATGATTTCTATTAAGTAGAATTTGAGTGATTTAATATTTCAAAGCACTTGATGAGTCAATCTAAACATAATACAATTAATATACTTTAAAATTTCTGTGATGCACCATTCTGCACAAATTTTAGCAGAATCTAGTGATAAAGTTTGCCTATGTGATAAATCAAGATAACTCAGTCCCAGTTTTGGATATGGATCTTCCACACATTATTTTAGCTCCACTGAAATCAGATGGATAAGTCAGTCTGTGCTCACACAGGAAAAATGCTCCAGAAAACTTTAATGACAATGAAGGCCAGGTTATTTTAAATATTTGCATACTGTCTGGGGAGTTGTACATTCCCTAAATTTCTCTTTACCTGATTTCTTCTTGAAGGAATTAGAAGAAACATATCTTGAAACATTCTTTCCAACTCTATGTAATTCTAGATGCTTATGACAATAGTCCCTGGATGTCCCTGAGACAAGGACCTGTTAAGATAGATACAAAGGGGAAGACACAGTGTCCCATAGTAAAGAGATGAGGAGAAAAAAACATACATATCATTTGTCGAGAATCACAGAGGAAGTCACTGGCAAAAAATGAGCTCAGAAATCATTTTCCTAGTGGCCAGTAACAATATAAAATATCCAAACACTGAAGAAATATCTCGCAAATTAAAGAAGTTTCTCATAGGAAGCATATTAAATACTGTGTATATATACCGTGTCCAGTATACATATATACTGTGTTCAGTTTTGGGCCCCTCACTACAAGAAAGACGTTAAGGCCTTGCAGCATGTCCAGAGAAGTGCTATGAAGCTGGTGAAGGGTCTGGAACACAAGTCCTATGAGGAGCAGCTGAGGGAACTGGGGTTGTTTAGTCTGGAGAAGAGAAGACTCAGGGGAGACCTTATTGCTCTCTACAGTTACCTGAAAGGAAGGTGTGGGGAGCTGGGGATTGACCTCTTCTCACAGGTAACTAGTGATAGGACTAGAGGAAATAGCCTCAAGTTGTACCAGGGGAGGTTTAGGTTGGAAATTAGGAAACATTTCTTCTCAAAAGAGCAGTCAGGCATTGGAATGGGTTGAAACCATGGTATAAAAGCTGTGCTGAGGCCAGAGAGGGTTGTAAAGGGCAGGATGGATAGATATAAATTGACCATACCTTTCCAGCAGTAAAGGTCAGTTTTAAACTTCTCAGTTGTTGAGTTGTCCTGACACTGTGCTTGAGAAAATACATAGGTGATTGGGCTATAATATCATCTAATGAGAATTATAGAGGGAATACATAGTTTCACTCAGAATTTTTGGGTTATCACTGGTAGCTGTTTCAATGGGGTAAATCATTAACACTGTGGGCAGAGACTAAGTATCCCAGGGAGACTGAGTTGTTCTGTTTTCTCTCATTTTTGTATGAACAGCACATGTAAAGCCCTAACCAGCACAGAAGCCTCAGACATAAAAGTTCTTTGATATATGAACATTTTGAGATGTTAAAAATAACTCTTCATGATTAAATGCATAGATTGCTTTCTGTAACTTTAATGTGTTTTTAGTCAACCCGTAGTTTTAGATGAGCTGTTCACTTTTCAAATTTTCCCATTAGTGTTATCCCCAAACACTTGATTCTCACTCAGTCAATGCTACTGCTGACAGCAATGCCAGTTAGGGCTGCAGGGCAAGGGCCAATAGCTAAGATCTTAGTACAAGACAAATTCATTAGACAAACTAAATAATTTAGGCACATTTGAAAAGCAAATGAATGTAGAGGTGTTCCCTTATGATTATTGCTCACATAGATTTTTTTTTCTTTAAGAGGAAAAACATAAATTAATAAAGGCCAGAATGTCTTTAATGACGATATTAGCGGCTGCCCCGTGGCTATTAAGACATGCACTCGTTGTAAACTATATTGATTTTTCCATTGGATAAAATTCTCTGGTTAAATCGTTATTTGCAGCTATAATCCAGACAGGCTGTGTTGGTCTTTATCATTATAAAATGTGGTCAGAAAGTTTTTCATTGAAGCTCTGACCACATATTTTCAGAAAGACCCTTTAATATCATCAGGGAGAGTCAGAAGCAATCTACAAGAACAAAATAGTCACTCCTGTTGTGAAGGTGATGATGGTATTGATTAATGGATTGAGTTAGAGGCTCTTTAAAGGAGTATAAAAAGTCTGTGAAATCATACTTAATGTATTCACAAAATTAATGGCCTAGCTTTTCAAAACTTGTGCCTACAAATGCCACCATTGCTATCACTTTCTGTTGAAAGTTTCTAGAGGTTACATTAAAGATAATTTACTGAGAAAATTCCAAACTTTTACAATTTAGGATACGTTTATGATTGGCAGGGCACATGAATTTAAGAGGCTTCCATTCACATGAATGGCTTCACAGAGTTCAGTGAAAATCCTCATTCATGTACATAAATTTTGATCTTTGGTAAGAAGAGAGCTTCAATCTTGACAGTTTTCTATTTTATTCAGGAGGGAACGGTCAGTTAAGACTGAAGAGTGAAGTTTGTTCTGCCTATCTGTTGCCCTGACATTTTTTAGGAAGAGTTATATGAAACATGATAAAGATGGTAACCTATTTTTATAGGTTAAAAATCATATATGGATGACTAAGACAACTGTTCATAAGACATGACAAAATTAGTGAGAAGCTTAAAAAATGCGGATGCAAAAAGCCTCTTCCTTTTTCTCCATAACCAGTAGAGACTCCAGGAAATTTTCTTATGCTACTTTGAGCCAGAACATTACAATTTATAATGGTTGCTCTAAGGTGACCCTAAAATATTGTGGTAAACACTATTGTCATTCACGTGTCATCATCCACTACTGACCATAAAGAATCTGACACACAGGTTGCATTTCGCTCATTCTGTTTCAACTATAGAGTAGGTCACAAATAAAGCCTTTTCCCCACTCAATATTCTTGGACTGTTCGGTTTTCAAATCCCTTTCTTCCCTCCTTCATTGAAATAGGAAGGAAATCAAAATCCAGAATTGTGGGAATTAATTTGGCCTTGAGTGGGGCTCTGTGCAATTGCCTGTTTCCTAAAATAACATTTTTCCTGTATTTCACTGCATACCTAAAGTTGCAACACAGTGGAAGCACATGGTATCTTATGGGCATAAGGTAGTGTCCTAGGGGACCCAAGACACATTGTTTTATTGTCTTAGAGAAATTCCAGAAGATGTCTGAGACATCATTATATGAATTACAGTAAAGTAAAATTTATAGCTTTCAGCAACCATTCAGGAATAGGGGTGGCATTTTCAATTTTTTTTTTTTTTTTTTTTTTTCTCTTTACAAGACTGATGACTGATGTTTTCCTATTGCTCATGTGAAGCATGGCTGAACTTATCAAATCTTCAGAGAGGCTTCACAAAGAACATGGGCTCCTCTTATGTTGATCTCTGAAACTTTATATCAGTTTTCTTCCTCTTATTTTTGGTCTTTAATTGGGATTAGAACCTCCAGTATAGGACAAGCTCCCAGGAGTTTCTGTCTGGAGCCACTTCTTACCTTTCAAGAACATAGCCTGCCTTTGCCTAAATTCCAGATATTCCTGCTTAGCAACAAAGCAACAGTGGGTGGCTGGGTTTGGGACTTGGGCATAGAGTGAAATAGGGACAAGTGACTGCACAAGCTATTCACTGCGACTGTGCTCCAACCAAGCATGCAAATAACCCACCCATGAGGGACAAATGTAGTGGCAAAAGACTGGAACTTGTCCAAGTCCTTGCTCTCTTATTGCCTTCTTGAATCACTTAGCTACAAAATCATTCCTTTAAAGGTATTTAAGTATCTTCAATTTGAGATTAACAACTATTTTTGAAAATGTATCTGTTAACAGAGATTCCTTAACCCAAGAGGTGTTGTGAGGGTAGATGCACAGCATTTTAGTATGCAGACAAATTCCTCAGTACTAGAGGTCTTATATGAACTGAAGAGCAAAAAGTACAGTGACTCCTGATCTTCTTACAAACCTTACCTACCAGGAAGATATGTAAGAATTAATGCATAAAGGAAGTCAGAATTAGATGCTTAAGTTTGCTGAACAGAGGTGTTTTTTTGATAAATTCTTTATGTCAAATGCCAACAAGCTTAAAAAAGGGAAGAGTGCTGTAATTGTGATATCCTCTTCAGGTTACACTACCCTCAGGGAAACTGCTACTAATGACTGAATTAATTAATGAGAAATTGTTTTATGTGGTGTGGAATTTAAACCAGCCCCCTGCCCCAGTTTCCCTGTCTGCTTATTTTTGCACTGGTGTGAACAAAGAAGCCATTTGCCCAATGCTTTGTTAACCTGTTACTTACACTAAGCATTTACGTGTAATGCTGTGTAACACAGGGTTGTCTGTATTACAGCTGGGAGCAATGTCTCCTTGTATCAGATACTGTGAAATCATTGTGTAGGGAAGTGTATAACAAGTAACTTCAGAATTCATGATTGTAGTTTTAGGCATTATAACCACTTCTTTCTAAGCTTGTCTACAAGATTTGTGCTGTGGCTCTGTGGGAACAGATATGAAGAGAAAAAATCAGTGATGCAGCTTCCTATTTAACTTCATACTCTTAGAGTGCCTTGGAAATGTAGTTACTGGTGTATAATTCATAGTGCAGTTTTTTTTTTTTTTTTTTTTTTTTTGTGTGTGTGTGTGTGTTTTGTTACTATCTCTTAAGTATCTTCTGGTTACATCTCTTGAGCAGGTGAATATCAGGGGCAAGATCTTCCTGTAATTCTTATTCCTTTGGAATGATAGGATTATCTATTCATGCTAAAATTGTTTTATCTTCACAAATATTTATGGGTGTATGGTGTTATTACCTAAATTATAAAAATGGACCATGCAAAAATACTAGCTCATTTATGTGTAAGAGTGCAATTTTGTTGGAAAGAGCTTGAGTTGAATAAGCAAGCCTGTATTTAACAGGATTATGTGACAGATGGGATAAATACAGATAAGGCTGCACAATGCGACTTCAGTCTCTCTTTAACAAACAGAAAGACAGCTCCTTTTCAGCTCACAATTGCAGGCACATTTTGTTCTATTTTGAAGGAATGCAATAAATATTTTCTTGATTTTTATCTGCTTTTAATTAAGCTTCTCCAACAAAGAAAGCATTTGTTACACTTTTCAAGTAAAACAACAACAACAACAACAAAATGCTCTTCATTCAGACACGGATTTACCTTGAGTTGGAACAGTTAAAATAATGTGCTTTATTTTCATTTATTACATCTGATAATGGTAGCACTAAGTGTGTTTACAGTTATAAGATTTTACATAAAAGAAATTATTATATTTTTTTTGGCAAATTTATAGCCCATGTGATATATATATTGGCTTTCTTCCTCAAAGCAAGTACTATCTCTGAGTACACATACAGATGGACGTGTGTAGGTGTGAACCTATCCATTCACAGGGAATCTGAACCTACTCTCTGGCTCACATATGAGAATTAAACCCTAATGTTAACTGTCTGTTAGCATCTCTAAAAGCTAATTTGGAAATGAAGAACACTAACTACACATTTGCTCTTCAGCTGTCACAGCTTCTGCAGTTCCCTGCTTAAGGTGTACACAGCCACTTGCAATGGACTCAGAAGCCACCAATCTCAGTGTCTAGTGGAAAATAGTAGCATCCCACGTCATATACTAGACACTGGAAAACAGCAAGTAAATTTAAACCCTGTACCCCATTGAAAGCAATCATGAGCTCCACATTGACTTTATGTTAGCTAGAATTTCAGCGCATGTTTGTTTAGTTTCATTACTTTTGAAGGCAGAAAATTGCAGTCAAATTTATCTACTGAGGTTAAATACTTTAATAATATATTTATACTTTAATAATATATTTTACATCTTCTCTCTATGAATGCAGATGTTTTTGTTACCAAAAGATCAAGGCTACAAGATCATAAAATATATAGAAATTATTATTTCAAAACACATAAGACTCTTTTAAGAGGTAGAGTGTCTTAGTTCCTAAGTGTTTTGTCTACAGTGAGAGATTTCTAAAGTTTCTATCTGAAAATACAAGATTTAAAACTTTTCAAAAATTTGTGTGGACTCTGAGGCACCAGCTTTGTAGTCAAACTTGCACTGTGCATCATCTGAGCCCTCATGTAAATCTGTGTACACACATTTAGCAAGTGTGAGACAAATTACTACCCCTCAACTATGATTTTGTAATTCAATGAAAAATAAAATGATTTAGCTCATAAATAAAGTTTAGTTTATTTGAATTCAAATATTCCTCTACTAAAATAATACTGTTACTGATTTAATAACAGCAGTTTAAAGACGAGGTTAAAAAGGAGACTAAATCATTGCAGAGTAATTCCCCTTAGGCACATGAATACACCGTGATCTGGACTAAAACTCACTTATTCTGGACTAAGAGTATCTATGCACACATACCAGAGAGCTTTCTTGGGATAATTTATTCCACTCAAGTTATTCCAGTTAATTGCTTTGAACTGATGAAGCTTGAAAGTTAGTACTGCCTTTAGCATTGAAACATTCTCAGATATACTACTAATTTTCTTGAAACAACTTTACCACAAAACAACACTTGAGAGAAGGGTTGGGATTGTGAAGTATTACTTTATGTTGTGGCAACCTTTCTCTTGGTTGTTGGTATAACATATACAGGGCCAGACCATCCCACAACTGGCACGAGAAGTATGCTGATTTGCAGCAGAGAAGGATTTTATCCCACATTTGCAGTTACAGATATGTGTCCAGAAAAGTCCCACATGATGCTCACAGTGATGTATGTGTTTTTAACCCGTAAGAAATGCTAGTGAATTCATGGAGATGACTTCCCTGAGTAAAATGCACATGCAAGGTGTTCGGGGCCACTACATGCAAATGTTAACTTAGCATTGCTCTGTGTATAATTTACACAGTTTGTAGGTTCAAAGTGATGAATGTTGTGGGGCCTTGTTTGACTATATGCTGCATACCTCTCTGACACTTCTCTCTCATTTCAGGGGAGTCCTATTAAGTTAATATGGGACACCAGCAATCTTAGTAAAACAACAGCTTGATCCAATCTGAGTATGTTTATTTGCTCATATGGCTTCTAGATGTGAGACTCAAGAGTTAATAGAAATTGGAAAAAAAAGGATATGTCCCACTAAAAGCAGCTCATGGCATTAAAAAATTACACAAGAATTTTTCATTGGAAGTGATGAGGGATGATGACATTGCTCTTAATATTTTACCTTTCCAGTTTCAACTGCTCAATACTTCTTATTGCCAAATTGCCAAAATTCCACCTAATGAGCTGAAAAATGACACATGACAGATCTGATGGCTAACTGCAGCTAGAAGAAAGACTGCTACAGAACAAAAAATCCCAATATCTCTCCCATTTCTATATTTTGTTTTCAGTTATACTGAGTGTTTAAATATATAATTTGAAGGCACAGATAATTAAAAACTCTTATCAAAGCAGGCTGAAGTCAGGCAAAGTTCTATTGTTTTTAATGTCTTTGGCTCAAGTCTGCAGTGTGTTCACGAAGTTACTGGGTAACTCATGGTTACTGGGTAACTCATAGGATTTCAGGGAGATTTTTTCTTTCTGGGAAAGCTGTTCTGATCTTAATACATGGAGCACTCTTTAATTTAATTTAATTTAATTTAATTTAATTTTTTTTCACTGAGAGATTTACACCCAGTTAACTCTTTTGACTTCAACGGAAAGGATTGGTTCCTGAATTAAACAGGAATAAGAATAGTCCTAGGAATAAGACAATCATGAGTGGAGACTGCTGTACCTTTGACTCAATGTATAAGGATCACAGTACGTTTATTAACTATATCATTGGGTCTTTTCTCTCCTACATTATTTAAGTTTCTTCTTAAAAAGACACCACTTAAACTGCTGTAATTGCTCTGTGAGTGGAATTCCTTTTCAGTAGCTTTAGTCCTGCTTTAGTCAGACAAAACTCATCCAGTCTTTAATAAGAACCCATGGAGGGAAACAAGTGAAGCTTTAAACATTGGTTGATTTTCCTATACAGCCTCACATTGCAGAAAGCCTGGGATCTTTCACTTCAAATAGTGTCAATCTGAATGCATAGGGTTTATGTGAATACATTGCCAAAGGAATTAAATTGAAAGCTCTTATGAGGTTGTTGCTACAATTTACCCCACCCCCTCTAGCAGTGATATAGTGTAGGAACTTGACTTAATCTCCACACACCCTGTGTGTCCTCTAAGGGACCCGGATAAATAACACTGCGTTAGGTTCAGCAAATGAATAATGTGCATATAGCCTTGGGAAAGAGCTTTAGTTTTTCTGTTCTTCATCATTTGTGTTCTTAACCAGACTTATTATACAGTTCTTATTATGACTTCTTTTCCCTTCTACTTTCCCCCTACTTTCTTGACATATGAAGTTTTGGAGAGGGCTTCCGATTCATTGGCATATCCTCATGGAAAAACAAAAAGCAAAACATAATAACAACAAGAAAAATACCAGCACACAGGTACTATCACTATGTGGTGAATTTTGATGAGCTTAGCAGGATTTTTACAGGGACTGAGAATACTGTGCTTGCCTTTGGGGCAAGGGCAAACATGATGTTATTTTATCCCACAACAACTGAAATCATAGACCTGGCCAATCAGAATCACATTGGATGTCAACTTCAGCACTCTTAGTACTAAGTATAATATTTTCCAGCAGGCTTACAATTCTGAAGACACCTAATTAAATTTCTTCATTCTCTTCTTAGAAGGAAGGGAAGAGGAGATAGCAATGAAATCCATGATTTTAACAGATTACAGATGACCCAAAAAAGAGTTGGTCTGGATCCCGACTTCTGAAATAGACACATTTTCAGATATACAGAACAAAAATACATAGCTTTAAGATTTTTTTTTTTATTATTATTATTTTTTTTCCCAATATTACACTGAATCCAAATAGCCTTTGGAAATAGAATAGTTTTCAAGAAAGAGAATGTTTTCAAATTATGTACTGCCTGAGCCAAATTTAGAGATGAGATTAAATTTCTTTATTACTTTACAATGTTTTTTTTAGACTTTCTTAAAGAATGTATGTGATTGAGGCCTAATATATCTACCCTGACATGATTTACAAAACGAGGGGTTGAGAGAGGTTTCAAAAGCTGAATTTAAGTAGGCTACTTTAAGTTGTTGAAGATAGAATGTGAGGAGATCTTAAAATTCAAGTACTTGACGTCCACCTAAAGGTGACCATATGGCTATTTGTGGGCTTGAGTTTGGATAAAGTATGTTTAAATCTACATGCAGAACAGTATTTAGACAAATCTTTAAATACCTATAGCTCAGTGTGTATAACTAATAAGTCTGAGTTATTTATGGGCCAGTGTAAGCTGGGCAAGCATAGGATGTGAGTTAAACATAAATGTTGGAGTAGATTTTTCAGTTTCTATGGATCCAAATTTACAGTGGTTAAATCATAAAACAGAGCCAGTTGGAAAAATACCTGCATGCTTCATGTAGAATTTCAGAATGGAGCTGATGTTTGTACTAACAAATAGCAAAAAAACCCAGCAGAATGAAGTGTGGCTCAAACACAGACAGAAATAGCTCTGAAAACTAGAAGTGCATGTTGAGCAGCATGCATATACACACACACATGCATGCACACAAAAAATGTTATGCTGAATTTTTACTGGTCTTGGAGGGAAATCTGTTTTCAGACTGATTAAGAGGGCACACCTAATTAGAAACATTTATCACATGTACACTCACAATTGCTTTTTTTGTTTTCGCTCTTCATTTGGAATTGTATAAATCACAGGAAAATAAGTATCTCATATCCAAAATGTCCATCTCTTTGTTCTTTTTTATTTGATTGCAGTCAGATGAAAAGCACTGCTTTGAAATAGAGGCAATGGCCAGAGGCCCGCTGATTGCCTGTAAACAGAAACAAAAAAAAAAATAAAGGGGGGGGGGGGGCCACCGGTAGCATTTAGAATGGTTTATCAGTGATCAAAGCACAGGAGGTGCTGTCTAGACAGCCTAGGTGTGGACCAGCAAATGGCTTTCATTAAGGGTCCTCTACTCTGGTGCCATTGTTTCAGCTCTGCTCTTCTTCAGGCCAATCTGTGATTGATTTCCAGAGAGGTGCCCAAGTGCCTGTGGCAATGGGATAAAGCTTACAGGACTTTGTTTGTTCTGACAAGGCAGAGTAGCTGCCTATCACATTAGCACAAAATGACACTTTCATTTACTTCCACAGTGCTTTGAAACAAATACTTCAAGCTACAACAATTGCTCTTTGCAGCTTGAGCTCTGGAGTCAACTTCTTGTGTTCCAGAGAGTAAAAGCCGTGAAACATTTTTGAAGTATCCTGTAGCTAACAAGGGTCATATCCTGACCTCTCTGACAGCACTGTACTTTTCTTGCAGAGTCACAGCTTTTGCTTTAATGATGAATTTTATTTATAATGTTACTGAAATGTTTTTTTAAGATTGGAGAGAGCAGCTTCACTTTTTACCAATACAAATTCCTCCATATATCCTGTATGTTCTGTCTGTAAGGATACTTGGCATTCATGAACTATTGTACTAAATCATGGGACTCAGATTATTCAAACGGTTTCGTTACAACTCTTAATGTGAAAATGCAGGACTAAGTTAACTCAGAAAAAGCCTCATGTTCAGCTGGTGCATATTACCAAATTACTATAAACTACCAAATTACCAATCCACAAGAGCTGCAGATGTGGCCTATGTTGTCTCAAACTTTCTACTTTATGCTTGTTTTCTTAGATGTCCAGATTCCACAG
Source organism: Stictonetta naevosa (assembly GCA_011074415.1). Classification (NCBI taxonomy): domain Eukaryota; kingdom Metazoa; phylum Chordata; class Aves; order Anseriformes; family Anatidae; genus Stictonetta; species Stictonetta naevosa. The sequence continues at coordinate 85,424,264 of CM021700.1, read as the reverse complement.
CTCAGCAATAGCTGAGGGGAAAGAGGCATAGGGAAGAGAGGCAAATTTGTGAAGGTAAGAAAGTGCGGGATGGGTAATTCTGTGTGTTGATGTCTCCTTTCTTATTTATTTTCTCAGGGTCACATTTTGTCTTGCAGATCTCAGGAGTTCCACCGAGGTTGTGGACCTCTTGATAGTGACAGTACAAGGCAAGTGACTGAAGGTCCCTGTTGTCACTGATGGAGGAAATCTACAGACCTCTAAGGCTGAAATCAGTGCTCTGTGCACACCACTCAGATGACGGAAGACTACTGTACCAGTACTAGAGCTAATGGTGTGGTGTCCTTGTGTAAGAAGCTCCTAGCAGGATCAACCCCGTCCACAGGCTCCATGGGCTCCTTGTATTACTTTGAGTACGTCAGAAAATACTGAGCAGCAGAAATCAAAATGCTGGAGCAGGCAGTGCAGTTATTTGGGCAGCTTCTGAATTAATTAAAAATCCTGATATATGTATATACATAATTATTATTATTTTTAATATTATGGAGCTATTGTGGTGACTGTTGCCATACAACAGAAGTCTAGGAAGACCTCTACTAACACCTTCCAGATCAGGGGTAATAGAAGGCATTTACTTTACAGATGAAACTTTGACCAGTACTTTGGCCAAAAAAGTGGAAAAGCAACTTTTTCTGATTTCTCAAGTAGGATTCTGAGAAACTGAAGTTTGAGAAACTGCCTAGGTGGTAGCAAAGGACAAAGAGGACATCAAGGAGAAATGAACTGTAGCTTACATAAAATGCAAAAGACCTTCACCTGCCTTCACCATCTCCAGATGTTGGAATCCTAACTGACTCAGACAAACCAGGGTAAAATAAAAAGAATTGGATTCAGGACAGTTGTTTTGCTGAGGGATCTATATTTTTGTGATATTAAGGAAAGAGCAATGCATTCTTAAAGTCATGTGCAAAGTCTGTGTGCCATGTGTGTCTGTCATGCAACTCCTGAATAGCTAAGCTATAAACCAAAAGGCTCCTACCATCCTCCCTGGGAACAGAGGATTTAAAGTTCTCATAACTAAACCTGTGTGGATGTAAAGCTGGTGTCCAGGTGTGACTTCAGACAGTGGTGTGACAGCAAGTTCAGATGAAGCTGTGCTCTCCTTGGACTCCAGAGGCTCCAAGCACCCATTGGATTCAGTGGGTGTTGTCACTCATATCACTCCAGTCAGTAATCAGTGCAATTCAATTAGAGAAAAATGCCCACTGATTTTAATTTTTCTAGCATTTCAGACTGTTTTAAAATTTATATTTTTTATTAAAACATGGAAATATAAGATTAAAGAGGAAAATATTTTGCAAATATCTGGGTTCTGCTCATAATGTTCATGATTACTTGTGTTTGCTTACACTGAATATGTGTTTTTTTTTTGCATTTGGGATATAAATATGTGCACCTAAACAAAATGTTTATAAATCTCAACCCATTGTGAAGTTTTGCAGAGGCCCATGATACTGAAACTTCGTGTTTTATAATTTGTATTATAAAATACAAATGGTGAAAGTTTAGTTTTGTGACTGACATTGTTGAAAGTAGAGGTTTTAAAAAAAGATGAAACCAAGAATTTTGCTATCCTAACAAAATAGCATGAACTGGGAAGACTGCTAAAACTTCTAAAAATATGTCTCTCTCTTTCTCACTCTCACTCACTTATTCTCTTTTAACCCATTTCATTTCTAGTCCATTTCAGATACAGATTCATTTCTGGTTTAGAACTCTTAGAAGAAAAATTTTAGGTGATACTTGAAAAAACAAGTGATGAAGACCTTGGGATCTAGAAACTTTAGTAATGCATTTTTACAAGTGTGTGTGTGTATGGATGATGCAGAGGAAGGAAAACTCATACTGAAGTAAGTCTCCACATTATTTTCTAAATTAAGTAATCAGAAACCATATTTCAAATGTCCACTGGTTTATTGGTTTCCTTAGCACTTCACTGGTAAGTCAGTGTAAGCTGAACTGAGAAACTCTTCAAACCATTTTGAGTAATTATCTGCTGTTTATTGGAAGACTTTTCCCAGTGAAACCTTCAGAATTCACATATTCATGAATTATTAGTTTTAAGAATAATTCTTCACTATCATAAATGAAATATGGGTGATACTACAGAAGCAGACAACAAATTAATTTATAATGGGCTTTCACTAGCCCAGTGGAAAGTGTAATGATAACTTTCTTAGAAAAGTTATTTCTAACTTTCTTAGAAGTTATTTTACACTCTTGTTATTGAAAAAATTGAATTTTATGTAAATATTCTTATTGGGAGAATAAACTGTTTTTCCAAGTGATCATGTTTTTGAATGGTAAAACTGTGTGAATGGTATCACCTTCCCAAAGGGCACATTTTTAACATTTTGGTTACAGTTACTGTTCCTTGTCACCAGTGTTATGCCTCTTTTAGACTTAGATTGTTTAGACATTTCTGAGTGTTCTTCTGCTGAAGTCAACTTTACCATAATTTAGACGGATCTAATTAAAGCTTATTACTTACTAGAAATCATGCCTGTCTATATTGAGCTTTTCAAACATTTCAGACACAGGTTTTTACCAAACATGACCTAATGAAATGCCATAGATCTTTTCCAGTCATCTTCTCTGAGATCGCAATTCAGAAGGCAAATTGTTCGGAAATGTCCAACAATTTTTTGCAACAACAGATTATTTGACTACAGCTGAAGTTTGTCCAGCGGTGCAAGCTCTGAGTACAGAGAAGTTCACATTGTCTCCAAGAGCTGGTTTTGTATCATAGCTGGTGCAGTTTTCTGCTGACTTTTGGACAGATCTTTAGCAGTGTTCAACAAACCCCTTCCTATCCCAGGAATTGCTACCACAAGAGCAGACCTGTCCAGCTTCAGAGATGTAGTCAAAGTTGCAGCGATTTTTACCTTTTTCTTTCTCTCAGTGTCATGTCTTTTACTTCTTTTGGCCAGAACAAAATATCAAGATACTCTATCACCTGTCATGGTGAGAATATACTATACTCCTTCCTTCTACCCATTTCAGGCTGAACTGCCTCATACTGTGTGTAGCCTGTAATCAAATTTGAAACAAAAGCTCAATAAATCTCACCTCTTGTTCTGGCATCTGGGTGTCTTATGAGACCTGAAATGAGATGTCCAGGGTCTCAGATGTTGTGAGGTTCCTTTTGCTGCCTGAAGCTCTCCCAGTCATCTGAGAAAGTGTGATTTAATCATTTAAGAAAGGCTAAGCGAAAAGGTGTGTCACTTTTTCACTTCTGTGCTCACTTCTCAGCGCCATGATTCAAAGGGCAGTTTCTGGCCCCAAGACATTACTTATTTTTTTAATAGAAAGTAGCACTTCCAAATGTATGTTTTTCCTGGGTATCCCCTCTGCTTTTTGACTGTCTGGAATTTTTCTTTTAGAAAAACAATGTCACATTGAATCAGAAAGGTCTATTTGAGTGTAGTTTGTAACCTCACCTAGTTTCTCTTTCTCTTGGCTTCTTTCTCAGAAAATAAATTGTTCCTTCTTATATGAGATTTATTTCTTTATCATTCTATGGAGACAAACTTTTGTTTATAGATTTAACAGAATAATGGCACTCTCATTCTTTATATTCCAGAGCTTTGGATATATTGATTTAACAGTGATTAACTGTGCTAATCATTATGAAATAATGATCTTCACATTAAAAAAAAAAAAAAAAAAAAAGAAAAAGAAAAAAGAAAAAGCTATGTGATGTGAAACATTGGAAAAAAAATTGAAATTTTATTAAAAAAATAAAATATGTGCATGATTATTAATAAAAACAGTACTCTATATATTTTGTAATAAGTTACTGGTTACTGACTACCCTTAATTACCCTTAATACAGTGCTCTATTCTAACCACCTTTTCTGCAAAATAAGTGACAGCTCTTGAAAAAGGAATTAATAGTCCATATTCTGATATAAATTAGATCCTTCAGTGATGTAAATGGAGACAATTAACATTAGTTAAAGATCTGACTCTCCTTAATTAGGATTCATTTAGAATTCACCTGGAAAAATCTTTAATAACCCCTTTCTTCCCAACAAAGAAGCTTGTAGTGGAATTTTAATTGCTCCATTATGTTAACAAAACACAATGTGATTATAGTGATGATGGGAATTTGGCTGTACTGCTTGGAGAACATCTGGTTTAAAATAAATATGCAAATTTCTTCATATATGTGTTAATCTGTCAAGTGCAAAGAATGCCAGAGTTTAGCAAGACCAAACACTGAAGTGCAGTAACCAAATAGAAGGGGTTGGCAAAAATTTAGATTTATATCAGATAGATCCATTCATCATACTTACCTTGAATGTTACTGAAAAAAACAAAAAACAAAAAACATATAGCCTAAATGTTGTATACTGGCGATATATACAAGCACATCAGTAAAAGAGGCCTTAATGTTCATTCTGATTTCAATTACACCAGGCTAATCCTTGTGTAAAGTAATTGGTGAAAGTCAGTGCATAGTAATCAAAGTCAACGCAGCTACAATTATTTAATCTTGATTCACTTTAATGGTAGTGATTCTGTTTATTAAACTAAAAGTTAGAAATCAACATCCATATTCCTAATTCCTTTATTGTGTGAACCATTATTATCATATGTTGAGTCCTTTCCATTAGAGTCCTCAAAAACCTCCCGGGGCATCAGTCATAGTATTGTTATATGTCTTCATCATAAATTTGGAGGATTTATTTTACAGATACTCAAAACGCAGGCAAAATGCAATTTTTTTTTTTTTTTTTTTTTTAAATGGGTAGAATGAATTGTTTTCTTTGAAAAATCTGCCCTGTCAGTGGTGACTTTTATGACCATTGTCCAGTCTCTTTCTTGCCACCTCTACTTTCACGATGGGCATATTAGTTTATAGTGAGCATTGGAAAGTAACTTCTTTTAAACAAGAAGCTTTTCATGGCAAATGGCGTTGAAGCTGCCAGAACAGTGTACCATCTTTCTGAGCTTCCTCTCCAAAATTGTAGCAGCTCAGCAGGATGTTCTTGGACACACTGGTGGTGTGGACTTTCTTCAGTGGGATCCATCAGCAAAACTCTCTGACCCACAGAAGTGGTGCTGAAGTCTTGGTCCATCACTCTAACTGGCAGCCGAGAAGGTAACTGAGGATCAGCAGATTTAGGGTCTTCTCTTGGTGATGTTTATTTCACAATAAATGGGTGGCATGTGTAGAATGATGAGGCTTTGCCAGTCCTACAGTAAGTGGGACATTTTCCACTTTCCTTGTGGGAAACTTTACCCCTTATAAACCTTCATGTGCTATCCTTGGCTTGTGTCATTTCCAGTAACCTTCAAGAACCAAAACTATACCAAGAGATGTTCTGGGATTTAAAAAGTTGTTCTGGGATTTAAAATTTTTTAAATTTAAAAATTTTAATTGAGGTTATCACTAAGAATCGTGAAATATCTCAGATCTTAGGTTTCCTCTTTGGCCACAGTCCAGAATTGATGACTCATCTATTCATTGACATTTGTAGTCTAATTGCCTCAAATTAGGTGTCTTCGTGAGATGTCCAGTTTTCAGTATCTATTAAATGCCTAGTTTTCCTCTGGGGTGTATTTTAAACAAAAATGCTGCTTGCTTTTAAAGAGCATGAGGTAAGGCTGACTTGAAAATAAATAAATTAGAATAGAGCAGAAAATATACATTTTCACAACTAATTAGGAAAAGTTAATTGTGCCAGGCCTGAGCTATTCTTTAAATGTATTTCTCAGCTCCCCAGAGAGAAGAGAAGAAGGTCAGTCTCCTTTATACTGTCCATATTAACATGCAAGCATGTGGTTATGTTACATGTTATGAAGAGTCATTAGATCTGTTCAGAAAACCCTGTGAGGCAGTCAAAATATCTCCAGATGGGAAGTGCAGCTCTGTCTAGCCTACAGCACCATGCTGTGATTTAAAACCATGATGAAGCCCCTTGTGAGTGGGAGCCTATATGCGTAGTTTAGCCTATGCACTTAATTTTCAGGATGTTTGCAGTCCCAGTGAAATTAAGTTCTCAGGGTCTGAGCTTGTCTTCATCTTTATTTAATGGTTATCAGCTGGCTCCTTTAGGTACTTGACATGATTTACATTATCAGACATTTCAATAAAATATTTCAGAACATTTTCCATAATAAGAGTTCATTAAAAGAACTAAACTTTGTTCTATTGACAGACACACTTCAAGTTGAAATATTAGCATAAAGATCCTTCAGAAGTGTAAATTGGCATGAAAACATCAGTACTAATGTGTGTACATTATTTGTAAGGTGGTCAACAGTGTGTTTAGCAATTCTACTTAGTGGGTTTGGATTGGCTTTTTCTTCAATGGTGTAACTGTACTGTTTTCAATGGAATTTTCCCAGGAAAGAGAAATAGTCCATGAAACCTGTAATACTAACTTTAGTAACAATTTTAAATGTACATTTTCTGGTAATAAACATGAATTGATTGTCTTTAAATGTGGACAAATGTTAAGTATTAAAACACTTTCAGATATGGGAAAATGAATATGTTATGATTAATGTTTCCTTCATTCCTATCACCTTAAATAAGAAAAATGTTAGTTCTCAATTGCCAAATAGCTGTATCTGGTATTTGTTAGATTATGATTAACAATAACCAATGACAGCTAACACCTCCAAGCAGACCAGCTCTTCTCTTATTGTATAGCTGGTAACTCAGACAAGTAAAAATATGTAATGTTTATCTTAGCTACCACAAGACATCATGAATTGATTTTTTTTTTTTTTTTAATAGATGGGCAACTAAACATAAGAAACATTTTAACCTGTGAAATCAGTTTCAAACCGCAAACAGGTGCAGACTTAACTTTAATGGACATCTGTGATGTTTCTGGTCCAATGGGATCCGTGACCTTAGAAATGAAGTTTTTTCCATGTTGGGTCCACTCTTCCGTATTCTTCCTTTTACAAATAAAATAAATAGAAAGATTTTCATTTTCTTCTAAGAAAGGAATATATTGTATTCAGAAAGAGTGGCAACACAAGTAAGACTACTATCAATGAGTTAAAGGAATGCATTGAATTAGTCTTAGCAGCAGTTGCTGAAGGGCACAGATGCTTATGAAGAAGCAAGTTACTGGTGCAAATATTTTGCTGCCCACATTAGACTTACAATGATGGAAAAGAGTAAATCATACCTCCATTTTATGAATTCTGAGTGTAGACAAGCCTCTGCTGCATTTAATCCAAATACCAGAATTCTTCTAGTGGTTCCTTCACTGAGTTCCTAACTATTATAGCATAGTCCTCCTGCAGAAGGAGGAATTGCGCAGCAAAAATATCATCAAAAGCCCTATCAAAGCATCTAAGGGAGTCAATGAAAAAAATATTGAAGGAAGGCCATGCATTATCAAATCATCTGTGAATATACCAAAGTACTACTGGTATGCAAGCTGAAAACCTCCAACAGCTCAAGTATTCTCACACAGAGTACAGAGGCTGGGCCCTGGGTGGAACTAAGCAACAGACCTCCCTTGTACATCATAACTGGAAGTAGGACATCCCACAGGAACTAATTTGCCTAACTGGAAGGAATGATGCTGGTTAACTCTCCCAAGACATTAGATTTTAAGATTTCAAGTGTTAGAAACACTTGAGTGCCCAAACTTGGCACGAGGATTAGAGGTCTTGCCTGTCCTCCAGCAGAAATGTATCATAATCTTTTTTTTTTTTTTTTTTTTTTTGGCTGAATCCCTGAGTTCAGTTCAGAGTATTTTTCTGTCAGTAGAACTCTACTGCCAGTTCCATCCAATAAAACAGCAGTGGGGATTTTAAGGGGATAAATATTACCAAATATATACATAAAAAAATAATAAAAAAATAAAAATCTTTCTGTTTAAAAGCTATATCAGTCTTTGGTAGTTTTACAGAAAAAACAACAACTCAGCAGTTATGGCCTTATTAGAAATATAGGTTAAAGTTATATTTTGTTTTTCAAAAAAGAACTACCTGATGTTGAAAGGCTGAGGAAAAAAATGGGCAAAAGTGCTAAATGCTGACTGTAGTAAGATTAGGCCAGAACTTTTTCTGACTTATAAATAGCCCAGCCAAAGTCTAGGATGAAGTGTGCTGGGGTCATACAAAGTATTCATAGTGAATGCCAGAATCGCACAAACTCATAATTATAATCCTTGTTTTCACCCTTTCATTTATTAACTACATTTCTTGTGCCAAGTCCGTAGTTAAACTGCACATTCTCTGGGAAGCAAATGTGTTTTGTATTCAACAAGGTGCCTTGTATACTATGGGGAGCCACAGATATAATAGTATAGGTCAATACTTTGCTACAGTAATCAAATTATAGATTTCATTTCCCAAAGAGCCTTTCTAAAATATCAGTTGCAGTCTATGGTATTTATCTAATTTCTTTCTTTTCTTTTCTTTTCTTTTCTTTTCTTTTCTTTTCTTTTCTTTTCTTT
>CM021700.1:85398926-85408953 GCA_011074415.1 Stictonetta naevosa | reverse complement strand
AGAATAGAATAGAATAGAATAGAATAGAATAGAATAGAATAGAATAGAATAGAATAGAATAGAATAGAGTAGAGTAGAATAGAGTAGAATAGAATAGCTCCAATGGAAGAGACCTACAAAGATCGAATCCAGCTGCCTGACTACTTCAGGGATAACCAAAAATTAAAGGATGTTATTGAAGACATTATTCAAATACCTGTCTAGTAAGCCTGTTCCAGGATTTGACCACGGTCATGGCAAACAAATTGTTCCTAATGTCCAGCCAGAACCTCCCCTGGCTCTGTTTTGTGCTAATCTTGTGCATCCTATCATCAGTTACCAGTGAGAAGAGACTGGCACCTTTCTTTCCAATTCCCCTCAGGACATTCCAGAGAGCACTGAGGACACCTCTTAACCTTCTCTTCTCCAGACTAGACAACCTAAGAGTCCCGAGCCTCTCCTCATAGAACATAACTTTGAGACCTTTTACCAACTTTGTTGCCCCCTCTGGATGCCCTCAAGTATCTTAACATCTTTTTTATATTGCAGAGCCCAGAACTGCACCCAATACTCATGGTGAGGCCACAGCTATGTTAAATATAGCAGAAGAATCGCTTCTTCGCTATACTGTGTTTAAACCAAGTGCTTTTGGCTTTCTGGCTCACTGATGACTCATGTTGAAGCATTCATCTCTCAGTCTGTACCTGTGTCCAGAATAACTCCATCCCAGGTGCAAAACCCAGCATTTACATTTGTTGAACTTGCTTGCTGCTGCTGATTGTCCAATTCTTCAGTGTATCTATATCTCTCTGCAAGGCCTCTTGTCTCTCAGAAGCATCCACAACACCTCCCAGTTTACTATTCTCTGCAAATGGGATCATCCCCATTTGAATGGGATGAAGCAGTATAGAGCAGAAACAACCCTTATATAGTCCATAAACCCAAGCCCTATCAATGGAAACCAAAGTCACTTTGCAGAACCACGCCTTCAATTGGGTCACCTTGAGAACTAAACCATGCAGAGTTTATTACACAAAGAGTGAAAGTGCTAAAGGTCAGGTTGGACATGGCTTTGTGCAACCTGATATAGTGAAAGGTGTCCCTTCCCATGGCAGGAGGTTGGGCTAGATGATCTTTAAGGTCCTTTCCAGCCAAAAACACTCTGTGATTCTATGATTCTGTGTTTCTAAAAACTAACTCACTGCAGGATTCCTACAGGTCTCAGGTCTGTCTGCTGTAGAGAGAGAGGGGTGCTTGCCCAGGTGCCTCAAAAATATAAAGGGTTCTTGGCTCATACCTGATTTACCATTGAAAACACAAAATGGATCCAACACTGTCATAATTATTCACCCCAATGTCCCAATGTGAACTTGGCTCAGTAAGAAATACAACTCCAAAATAGTATCAAAATACAAAGGGGCCCTCTATGGAACCATGTCTTACATTATTCAGTAAACTCAAAATCTTGACTCTACTACTGAACCTCTGCTGCTCAGCATTGCTGTCTGATGCCAGAGTAGAAGAAGCCCCTCACAAAGGCTGACTGTGTTTGACAGGAGCAGTTTTCTACCAGTGGCACAACCTGTCCTCCAGACAGACACCAGTTTGGACACTTTCCCTTGGCAGGGCCACATCACATCAGGTGCAGAACTGAAAAGTGGTAAGATATAAGGGATTTTCTGTGCTCAGATATGCCTATTTTAGACAAATTTCACACCACTGATATGTTGTAAAACAAGGTAGGGCACACTCTTGAGAAGAGAGAGAAAGAAACTTTATATAACCTGTACATTTCCCCAGTCCTAGCAACACAAGAAAATAATATGTCCCCAGTATCACAAACTTAATTGAAGTGTCATGGGGACATTGTGGCACCTGACAATCCATGTATTTAAATGTCTTTACAGCCACATCCTACTATCCCTTGACAAATGGAGCAGGAGATAGGATTAGAGCCTTATGAAAGCAGAAGATATTTTCATATGAAAGAAATAAATCCTGGTCAGTTAAACCAGATCTAAGGCTGCTATTGCTATGAAAGCCACATGAAACATCCTTATTGGAACTTAAAATCCCCAAATTAAATGCCGTTATACAGCACATACATTGGATTCTTCTGCATGAAGTTCTTCAAAATAAATCAAAAACTTTATAATTGAGAAGAAACATTTTTGACAAAGCTGGCAGGACATTGCCTCTTTAATGTGGAAGAAGCAAAAGTCACTGGTAAGACTGTGTGAAACCTCAGCTTAATCCTCATTAGTCATACAAATCTGTTCTTTATTTCTAGTTATTTCTGCTCTTTAGTGAAATGATTTCATAGGTAGCCCTGCTAGAACTTCACTTCCAGACATGTGAAATCCCCAAATATTATTGTTTTTACCCTGCTGTATATGATTCTATGACAGAAGATACTCCCTAGGTTTCTCTAGTTTAGAAAGAAAAATACAAACCCAACATTCAAAGTCACAGTAAAAACCCATTAGATACCAATATGTCCCAGTCACTAACAAAATAAATGTTACATGGGAAGCAGTGAAATTTACACCCAGTGCCGGCTCCTGTGCCACCCTGCCTGCAGTGCTCCAGGCCAGCTTTCTTGTTGATCGAAAAGGCACCTCTCATTCCAATGCAGTACCTAATTCTTCTTACAGCATCTTTTTTTTTTTTTTTTTTTTTTTACTTTCCTTTTTTTTTTTTCTTTCCTCTTCAGGCATTGTAATTGTTTTTTCTTTAAAAGTGAAAAAATGAAAATGTTTCCAAGGGTTCCATTAATATAGTATAACATGAAATTAGCCAAAAATGAGGAGGAAAAATAAAAACAACAACAACAACAAAAACACCAGTAACAAAGACCCTCTCACATTAACTCCCGACACTGTGCTATTTCAAAAAAAAAAAAAAAAAAAAAAAAAGTAGGGGTTTTAAGAGCTCAACTTCCCATTAACACCACTAATAAAAATGTAATTAGAAATGTAGTTGCATTTTCTCCCTCCAGCAGAGAGTTATTGCATTCCTCTCCCACACAAGCTCAGCCCTTTGGAGGTTGTAGTTAGCAGCCAGCAAGATGTGTCCTTTTGGCGGAACTTACCACTTTATGAAAGATGTGGTCAAGATCCTGAGGAACTGTATTGATACCAGATGTAGTCTTGTCACTAAGTCTTGAACCAAGACTCTCATGAATGTTAAGTTTCCATTTTCTCTCTCTGCTGTTACATGGAAAAGAGTCTAAGTGAATTATTCTTGATGTCACTATCAGAAGCAGTTTTTATTAGAAAACAGGCATCATAATGGGAAAATGTTATACAAGAAACAATGTCGAAACACATTTTTACTAAATTAGGCAAGCTGAATTTATATGGTTTAATTAAATGAATGCTTGAATAAATATGCTAGTATCTCTGGTCAGAATCAGTAGTCCTCAAACTCAGCCCTGTGTTACCAATTTAGTTTCTAGACAATAAAGGCACTGGGTTTTAACATTAGTGCTGTACGTGTTGCAAAACAAAATAGAAACAATTCTTATTGGTGAAGGATTTCAATAAACTTTAATAATATCCACATGTACAATAAATATTTCTGGGCCCTCAAGCACTTATATTTCCTTTTGAACTTGTGAACAAAAATTGATTCAAGGTGACAAATTTGTAATCTACTATGATGGATGGAGCTGCACTTAAAAAAAAAAAAAAAGATAATGGTACATCATTTATATTTTCTCTGTGAGCAGATTTGTAAAAAGATTACCTAAAGGAAAGCCAGAAAGGGAATTCAGCTGTAATGGAAAAAAGTAAATAAAAGTCAACTGTAATATTATTTTTTATTAAACCAAATGTCATTTAATTGCATGTTCAAAGAAAGAAAAATGTTACAAATATTGCTTTTGGTTACCACAACAATCCTCACAGTCACTTGGACTAAAACAAATTATTAATTACATATCTAGCTTTAATTAAGTAAATTATAATCCTGGAATCAAATTTTCAAGCTTGAAAAACAAGTGTCATAATGTAAAACAGAAACATCTGTATGAATATTTTCGAACATATTTGCAAAGTACAGCATTTACCATTATAAGCTCAGATGCTATAGCTTTGCAATATATAACAGAAAACAACTGTTGCACGTGTAGGTTCATAGCAAAAGTTGATTTCTTAATGGTATTTAGAGTATTTACATATCTATGCCCCATTACCTTGTAGTTTTACTAAACCCTCTTGCATTAAAATTTAAAACATTTTATTAACAGATTCTGAAGGCAGAGGAAATTGCACACAGAGCTCATGGTCAGGGTAAACAACACAATGAGGAAAGCCTTGCAAGGAAAAAATAATGTACCAAAGCTATCTGCAGGATGACAGGAGAAGAGTCACTCTCAGTCCACTTCTCCTTTTCACCCTGATGATGAGTGGGTGTCATGTTGGAGCAAAGAGAAGCAGGGTTTGGCTACAGGTTTGGGAGAAGGCAGGCTCTGCGCTGCACTTATTTATTTATAAGAGAATAATAACAAACCTGGGCTAAGGTGACTAGAATGGATATCTGTCAACACAACATACTTTTGCTTAAATAGAAGAGGAGGCTTTATGAGAAAGATCCCATGAATTAAAGGCCATTTGCCAGGAAAATGCCACTGGCTTGTTGTACTGCCTTGCTCTATGTGAAGAGCAGACATAACCAAGAAGTTTTTCCTTCATCTGTGTTCCATAATATAATAATATAATATAATATCTAAACCAAAAAGGGAAGATAACTGTAGACTTTAACTAAGTTATTAGAGGTGCCACACAGTGGTGATCTGAAGAAAATGTATGTGCTCCCTATTCTGCAAGGCTTTTATGGGCTTTATGTGAAATACAAGAGAAAGATGTAAAACCAACAATTATGTGTAGCTAATAAGAGCTAAGAAAAGCATAGCAAAAGTATGCAATAAGTAGTCAGTGATATAAACCATTACAATGAAACCTTCTTATATATCTGAAGCCAGATGCTGTTCCAAATTACATCACTGTAAATCCAGAATAGTTCCACTGAAGCAAATGAATCTACTCCAGATGAGAGAAGAATTTTGTCTGCGATCTATTCACTTCAGATCAGTTCATGTCCATATGTCCATAGTTTACTGCAGTGTTTTTTTTAAATGAGGAAAATGTCTGAAATCATACAATGATCTCTAGCATAGTGTTTGTCTGAAAAAGCAAGCTTCTCTAACAGGTGAGTTTCTGCCTAACACATCACCATGATTGTTGTCTGAAGTCGATAGAAAAGGTTCATGTTGAAAGAGGGAGAATATTAAACAATGTCTTGTTTCTAATTTCATATATATAATGGCTTGAAACCAGAATCCAGAATGGGCTAATTAGAGAGCCTGCCTGCTATACATGGTTGTCAGAGTACAGCAGAAATTAGAGAAGTTTATGGCATGTCACAGCCTTCTGCCTTGCACATGCAGTACATTCAGATCTACAAAGACAATGTAATTGCAACAGATCTTCTGTTATTTAAGTGCATGTACATAGATGCCAGGGCTCCCTTCCATATTGCTTTCATGGTACTGCAGAAAATCGTCATCACAGGAGACTGCAGACTTTATTTCCTGAGGAGAAAATGACAAGAAATAAGGTACAGATTACAGAAACTCAACTGCTATTTCAAATGTATGTTCAGCATACATGATGGTGAGTGATGTCATGTTCTGTGTATGTTCACAGAATGATTTTCACTGGTTTGCACATAGGGTTGCCCAGCTGGACATTGCATTGCACAAGGTAATTTACTTTGCATTAACCTGGCAGATGAGACATTTTATTAGGAACAGAGAATTAACATGGGGATTTAGGATGCTTAAATTAGGAATCTTTCTCTCCTGCATGATTAACAGTCAGGTGTTTTCAAAGGGCTAGGGGAGTGTAAATAAACAGCAAAAATTTCAGGAGTATTGCTTGTCTGTACACTGAGGGAGTTTGGACTTTTCATAGAATCATAGAGTATCCCAAACTGGAAGGGCTCATTGAGTCCAACTCCTGGGTCCACAAATGACCACCCCAAAACCAGACCAGATATCTGACAGCGTTGTCCAACCACTTCTTAAATTCTGGCAGGCTTGGTGCTGTGACCACTGCACTGGGGAACCTGTCACCTTTTCCTAACACCCTCCCCTGTCACAGCTCCTGGCATGCATTTCTGCATGAAGGCTTCCAGACCTGAGTGACTGAGATACTCTCAAGTCTCAAATGGAAATGCAAAGGTAAGCACATCTAGGATTAAAGATTGCTGAAGAGAGTAAGACCAGGTCTGAGGACCTGCACCCCCATGGTCTCCAGAGAGTGCATTCAGGTGCACTCCTGAGTTGCAAGTTGCAGACTCCAGATACTTCTCTCTGACATATCTGAGCATGACCCAACCATTTCCTGTGCCTTGGTTTCCACAGGGAGAAAACTGATAACTACGGCCTAGGTGGGAGGTGTGGTGTACTTTGGCATTTAAGGGTCAGAGAAGTAAGACTCCAGCTCCCTTCTAAGCATTTAAATAGATGTTAAAGAGAGTTACTGGGTCCACTTCCCTAGTGTTATTAAGTAGAGGTTATTCCTCTAATCTCTGAACTCCAAAATGACTGTCTAAATGGAGGTGTCTACAAGATATCCATCTTTATTATAACCCTATAATACAAGACTGAATTCATACAGCATTGTGCACAAATACAGATATTATCTTAAGCTTGGGCTATTACTTTTCCTTTCCATTGTTTTGCAGTTTGCAAGGCTCATGGTTAGTTTATCTCCCTGCAGAGCACAGATAATTCCCTTTGATTTGAGAGGAATTACTTGCAACAAATACAGGAGAATAGAACCATTATATCTCCTTTAACAGCAATCAAATAAATGCAAAACAAAGGTTTTAGTTTTACACTTAAAATTAAGTTTGAATATTTTAGTTGTTCAGTGAAGAAGGAGACAGCACTGTGATCATTTTCTAGTGTTTCTATTAGACTAAAGTTATATGATTCTTAAAAACTCACATACAAAACAGCTTATGCATTTCTCTGTTATGTTCTGCAAAGTTGTGCTGTTGAACGTCATCTTTTTGGCAACACATGGCAACAACAACTTACAGTGGCAGAAAATATTCTTGAATGCTCTTGTTGAAAGAGAATCTACTCCTGGTCTTGACTCTGGCTGGAATTCTGCTGGAGTCCTGCGACACCAGCACAGAACACCTCTGTGTGCTGATTTTCATCAGTTTCATGTGCTGCACAATTCAGCTTTGAATTGATCCTCATTCCTGGTAGAACACTGATTTTTTTCCTACTGGGCTGCTAACCAGAGGAAAGAAAGATAAGGTAAGTAACATTACCTCCCTAAAACTCTGTAAATGTCTTTTGAGAATAAATACAAAGAATGAGCGTAATGCATGAGACTTGAATCACACAGAGCTTGATGTAATTACCAGTGACAGCTGAAATGCATGTGTTCTACTGTATGATGCTATTAAATAGCAGGAGACAATTCCAAATTTTTATGATTTATAAAAATTAGAGGAGCCAGAAAGTCCTTCAGGGAGGAATGCCTAAATATTTTAAGACTATATTAGAAATATGGAAGGTGAAGGAGAAAGCAGAGGAAGGAGCACAGCATGTTTTTGCGGCACATTGAAAATTCTTTTTCTTTTAGGGGATATTTTTATCTTTCCTTTAAACAGTATTTTCTAACCATAAGTAATCTAGGATAGTATTTGGCTAAATATTTCACTGTGCATACATTTCAAAGTTATCTTTCCTTATATATTACCTGGCTGATGAAAAAAACAATCATTGATCTTGTGGCTGGAGGCAAGGGTGATAAAACAACTGGGTGTAGATTCAAAACATTTTTCTGAAGTACACCGAGGTCATGCATTTTAAGAAACATATTTCAAGCTTTAAAGCAAAATCTGTCATGTTTGTTTCCAGAGTTTTGTGCAGAACACCTACTTAAAAGTAAACCTTTAACTAAATCTATATTGGCTTAAAGTTAATAGTTTGGCTCTCCAACTAATGTGACCACAGTGCAGTAAAGTATTTGATGATGAATTAATTTTTTTAGCTCATCTTTGTCCACTTTTATTTCTGCATTTTTAAACTCTAATAGCTGAAAGATGTCTGCAGTGCTTATGTTACACTGATTTTAAAGACAAACACACTCATTTTCTTCATTAAAGATTATGGAACCATAATTTTTCCTAAAGGAAATTTGTATAGCTGAAATCATCTGGATGACAATCTTGGCTTTGGGTCTGATTGATGAGGACTATAACTGATGTGCCAGATATGTGCACCCATCTCATGTGCTTTCAGATCTAAATCTCCTTGGAGAGTATTCTGCCTGTTTGCCTATGAATGCTCATTCTCTCACTTTTTCTTAACATATATTTGAATTGTTAATACTTCAGATGATAAAATGTGCTTATTAATATACAGAATATATCCTAGGCTGGTAAGATCAATCAAGATTTTGAGGGTGAACTGGCAACAGTTTCCTGTGTTTGGTCTACTGGGACAGATAACAGGTATTCAAATACAGGCATTACTGCAATTTCAGATATGGCAGTGTATGCTGGCTGACCTCCAGAAGAGGACGAGTCTCCTCTAAAACACCATAAAACACCATCCATCAATCTCAAACACGTCCTAAATAACACAAAATATCCAACAACAGAGTAGGTGCTTATACACAGGCTGGTGAATCCAACACTTAAGCATCTCTAAATCAGCTCTGACTTGAATTAAACTGTCTTCATTGTAAAAGAAGGCAGGTAGTGATTTGAAAATTGTTTATCATCTTTTGGTGCAGTGAATTAACCAAGCCATCTGATGTCTACACAAAAGGTCCTTCTTTTCCATCTTCTTTGGAAAGTGATTGTGATGTAGATTCTGCTCTGTGAAGCATTCAAGAGGATCAGAGGTTTCCTGGTGTGTCACTTAGTGAAACATGCTAATACAAAAATCAGCCACAATCTTTTCCTTACTAAGGATCTTCAAAATGTATTACATTATATTTTGGGACTTTTCAGTAAAGAGATTTTAAGTAAGAAAATGTAACAGAGTTTATCATCGGATAATAACACCAAAGGGAATAGCTGTGAACAGACTGGAAGAGAATTTATGTATGTCACATTGTCTGCTCATATTTGGTGCATATTGTAATCATCATTATTTGAATTATTCTTTTCCTTTCTACTCGACAGGCCTATCCATTATGAAAATTGTTATTGTTTCAATGAGAATACAAGTTGTTCTGAGTTTTGGGAATCAGATTATAGCTATTGTTGCCAGTTCCTAAAATGCCTGTTGGGCATTACTATTTTATTCAGTAAATAAAGAGTTTAAAACAATAATTGTTATTTGTTAGACTAAAAATATTTGAATCCCTTCTTCTTGTCCCTTCAGCACAGGGCTTTCAGTCAGCATTTTATATTTCTAGCTATTCTTGCTGGAAATCCTACCAGAATTTGCAAGCTGAAAATGTTTTAACAATTGGCATATGAAGATGAGAGATGCTATAAGTTAGTGATGAAGGAATAGTTCATTTTCAACTACTATTTTTGACTTCTGCCAGGAACACGTTGGATTTTTAAGAACCAAAAGCACCAATACTGAAATTAGAGGCCAAATTCTTTAAAATAGGAATGGGAGAAGCCACCTCCACTGCAGAAAAAACATACTGGGTTGGTGGTAATTTACTTGAGTTGGTACTGCTGTTTGGTAGTAGTATCATCTGTCTTTGCCTAGATTGCCAGTTATATGTGCTCTTCACTCCTTGATACTGATGGGAACCAAGGACCCTAATATCTTTTAAGGATTTCACTACTTAGAGATTTCTACTCCAGTCTGCAACCTCTCTGGGCACATCTCTACCTATGGTCTGAGGAAGTTCCTTACACAGGAAGTGTGAACCACCAGACCTTTGAAGAGTTTTTGTTTTTCAAGACATTCTTTAAAGACATATTTTCTTTGATATCTTTCAAAGAACCTTCCCTTCCCTTCCCTTCCCTTCCCTTCCCTTCCCTTCCCTTC
>CM021700.1:85324644-85398526 GCA_011074415.1 Stictonetta naevosa | reverse complement strand
AAAAAAAAAAAAACAGTTCCCCAATCACTGTAGCTGGAGCTCACTGCACTTGAAGTCCAGTTTCATAACCATTCGATAACATTGAGTCTGAAATATTGCTGACATACTTGTTAAATTATGGGACTAATCCATACAGGTTAACACCAGGTTAGCCTACAGAGCTCTGCTATCTTTAACTGTACTACAGTAAATAGTTAATGTATTTAAAATTAAGTTGTTCATCAGGACACTATCAATTGTGAAACTGCCGACTACATCTCATAAAACTGAAGTTTTTCATTGTCTTCAGAATTTAAGAAAAGATAATGGTAAAAGTAGGTAAACGGTACACAAACAATGCCTGAAAAAAAGGACAAGAGAATGGATGCATGGACAAGAGAATGGACCTGACACTGAGCTCAGTAAGTGACCCACAGTGAGAGACAGTCCTCAGACAGCATGGTGAGAGAAAAAGAAGTGTGGAAATTCCTTGTGGTAGAGGGGAGAGTATCACTTCCAGCATGCCTGTGGATGAGCCACACTCCACAGAGCTTCAGATGTTTCCAAGCAACATTTCTGTCCTGACATCTGGATCCGTGCAGTATCTATCCAAAAGAAACAACACAGGATGACCAAACTCTTAACTTCAGGATTAGAGACATAGATACCTGCAACAGGAGGTATGGCTGCTGTCATTAAGCTGGCTAGTTGAACAAAAAAAGTCTGACTTTTGGGCTCCCTAGAACAAGAGAGAGTTGGACACGTTGCACCAAGTCTGGTGAAGGACCACAAAGATGATTAAGGCACTGGTGCATCTGCCTGTGAGGAGAGACTGAGAGAGCTGGGACTCTACACTTCTGTCTCGTTCTAAATATTTAACTATCTAACTATCATTTACCTCAAAAGATTTTATTCATTTCCAGTTAAGCATGTCAACAAATAATAATAAAAAAAAAATGCAGAGCTTGTCATTAAGCTACTTTGAGAGAAAAATGTGAAAATTTATGTTTACCATTTTATTTAAAAAGAAGACTTTAATATTTTGACCTCAACACATTTACTGTAATATACTTTGAAGTCAGAAAACTGAAGCTGTTAAAAACTGGAGTTTCATAAAATCATCTTAGAAAAATATTTTCCATACAGAAAAATTTGCTTAATTTTTTAAAATAGGCTGGCCAAAGCAAACAATATCATATTTATAAAGTCTGTGGTATCAAAATACTATATGCAGTGTTTCTACTACCGAAAAGGTAACATAGGTACTTCATAAATTGCATTTAATTTCAGTGTACAAAATTGCGATTTAAACAGGAATTAGGATAGAATAAGCCTGGAAAATATCATGGGAAATACTTTCCTCTGTTGTTATTGGTATCAGCTGTTGGCAGTGTGAAATCCTCATGGGGATATGTACCTTCAAGGTCTCATTCTATATTATTACACACAACATACAGGTACATTACTTACACTGTCTTTCTCCAACACACACCATGTGGTATTCGAATACCAATTAGCATTCTACCTTTAGCAGAGAGCATCCTGGGGCTACCTGTATTTAATTATTTTAGTATGTTATTCTGTCTGATTATACTTCTATCTGTTCAATTTACCTTGTGACATATTCTGTATGAAACAGTTAGTGAAGATGATCTTCAAATTAAACACTCTCCCTGTGGGTAACGCTACCGCAATGTGAGTGATAGAAGCAGATATCATAATCTCTACATGACCCTACTTTTTCAGCAGGCATGCTCTGAATTTGACCCATATTAAACCATTCCTGTACACTTACTTCCTTGTACATACTTCCATTTTTGCACTCTGGTAGAAAAATAGGGATACAGAAATAAAAATATATATGGGAAATGCAATATAGTTACCTACTGTGTAAAAGAAAAGGAAATACTTTGTGAAGCCAGAAATAGAGCAAGAATCATGATTGGCCTGAGCTAGTGAAATGCTTGAAGGTTCTGAAAATTCAGTCTAGGTAGAAATGAAATTAAAATTTGAAAAAATAAATAATAATAAAAAAGTGCAATGTTATGAAATCTTACCAGGGTTTGAACTAATGGATTTTTGTAAGAATTTTAGCTAGAAAATTGTATGGCTTTTGCTTGACCAACCCCCCATTCTGCCTGTTCTTAAGACCTCTTCATTAATATGTAGGACATCCTAAACTTTAAACGCTAGTGTGAAAGGGTGTGCCAGAAAACAACCACTTACTAGGAAATGTTTTTTTCCTCCCCCACGAGCAGTGTGACTACATGGTTATAACACAAGCCCAAGATCCAGTTGACCAACTTCTTGATACACTTCTGATTAGACACATAAAAACTGCACCAAGACAGAATATGCATTCAACTCATAGCAGATATTTATCTTCCTGGGAATAATTTGGGGAATAGGTGATCCTGGCAGTGTTTCTCTCTAAAAATAGAATATAAACATTACTAAAAAATTGCAGTGTATTGTAGAATCATAGAATCATCATAGAATGGCTTGGGTTGGAAGGGACTTTAAAGATGGTCTAGTTCCAGCCCCTCTGTCATGGACAGGGATGCCACCCACTAGATCAGGTTGCCCAGGTTCTCAGCCAACTTAACCTTGAACACCTCCAGGGATAGGGCATGCACAACTTCTCTGGGCAACCTGTTCCAGTGCCTCACCATCCTCTAAGTGAATAATTTCCTCCTAACATCTAATCTAAATCTCTCTTTTAGTTTAAAACCATTCCTCCTTGTCCTGTCCTTATCTGACTGAGCAAAAAGTTGCTCTCCATCTTTTTTATAAGCCCCCGTTTAAGTAGTAGAAAGGTACAATAAGGTCACCTTGGAGCCTTCTCTTCTTTAGGCTGAACAGCCCCAGCTCCCCCAGCCTTTCATCACAGGAAAGGTGCTCCAGCTCTCTGATGAACTTGGTAGCCTTAAAATTTCTGTACAAACTATACAGTTTGTACAGTTTCTGTCCTTAGTTTCTCATTAGCAATTTTCTTCCTTCCCATTCTTTTCTTTTCTCCACAGCTTGTCTACATTTGTTTCTACTTTTGAGATATTTTCTGCATGTTCACCCCAGAAATGCAAGCTCAATATTATTTTAATTGAACATAAAAAACAACATAATTTCTGCAGACTTGAAACTGGGACCTTGCTTCCTGAGCTACATGAAAAATACTAGAAATGAGTGCTATAAAAGAAAAAAACATCAGTGAAAATCTCTAAGCTTCAAGCAGGACACAATATCCTTTTCCACCTTTTTGACTCTTTAAGGTTTCTATCACCCTCAATGCTTTCCCCAGCTTGCCAGGGCATTTATATTTTACGGGTTTTCCCACAGAGTTATTTACTGCATAATGTCTTCACTGAGGACACTTAAGTCATAAATGGAGACTTGTTTTTTTTATTATTCTGTAAAAGCCTTTTGTCCACTTTGTTTAGCATCACGAGCCCTTGCCTACAGTGAATTCTACTAGCACTACAACTTGAGTATCACAGCCAACAACTCATATTATACATGAGCCTTGAATAAGGCTGTGGACTAAGCCATGCAAGGAATCAGTGAGTGGTGTTCTTCCCTCAGTTGCTTGCCAGCATTATTTAAAAGCGGTGCCAGAGCATTTTTCACTTAAACCCTATAAATATAGCCCTTTGAACATGTTCTGTTGTTGATTTGAAATTTAAACATTTCATTTAGCTTCCCATTAAAACAAAATCTCACAGGCTCCTCTGAAATGGAACATGCTCTGAGACAGCTTTCCATTGTGAAGGAGAGCAACAGCTAAACGAGATTTTTTTTTTTTTTTCCCCTAAATTGAGATTTGGAAATTATGTCAAATGGCATTGTTTACTGTAGTGAATAAGTAAGAGCACTAAAAGGATAGTTCTGCATTCAATATACTCTGGCAACTTCTACTTGAAGGGCTTTTCTTTTTCTGAGTCACTGAAATGAAGGACAGGATCGCTACTGATTGGAAAATGAGTGGTACCATGCACTAAGAGCTCATGGAAAGCTTTACACTGTCAGTGCTGGGAAATAAGACGTCTCCACTGGATCATTGTGGAAATACATCTGAAGAAGGGCAGTGAGTGGGGAAGACCCCTCTGTTTTTCTCTCAGAGCTCTGAAGTCTGTTGGGAAGGTTCTCAAAGGGGATCAAAGTTTGCTCATCTCTGAATAGTGCAGGAGTTGGGAGTGGGAGAATTTGGATCAAAGCCTCGAGACAGAAGAAAGACCTCTGCCAGGTTTGCCTTCCTCCTGTGGTGTGCTTTTGTTGCCTGTTCCAGAGCACTCTCATTCTTCTCCATAAAATATAAACAATCCACTTTGAAAGCATTGGGTTAGTTTCTTACTGAAACAATTCCAGATCCTGCAACCTTCCCCCTCACCCCCCACCCTTTCAATACAGAGCAATCACAATTTGAAAACCTCCAGCCTTAAAGAGTAGACAAGAATTTTTTAGATATAGTAGTCTCTTTTTCAAAATGGGTGTTCATTTATGGCTGCTATTATTTGCCTAATTTCCCTATTCCCAGAACAATTTATATATCCATCTTGTGTGCCAAGATGCAGTGAATGAGCAACTGCTTATGCTTTAATGAGTACAAATGAAATTAAAAACCTACATGCTGCATCTTGTTTCAAATTATAACGAGAGTACAAACCGTGTCTTTCTGTGTTATGAGTCTTCTGCCAACTTGAACCCAGCGTGTAGTGAATTTGAAGTGATAGGAACTCAAAGCAGAAATGTACAGAAAAATTACTATTTGAAACAAAAGTATGGGAAAATGTACAAGTCAGTGAATATGATTCTGTTTTCCTTGGGAGTTCACTAGCAAGTAGTGGTAAGAGGTGATGTCAGGTATCTCTGCATTCTATGTGGAATAAAATTTAGGATCAAAGATATTTCCGCCATATCTAAGGCATTTTCAGAGACACACTATTTCCAGGATGGTATTTCTTAAGATGAATTCAACTAAATTTAAGACATCTAAAAAGCCTTTATGCCAGCTAATTTCTCACACAAAATGTTTGTTCCATCTGTCCTTCAGAAACAGTTATTGGAAAGACAAAAAGTCTTTATAATATTTTACTAATTATAGAATTGCATGTCAAGTATGTTATACAGCCTTGTTATGCAGCTTAACCCTGGAGAATACTAGAAAGCCTTTTGACAACAATTCCAACAGAAATGGGTCAAAATAATGGCCACAGTAATGGTAGTTGATGTGGAGAAGAAAAGCTACTTCACCCTCAAATTAATGGAAAGTATTCATTTTGAAGCAGAAGGGGCCAACTTGGATAGAAATTCATCCATGGATTCAGGAACTGTTAGACCTAACTGCTCCTGTACATAACTGTAAAAATAAATATAACTATTTACCACTTGTAACTAGATACAATGAGTTTAGGAGTTTTTGGCAATGCCCAAGTCTTGCAATTGAACTGTTGGCATGGACAAACCTGCTCGGGGTCCCAAACAGCTGAGCTCAGTCTCCAGGGTTAAATCCAATGCTAAAAGCTTTTTGTCTCTGTTTAATTTAGAGGTCAAAGTATTTTCATCTCTTTGGAAGTAGAAGAGGGAGGAGGGAGAAGAGGAGAGGGTAACTGGTGGTAGGCAGCTCTTGTGTTTCACAGTCTTTTTTCCTAATCCAGACTGAGTTGGTGGTTTCAGGAATATGAAGGTCTTGAGAATTACTACTTTGCATATATAATTTTTAATAATTTGCTCAAGTAGACTGCCTATTGATGTTCACAAATATTTATGTGCACCTGGTGTATAAGGCCAAACATATTTAATCCCAAATATTTTGGAACACACTGGCAGTCATTAGCAGTGACATTTCTATTCATGCAAAATAATATGTTATTATCCAGTCAAATATAACCTGCTCATCCTAGTGTACAGTTTTCTTCTGACAAAGAGCTAAAAATTAAATGATAGCTCCCCTGTGTTGCAGAGTTGGAAAACACACTGTGTTGTCAAACAGCCAGTCATCGCGGACCTGGCAAATCCAACAGCTCAGATGACCCCAGCACATGATGAACATCTAACAGAGGAAGTCCTCATTTGAAAACAAGTCGGGCTGAGAAAGCCCCTCAGTGCAGGGTCACTGGCGTGACTCCCTCACGGGGTCACATGGCGGGGGCGGTAGGCACACCTTTCCCTGTTTCCCCCTCGGCAGCTGTCATGGGAATGATCAGCTGCCTATTACATGCATGCATGCACTTCCCTGCCTCGCAGCACGCAGCCATGATGTGCTCTGCTCACAAGGAAAAATTTATATCCCCAGTTTGGCACAGAAGGGCAGCACCCCCTTGCCAGGCAGCCCCTACAGCCGCCAGGCAATTAATTAATTTTCCCTGCTTTGCTGAGTGCAGTGGGGAGGGAAGGACAGAATCTGCACCATCGGTAGCAAATTTATTGTGGGATGAATTAAGAAGTGCAACCAGCCCTGAAGGATTACTATGTGCACATAAGTGTCAACAGACTGGGGTCCACCAGGCTCCCTAGTCATCCCAAGCGGCAGAGAAAAGCATTTTGCTCCTGAGCTGCTTCCTCAGAGTAGCAAAAGCTTCCCACTCCTCTTCATGTCCTTTTTTTCTTTAACCTCCTCTTTACAGTAATTCATGCCATATAAAGAGGAGGGGGCCTTTTAGGGGTACTGTGTTTTTTTGCAGTAACCTTATGAGACAGAGCTGTTAAGGGGATGCAGCACACACAGAGGCCCCCGATAATGAATCGCAACTGAGAAAAATGGCTTGAGTGGGAACTCACTTGGAAAGCAGCAAATGGGGGATATTCTTTTCCTTCATGAACTGAGATGTCCTGGGGGCCTACAAAACTTTGAAAAATAATCCTTTTACATAAAGCTATGCTGCCTAACTCAAATCGAAAACAGATAGAGGTGTACAGTAACACAGACCTGCCCTCCAAAGGACATGGCCTGAACACAGAAAATGGAGATCAAAGAAATCAGCTGGGCATGAGGCAGACATCTCCAGTGGCAGGCACGTGCACTGCCAGCAATCTCCTGTCATGAAGTGTACTGGATGGTGACCATGCATCACGGGTTAAGGCCCATAAACTATCTTTAGTGTAGGAAATTGAGCAGAACATGTTTAAACTGCAAAACCAGATGATACTTATGCTACTACAAGCTCTGTTTGCACAGTCTAACAACTTTTTTTTTTTTTTTTATTTTTTTTTTTTTTTTGGAAGGGGGGAGCAGAGTCCTCTTGTCTTGTATTGGAAAAATATGTCCAGGTATCTAGCTAGCACCTACTGGCTGGTAGGACCTTGACCTTTCAAGGGATGGATACTCATTTGGTTCACCACTGATTTTAAATTGCAACACTAGAAGATTTCTCTTCCTGTACATAGTTTAAAAATTGAAGGAGCATTCCTGGGTCCTGTTTGCATATTTCTGTTAACTACAGGGGAACTCTAATCAATCTGAGAGCTGGCTTTTGGTTCTTTCTGTAGTTTCAGAAAACTGTGAGGTAAAGACAAGGCAAAACGTCTACAAGTTATATGCTTTTATTTCCACAGCAGTGCATTTAACATTGACACAACCCACTTTTCCAGGGGAAATTAGAGTTACAGGCATGAGTTACATGACTGTTGTTGAAGTTGTGAACTAACTACAGCTGTAAATCCGAAGAGTAAAAAAAAAATTCACATTCTTTTTTGGGGATTAAATGCACGAAGTAGTGAATGTCTGATTATTTGTGCACACACACTTCTTAATGATTGCAGTCCCAGCTCTGCAGATTACAGTGATCTTCAGCAGCTCATAGCAAAACAGTATACTCCTCCATTGAAAGGGCTCAAATCTGGTGAGAAAGGAAAATCTGTGATCTTGGTTTCCCTTGATTTTTTTTGCTGTTAGACCAGAGCCGGAAGAACGAGCAGAGCTGCAACTCCGAGCCTAGGGTAACATGTGGTTTCTGTCTACCAAGATAAGTGACAGACCACTCATGGCCTGTTCTTATCACCTTTGAAATTTGAAGGGTTTGACTTTGGTTCAAATGTATATCTCTGTTTTGTGGGAGGTTTTCTTTTTTTTCTTTTCTTCCTGGTTGCTCAAAAGTAGTCGGCAGATCCTGCTGATATAGTAAAGCAATATGAGACCACATACTTCAGAGTCTGATCCCAGAGCCCTGTGCTTGAAGTTATCATTTGTGGAATATGCTCAGCTGATGTGCATGGTTGATTTTGATTAGTGCTGTTGATTTTTTAAATTATTTTTTAACTTTTATTTTGTTTTATTTTATTTTCCTCAGGAACTAGATAGCACCATGAAGCTCTGGGCAGACAAAGCTTTTCTCTTGCCCCAACATCCTGTCGACCAGTCCCAGAACAGGACACAACACTTTCAAAGGGACAAATATCTACAATTAGAAATGAGCAGCCCGCTCTTGGTGATTACTAAGTTCAGACCAGTTTGGTCTGCAAAATCTGGCAGCTAACTGCATGCAGTCTGGCAGACCAGTCTGCTGCAACCTCCTCCTGCCTGGCTGGGAACAGTAAATGCAGAAAACAGACAGAAAAGACTTTCCTTGAGATAAAGTCCTTCTGCTTGCTTGCTGGCTGTCCCAGCACTCTTCCACTCCAACTCAAGAAAAGCAAACCAAGAAAACCCCCAGATGTTTGTGAGGAATTCCAGGGAGGTAGAATGTTTCAGCATCCACAAGCTGTGTCTCTCTGCATGGTGATCTTTTGGCAGATAAATATGAGACAGACTGTGGCAGTTTCTTTCTTGGTTGCTGACTTTCACCCTCTCTCACACTGAGGCACAGTCAGAACATTTCTATTCCTATTCCTGGTCTTGAAGAAATCATAGATTCCCTTGAAGAAATAATTATTTCCATGGAAATAAATAAATAAATAAATAAATAAAATAAATATGCATACCAATTGCCTGATGTTACCAAGGCACAGAAAAACTTCAGATATGAACAACTTAAGTCACTCCTGATTCAGCAAACAAACTGGAAAGTATTGATACAAACATGAAAAATTACTCTTTGAAGACTGATCAGCAGGGAAAAAAAGTATACCTTTTTTATTTATTTATTTTTTAACCAATTTTACTGAAGTGTGAAAAAAGATATATGTCAGTTGTTTTCTATTTTAAAAGATCCTTCCTTACCTGGTCCCAACACTGTAACATTGATCCAGGAGGCCTTGACTACCTTTCTGAAAACTTCTATGTTCTGCAACTGTATCTAAATGAAATATCTTTAGCAGCCCCAAACTTGGATTTGGAACAATTGTACAAGATGGTCTTAGGATGCAAAATTTAATTTGGGGTTTGGAGTCTGTGATGTTAGAAAAATAGCTTGCAGAATTTGAGCCTGGATCTAAAATCAGATTTTGAAGGTGATCTGTCTCTCCTTTCCCTCATTTCTAAAAAGTTGAAGAAAATGGAGGTTCAAGCTTATGATACAATTTGGGAAAATTTGACCCCAGGCAACCTTTGCCAGACACTGTTAAAGAGCAAATGGGGCAGTAAGGTGGAAATGGTTTGTTACACAAAAACTGTGAACTGCACTAAGCTTCATAGGTTGGAAGACACATTTTGAAAGTCTGGGCAAAAATGTGACAAGAAGCCAGTTTAAATACGAGCATGTAGGTGTGATGTGTTCTGAGGGCCAGGTGTGACTTGGGAGCCTGGCAGCTTCGTGCATGTTGTAACTTTGACATTGCGGATGAAGAGAGACAGGCTAACAAAGATTACTGATAATAAAGTCATGAAAAGGTATGGCCCACAGTGTCATTACTCCCATGAAACATGGAGAACAAATGCACTATGAAGGGTTACTTGTGTAAAAGGCAAGAGCATTATTTGTGGCATACCCACGAGCAGTTTACAAATGCACTTATTTTGTCTTGGTACATCTCTACTTGTGAGCACTTACCTGGTAATAACCAGATTTGAATAATGCCCCATGCTCCCAGCTTTTCTGCATGAGGAAGAGGACAAATAATAACCAGTTTTCTCCTCCTCTGCTGGCATTCCTTACTGCTGTTATAATTTACTGTTAAAGAGGCTCTGAGCACAAACAAGCTTAAGGATCATGAAGAAA
This sequence comes from Stictonetta naevosa, assembly GCA_011074415.1. Classification (NCBI taxonomy): domain Eukaryota; kingdom Metazoa; phylum Chordata; class Aves; order Anseriformes; family Anatidae; genus Stictonetta; species Stictonetta naevosa. The sequence continues at coordinate 85,388,459 of CM021700.1, read as the reverse complement.
AATATTCTTGCATGAAAGCATATGTGGCAAGAGTACAATTTTAAAAAACAGTTTCATAGCTTATAACTAAGACAAGTGGTATTGACACTGGTAGGGCTCCACAGGCAGAAAGCTAGCACAAGTTCTACCATATGAATCTTCATTTTCTATGCCAGTCATAGAAAAATGATGCATTATCCATCTATGTTACTTCACAGAAAAAATACCCCTGGTGTGATCTGGGCATGAGGAGCTGAAGGTATATCTGAGAGGAACATCTGTTTCTCATGGCAATATTTCCCATGAAAAGCATTATCAAAAAAAAAAAAAAAATGGTGTATATATCTGTGTGCATTTTCACTTTCCCTTCTGTCAGTTCTCCTCTGTCTTACCTGCACTCAAAAATATTCCTACAGCAAGGGAGGGCTTACCAATTGGTTTGGAAAAGTTAGGTGTTAAATCTCAGATTGTTATTTAGGCTCTCTCCACAGTCAGTGGACTATAAGTAAGTGCTAAGAAGATGCTGGAGGAATTGTCCTCTGCAGGTGATTTCATTCACTGCAGAGGGAGCTGAGATAGCCGGTCAGAGGAGGGATGTCAGCCGAAGGCAGGAGAGCCCAGAGTCTGCTCAGAGGTGCTCAGCTGGGGCTCTGGTTATATGTACAAGTAACCAAGTGCATACAGATGACTAGCAGAGCTTTTTGCTGCAAATCTTCACTGTGCAAAGAGCTTAGCTTCAAAAAAAAAAAAAAATAAATTATTCTAGAAATTGCTATGAATATATTAATTTTTTTTACCATAATATAACTTATTTTTTGTGTCTGCAGAGTAAAATAAATAAATAAATAAATAAAATCCCACACCTCAAACTTAAAAATGTAATTTAATGAAAATCTATTTGAAGTTGGACACATAAGACAATATTACTTATATTTATAAAACCTTTTTTTGATTTTAATACAATACAAAGTCCAAAAACTGAATGTGTCAGTTAGGTTAGATTAATAACATACAGCTCTACCATTACACACAGTTGCCAGCACTTTTTGCATATATATTAAACATTTATAAATCAATATAGCATTGATATATGTATTTGACTAAATATGTATTATCCAAGTGCAAACAGTTGATTGGAGAAAGAGTATGACCAGCATGAGAAAATGAATTCCAGAAGATTACTATGGGGTGCATTTCTAAATGGACTGCATTAAGGAAAAACATACGCTTATACGTTTGAGACAACTTGGGCTCCATTTTCCAGCTCTGGAGTAGGTTTGCTGTAGTCTGAGGGATTTTTTTTTTTTTTTTTTTGCTTTTGTTTTTTAATCTTTCCAACCCTGAAAAACACTCTATGGAGGAAGAGACACAGATCTAATGTGGAAAGAAATTACTTCAATCTCCACTACTTTATGTGTGTAAAAAACTTCCTCTGCTTTCTGCCTTTCCTCTTCCTCCTTTGTCCTGGCCTGACAACTCAGTGCAAGGGCACTGTGCACAGCACAATGTGACTACACACAGATCAGAAATCAGAATTATGTTTGTGCAGCACTCAGACACTTGGGCTGCGTCACCCAGGCACCCCTAGATGTGCAGAAGAGGGCTATATGGTCTGCTATCAGTGATATGGTTTGAAGTGATGCTATTAATTGCAGTGTACAAAGAATCGAGGCCCAGAATTTTGTGTGGAAGTTAGGCTTTAATTTTTGGACCAAGTGTGAGCTCCAAGAATAAAAAAAAAGCACACCACCGGCATTCTGACTATATATGTGCATAATGAGCTTTTTTTTTTTTTTTTTTTCAGACTTCTTTTTCATGCTTCAGAAATTCCTGTTCTTTATAATTTCATTCCATTTTACATGATCTTAAATTCCATCTTCTAGTTTTTATAATGCAAAACACTGTTTGGTGGCTGTAGGTTTCACATCGCTAAGTATATTTCATTTGACACTTCTTATTCTTGGCAGTTCCTTACATGCCTTACATGTTTTTCTCTCCTTCCTGGTGTTCCTCTCTGGCTGCTTAATGCTCCTTCCTGGAGCTTCCTTAATTGATGTACTTGGCTATGTGTTACATTACAACAACAGCAACAAAGCTTTGACTTACCAAGTTCCAGCACTTCTACTGTCACTTGTTGTTGGGTATTGTCCACTGCTTTCTTTCCTCAAGGATAAATGGAGTGAAATTACTAATATGATTTCCTTAAACAGCTATTCTGCATAAACTTTCTGAGGGGTCACCTCTAGCTTCAAAGGATTTCTTAATAAGCACAGAAAAACTCTGTCTGAGTTCAGTTCCTGTCATGTTGGAAAAAGATGTGATCAGCATTGGATTCATGAAGTAATACTTGCTTTTTGATTAAAGATGTGTTCAGATTGGAAACAACTTCTTTTCAGCCCGTCAATGGTGGGCAATAAACACCACTGTAACTGTAAGTTATTTGGAAGAGGCACCTTCTGCTCTGAATTTGGGCAAAGCCTAGGAAAAAGTATTTAACTGGTGAGTGGACGCTTCTGACCCTACTCATAATCAGCATTATTCATAATAACCTTTAATCCTTTATAAAAAATGGGCAGCTGTTTCCTCAAGCATCTAGAGGATGACTCCTTAGACAGATTGCAGCACAGAGGCAGCAGCTGGAAAACCAAAGCTGAGCCACTGTGAGCCCAAGACGGGGAGAAGTAGTGGAAGTTTATCCAAAGAAGAGAATTCTTTCCTGATCCAAATGCCTGAACGAAAGTCCTACCACACTAAAATTTCTTGCTTGCTAGACAGAGGACGGCATTACAGTGGTGTTACATCACTGGTGTTTTCTAGACAGGCTTGGTAGCCTTGCACTCCATGCTTGTTCCTCTTATTTGCATATCTTTTCAAAAATAATCTTCACCTTTCTGTTTCACCCAGTTGCGTGCAGAAAAAATAAATAAATAAAAATAAAAAATAAATATAAATAAAAAAAATACATTAGAATAAAATATAACAGCAAAACTTTTTAACAGAGAGCTTTTACTCTTTACTTCTATGCTATCTGCTTTAGTTATATTCTTACATCGATATTCAAACGTTCTAGTAAAAAATCCCTTGTGGGTAGGTTTTCTTAATTGTTTCTTAGGCACTTACAGATTTCTGTCTCTGTTGTCAGACAGGACCCAACTACCTTATCCTGTTTGTTTTTCAAATATCTTTCTCAATGTCTTGGTAGATCAACATGTTTTAATCAGCTTTTGGTAATGGCCTGCCAATACCAGATTTTTTTTTTTTTTTGTATTTTAATATAATGTAGAAAAACACCACCCTGTACATATGTATGATATTGGCAGATCTTCATTTAAATATGCTCATCTGCTGGGACTGTGCTCCTTGGTACAACAGGCATATGGGTCAGCTGGCAAGTTACTGTGAGCTTGTGGTGAAAAAATTAACTCCATTTGCACACTTAATTCAAGGGTAAGTACATGGAAGCTGTACTCATATGTCAACAGTGCCATTCTATCTGAGATGCAGAAAAGATCACTCTGGAATCTGTTTTTACAAACTCACACAAATTGTTTGAAAACATTAGCAAAGTGAGTTTAAAAATATACACCTAAACTCTGCCCACATGAAATCCTTCTCTAGAGAAATATAATATATTTTTGCATGTTTAGATTACATTTTTAATCTCATTTCTGGGTTTCTTTAAAATTAACATCAACCACATGTAACTTATGTAGTCCATTTATATTTTAATTTAGTGTCTGCATATCAAATGTATAATGTACAGCTGGATTCAGCACAATATTTTCTATGAAATGCAAAAGGAGCTATTATCCAATAAGAAGTACATCTGGCTTTGGTGTAGTAGAGCTTTCCCAAAGGCTGAGAAATCGCTGTGATAATTAAACCTGAGACCCAAAGGAAAGACAGGATTCCTGCTGGAGTATTAGAAATTGCACGAGGAGCTGGATCCTGGTGAGAGATTTTTATGGCTAACAACCTATTGCATATTACTAAAATACTTAAGAAAATGCATAGCTAATTATTTGCAACTGACACTTCATGACTCTGTCTAGGTATTAGATAATCTTTTACAAACTGGCTTAGGGATCTGTCATATTTTTGATTGCAGTCAACTGAGTCCTGAGCAGATGACTGTGCTAAGCTGTCTGCCTTAGTGCTCCCATACAAAAGGCTTTTAAATTAACGTAAAAAAACATTTTAACATTGAGGTTGTGTTTTCCCTTGAGGTTTCTAACACTGCTCACTATCAGTACTGAGGATGTTTCCACTTTCACATTAAAAGCTTTTTTTTTGTTTGTTTGTTCTTGTCACAGCCATTGTTAGACTGAGTAAGTCAAGGTGCTACTGGCTTCATATCACTGAGGGGCCTGATCCCACAGCCCTCATGCCTGACTGTGGAAGGCAGCAGAAGAGCTGGGTGCTTGAGGGGGCCACAGGTAAGAAGAAGACAGAGATGGGAAAGGCAAATTGTTTATTTGCCTACAACTTATTTGCCAACACTTACAGATTCCTCTTAGTGAACTGCTGGCTTTCTTTTTAAAGCAACATTAGCTTTTCTGGAAACATTGAAGTACTTTATTTGGATCGCTAATATTTTAATGCAAGAAATGTTGGTTTCTTCTCTCAAACACCAGTAGACAGATGGCAGAAAAATATAGTAGACTCTGGACTCCCACTGAAAGCTGACCTAGTCTCACCCCTGGCTTTATTGTTTTCCTTTCATAATTAGCTTTTGCTCAGCTTTTTCATTTTCATAAGCCTCGATATTCTTCAATTAACAAAACAGAACAAGAACAACAAGAGCTTAGGCAGCTCATGAGGTCACTTCTTGCAGGGGCTGGATTATGGCACCAAAAGAAGCCTGAAAAGCATGTATTGATCCAGTCTGACAGTTCCTGCCACATTAAGCCTCACCACAGCTGTGATATAAAGGCGCTTAGAGCTGTTATCATAAATACCATCCACTATCTTTAAAGATCATCAAAACTGCTTCACATTGTATAAGAGTTATTGTCATATAATTTGTTCAATTCATTTTAACAGCATAAATTGGTTTAGCATTTTAATACTAGCTTAAAGGTCAAATGCAGATAATTTAAACTAATATTTATCCTATGAAAGTTATCATCTAAGCTCAATTTACTGAATATGTTGAATGAAAGACCATCTTTATTCCTGCCTTCATTTATCCAAAAGCTAAATACATCCAATAAAAATTGTTTCTAAGTATTAAATAAGACACATTTATTTAAACTGTCAAATAACATATTTGTGATTATTTTGTGAATGCATATAACATTCAGGATATCTTCTTAAAAGTAAAAATGAATTTCTTATCTTTCTTTCTGTGGAAAATCTGTAAGAAGACAGTTACAAGAGAAAAATATTTATAATTAGGAAAGGAAAAATACAACTACAGCCACTAAAATAAACTGAAGGAACTTATTAGGAACAAACCCATCTATGCATCTCCTAACCCAACCTACAGCTTAGCTTCTGCCCATCCACGGTTCTGCTGGGCACAGAAAATTCTCTTCTAACTTGTGGCTCTTTCCCTCTGCTCATTGAACCAGTAAAACATGAAATCAAGCACTTGTTTAAAAGAGAGGAAGGGGGAAAAGATAATTTCATCCAATCAAGCACAAGAGGGCAATGGTGGAAAGTATAGCTGATAGCATCAGTAAAGACAAACAGGCAAATATTTATGAGAAAGTCTTGCATTTTTCTGCTGTAAGCAAGAGATACTGGTATGATCTCTAATAGAAATTCCACTCAATAGAGGTGGAAGAGCTCTCAGATCCCAAATTAAATGCTTAGTCTGACCTTGGATGATGCTGGCCTGCCAATTACACTGTCCTGGTGGGACAGGGTAGACCAAGACTGCTTCTGCTGAGGTACAGCCTTAAATTTTACTTTTATCTTGTAACGATTTTGTCCTAAGGAAATGGTTTATTCTGGAGTCATTTCTTAGAGTCCATTTTGTTTGCATAAACAAGCATTTGGTGGAACAGGAACTGGAACACAGGTGTCCAGCATCTCAATGGTCTTTAGTCATTAGGTTACAGAAGTCATTTCTCAAATGAGTTGGTCAGCTACATATCTATGTTTTTTTACTTACTGCTTGGAGCAGAAATAGGTAGAGCACTGAAGTGAGCCCACAGTCTTTATGTCTCATGTGACTTCTGAAGCCAATTTCTTGGGTGGATCTGTCCTTGTTTTCTTTGGTTGCATTTTCCAGAACCAAGATATCTGTCCAGTACCTGTTTACAGCTACAGTGCTGTTTAATTTTCTAGAGTGAGAGGCAGCAAATCTGTGCTGACCAAAACCTGAGCTGGTATCTGTGCAGCCCCACCAGCCTTGTAGGGCCTCTCTGACTGACTCATCCTTCCTGGAGGGGATGCAAATCCCAGGACCTGCCTTTTAGGGTCATCACCAAACTCCTGCCCTCGTGCTCCTTGTGAGGATATAGAATTATATGCACAAATGCTCAGAGTAAAAACATCTGTTTATGGTGAGGTTTGTTGAAAGACCAGAAACAGTTCTTCAGAGAAGAGTAAGAAAACAGGAAAGCCCACAATGATGCTCCCCTGAATAATTGTTCAGCCTTCAATGGTTTGTAGTCTTTCCAAGCCAGAGGTGTTCCCTGGGCAGAGCAGAACGATAAGGATGTGGCTGATGGGTGCAAGCTGGAGGAGCTAATGCTAATTCATAACAATATCTCTTGGAAGGCTTCTTTGCTTGGTGCTTTAGCCCTAATTTCCCTCAATCTATGCAGAGATTTTTATTAATTTTCTAATCTCTTTTTTTTCACTGCCTGAGCAATCTGATCTGCTCCCCATGAATCTTACCCTCACATATTTTTTCAAATGTGATGCTTGTGAGCACTTCTAAACAACTTTAAAAAGTCATACACATTAGCTAATATAAGTATTATATAGGAGTGTGCTTGTCTGCGTTACCAGAGGACATGGTAAAGATGGTTGGTTTTGATATTGTGAAATGAAAGATCGAGTTTATGAATAATTTGTAATTAAAAATATTAGTTATTCTATACATGAACAGTCCCCAAACCAAGGTAGTTATGTCAAATGATTGCATATTTGGAATTATTTAGATTTTTTCTACTTCTCATTGTTTTTATAGCCCTGAAAATGCAGGAGTGGGTGAATAACTTCCTTGTTTGTTTTGTTGTTGCTTTTGTTGTTTCTTTGTTTTGATTTGTTGTTTGTTTCATCTCCCCCCATTAGAGATTATGAAAAAATGAAAGAAAATCACTTTAAAAGTAGCTTCCCACCTTTAAATTTCTTTCACAATGATTAAAGAATAACAAAAATAACACTTTAACTAATTTATCTAGAAGCAATAACAAAAGAATTAAAGAATTATCTCATTGGAAAAATAATTCACAGTATTGTTCCTTTTTTTTTTTTTTAATTGATTTTCAGAGGAAGTTTTTGGTATTGTTCCTTCAGTGTGATTCAGAGATAGAATCAGTGTTTTCCTAATGATATGCAATATTTACTAATATTATGGTTAAGAAAAAGAAAGGTCAGTTAAATTCAACTAAAAAATAACAAGCCCATTTTTATAAATTTTATAAGTTGTAAATGGAAATCTAAGGAAAAAAATAAAATCAGCTTATTCTAAGAAAAATGAAATAAGCTGTGGAATGTTCCAAGAGAAAAGAAGACCCTTCACTTGAAACTTCTAAAATTAGATTAGACAAGGAAATGAGGCAATGAAGGATACACTGTAAGGCAATGATTTTTTTGTGGCTAAAGAAACTTTTCTGACACACTAAAAATTCAATTAGTCTCAGTATTCTGAGTTCCCTAAAATATAACATAAGTGTAACTTTATAATCTTTTCAAAGTACATTTTGCAAACTTTTATCATCTTTTGTAAGGTGATTCTGATTAATGGCAGATTTGCAATAATTTGCAGTAGAGCAGTAAAGAATAATTGGAAAAAATGAGCAGAAATATCAAATTAAAATAGATGGTATAGTCATGATCAAAGTCAGTACTGTTTCACCAGTTTAACAAATTACTGCCCATCAGCAAAACTAACATCCTTACTGCTGTACGTGTTTCTTGTCAAAGCCTATGGTGAGACTGCAGGTTAGCCTAAATTTTTATTGGCTATATTTCTTCTGTCTGTATTTTGGTCCTGGGTAGGAACCATTTTCCCTTGGCCAACTGACCCAGAGTACCCCATATTGACACTGAGAGCTGTGCCTGTTTTCATTGTGTGGAACATTTTAATAATTCCTGACTCTGCACTTGACCTGCACACCCTTGTGCCTCTTCAGCACAAGGACTGTATCAAGTATATCTCATATCTGCTCCATACTCCTCACAGACCACACCAGCTCTCTTTGTAGGATATATTTCATTTAAAGTGAATGTTGAGCTCAATTCTTAGCCACCTCATTGTGACTGTATTAGTTATCAAAGAAATTTTTGTAGTCAAGACTTGATTGTTTTCCTCAGCTCTAAACTATGGGACTGAGCTTTGCCATGGGTTCCTGAGACATCTAAACAATTACAAGTATATATGTATATATATTTAAGATTTAATATTTGTTAATAATAGACTGAAATAATAAGGATTGCCTCAGAGTTGTCACTTATGTGGTTTTGTTTATTTGTTTGTTTTGTTTGTTTTAATTATTGTGTTCAGAGTAGTGAGGTGTGCAAGTGCATGGGTAAAAAGCCTGCAGGAGTTGTAATGGAGACTTTATGACAGGAGCAAGATATGGAGAGGTGTCTGTTTCATTTTGCTGTGGTACAAAGTTATTATTTGCATTTCTAAACATTAGAAAGTAAGAAGCAATGGCACACTGTAGAGGTGGATCCACGCATACACTTTATTCCTCCTGCTGAATGGCTGTCCAGAAGTGATGGAGCCTCAACCCCTTGAAGTCACATGGCAAATGCTGCTCACATAGACCTGAAAATTTCAGTCAGGATTGGCCCTTACAGTTCACCACTAAATTGTTCACAGAATCTCCAAATCGTTGAGGTTGGAAAAGACAATTCCCCTCCATCCCCTTTACCCCCACACTCAAGCAGGGAAGCAATATAAGCAATCAAATCTTCATTTCAAAATTTGGAAATTTTATAAATATAAAATTATACATGAATTAATGTTAGAGTACAGAAGGTGAAATTAGCCCATGTGTAATCATAGATATAATAGATTTAAGGAAGCAAGTTCCAAACTTGTATCTTTACTTATAACACCTAAGGTCATAACAACAGATTAACATTTTCCATGTTTTCACTGCCTTCCCATACCTTAGAAATACATATGTGTACACACAAATCCTTACAGCATTTCACTGAGGCAGAAACCAGTTTTGACCATCTATGTTCTTACCTACGTCCCATATGTTCAGCTGTCATGTTGCCTACGGCACAATCCGACATGCAAGGATGAGAGAAAGAATGAGAATGCTTTGAAGCTACTCTGTCTATGTTTGTGAGTGAAAGATTATCCAACTGTTCTCAATAGTGTAACCAGCTGCAATGTATTCTCACTTAGACATTGTTAAAAGCAAAGTGGTCTGGTCATCTGGAAAGGTGAAATATCCCATCATTTTACTCCCTCACTGAGGGGACATTGAGACTGTGATTGATATGAAAAGAGTCCTAAAGGAGAGGTCCCAGATGATCTTTGAGGTCCCTGATTTTTTCCTTCCATCTTTGTTGACCAAGGAATATAGGTGTCTTATGACTGAATCAAAGACCTTATGTATGACTTGCCCACATTTTATTATCCACCTTATCCACATTTCAGGGACATAGCAAGGGGATCATGGTTTGGTAGGAAATGTGAGATTTGGTTAATAATTTGTACTTTGTTGTTTTGTTGCATTTTACTTGTAAGCTTTTCATGAGAAATAAATAACAATTTTACTAATTTGATATGGAGTTTATCTTCAGCACCTTAAGAGTAAAAGGGACATACCAGAGTGGACTATTTACCCAGGGGAAAATAATTAAAAATATATTGCAAAGAAAGAAATCGTTATTCAGGATACTGTCACCTCAGGGAAAAAAAAAAAAAAAAAAAAAAGATATCTGATTAAATTTTCTCTCTCTAGCATTTCTGTCAAGGTCAAAGACATTTACACAATATGTTTGGGATTAAGAAACACAATTTTAATACAGAAAATGGAGGTGACACACAATGATGTTTGAGAGTGATGGATCCCTCACACAAAAGACATTTCCAGATTCATCACTTTTCCATTCTCTTGCTGTGCTCTTTCAAGCACATCCCCAGCATTTCTCATGATGCTTCCTTGATGTATTTCAATTTTTCATCTCCTTTTGCCTTTGCTTTCTTCACATACTTCCTCAATCTCCTTTCATGTGTCTAACTCTCTGGCTCAAGATCTTGTGCCAAATAAATGATAAAACACAACTAAAAATATATATAAAAGAACAGCCATTGACTGCAAGCGCAGAGTAGATGTGATGTGTGTGTTACAAATTGGTGAGCTCGAGAGATTATTTTGTGTAATCCTTGACCTCTCCTTTGCTATTCCAGTCATGCTTGTTTCTGTCCTGGACATTAAGTCACGACAGCTACATATAGAGGGGAAAGCATTTTAATTATTGTTTTTAGCCTATCTGATCCTTTTGTTCTGGCTCACATTTACAGTTACGATAATGTATCATTGCCCCTTCTGACACACACATTCCATTCTGACAAAAGTCTCTTTCCATGGAGCAACAGCATAAGCCTGAGGCCCTATAAGTCCACTTTGCAGGGGAGGAGAAGCCAGTGACAAAATGTTCTAACTATAAATTTTTTGTTTACATATAGAAGCCAGGCCTGGTATTAGAAATGGTAAAACAGCACTTTGGGCAATTATTTCCTTAAGGAATGTTTGCATAACACCTGTGTTCTCAGGGAATATTTACCTCAATTATTAGTATTTAGCCCGAAAAGAAAAGACATAACAAATACCAGGGCCCTCTACCTTTTTCCAGACCCTTGTATAAAAAAAGGCAATGTGACATGTCTTCTCAAGTTGAAAATTTGCATGCATGCTGAGAACCTGGAAAGCTAAATGTAAAAGAATCACCTAGAAACACTTGCCATAATACTATTTTCTTCTTTAGCCAATATTCCAGAGCATTTCTTGCTTGTCATTATTTCAAAACATTGGACTTTGACCCTCCTTTGAAGTCTGTGGCATATGCTGAAAATTAAGCATGTTCCTAAGTGCTCAGAGGATTGGTTTCACTTAGAAATAGTCAGAACATTTAACTTCCAGTGCTAATTCTAAACTTCTGTCTTTAGCAAACTGTGTCACTAGATGACATTAAGTGCCTCCATGTTGCAATGCCATGACCTCTTGAAGTCAGTTGTGTCCACTGCTTTTACTGAAATTGTACCCAAAGGGACAAGATAGTGCAAAACCCTGGTACAAAAGGTGGTGCCACCTTCAGCTGACAGTGGCAAAGCTTTTATAGGAATGCAGAGGATAGGAGCATGAAGATCAGAGTATCTAGCAAATTACAGCCTGGGTCTCCTAATAAATACATTTGATTAGGCAAGAACTAATATGTGGAGATCAAAATGTCAAGATTTCTTAGAAGTAGCTAATAGGAATCAAGATGTATGGTCAGTGCTCTTGGCAGAATTGAAAATCACAGGAGGTTTTTTTTTTTTTTTTTTTTTTTCCCCAGGATAATTTCTTTACTTTGGGAGAAAAATGAAGAGCTCACTCCCTTACTCTGATAGGTCTTGGCTGAACAAAGATCCTGTTTATCTGTAGAAAGAACTGAGGGTGTGGGGTAGAGGGGGAAGCAGCAAAGAGTCTTCACTGATTACCTACGTAAATGTTCTCAGGGATGAGCATAAGGGATGGGTGATGCCTTTCTGGATAAAACTTTTTACATTTTCTAGTCACTGTCTCCTTCAATGTCATTTCCATCTCTGTGGCACAGATGGTGGATTAAGACTTGGAGGGACTTCAGCAAAAGTGGTCAAGAGGATAGGAGTTCCTTATTCCCATAGTTCCTTATTCCCTGTTCACAGGGATTTTCTCCACAGGAACATGCAATCAGAAATGGAAGACCTAAGTTAAAAGCTGCAAACAAGCTGTTTTCTAGTGTGATGCATTGTCTCATTCACGTCAACAAAATACCTCATACAGGGACCTCACAGTTGCATTTAGGGACTGGGCAGTGTAGTTTGTGAGGCCTGTTGTGAAGTCTGAAGTCTGTTTTTCTATGTATATGTTGTCATCCAAGCAGCATAGCACTCAGATCCTGTCTTCCAGATTGTTACATCCCATTTTAAAGCAAACTGTTTTCCTCCATGAAGTCACACACCAGCTGAAGACAGTTGGCCATAAATAGCAAGTTGCATGCCAAAGTGTCCTAAGCAGAATACAATGATATTGGAAACAATACAAGGATTGCAAAATCCTTAAATCTTTTCCTAGCATTAAGCCTGTTATTGTCCTACTGAATAAATGGGATTGCTCTCATAATTGAAGTCAGGCATTGTTTAGTTATCTGTGTATCATCACTCAACATAGACAAGATAGTTATGGATTACCTTAAAAATATACTGCATTTTATTAGAAATTTCTGGTTCTTTTGCTGCATGGAACAGTTTTAGAAAAAATAAAACACAATTTCATTGTATTCACAATTTCACATTTTTTCACTTGGAAAACCTATGTCAGCCTCAAGTCACAAATAGTGGGTATGGATATGGAACATCTACTTTTGGAGATGACATGAATATAGGAGCAAAGGGACTGCTGTCACACCTGGAGGCCTTTCATTTCTTGTCCTTAGTGACCTGGAACCCTCTTGGTGCTGTCTGTATGGGCACGGAGCTGCACTTAACACATGCCTGAATGTGTAGCAAGTTGTGTTATTCACTGTGGCACTGCATCTCCTCCTCTTGGGCAAATTAAAGCAAAACCAGGGTGCAAGAGTTGTTCCAGAACCAACCATTTCATGAGTTGTTTCATGTTCATTTTTGCAAGTTAAATATTACAAATGAGATATTTGAACTGAATAATGTAAATCACCTTAATTGTCTTAAACAGTGCACACCAGTCAACAAATCTGAGGTTAAAATGGCTTTGCATTGACATACATATTTATCCAGTCACTTGGCAAGATTTCCTGTGTAAAGCATAGGTCCTCTCCTGTAATCAGGGAAATCAGCAACAAACTTCCCCACAGATTTCACTGTGCTACAGAGGTCTTTTAATGGTTTTTGCTGAACACTGAGAAATGAAAAATGTCTTAGACAATAAAATATCATTTAATTCTATTTGCATGGAAGGTATGTTTTTTTTTCAGCACTGAAGTACCCCAACATGATTTTATTTCAGATAGGTTAAGGATGGATTTTTTTGTCTTGTGACCACAATAGAAAAAATCTGCTCCATGTCAAAATCAAAAAGTTTATTTATTTATTTATTTTTTCCACACATAGCAACAATATATGTGAACCCATAAAGATGAATTGTGAACAAATGAGAATTGCTTTGTTCAACCTAAGCCCTATTTATTTTTCATTTTCTTTTATATTTTAGGTCGATTTGAAAGCCAAAAGCAAGCCACTAGAAATCAAAAGATAATATTATAAATAAATAAATAAATAAATAATAATAAAAAGGTCATTTTTATGTTAAATGCTTCAATTTGAAAATGCTTCTATTATTTCTTATTTCTTTGACTGGAGTGAGCATCAGTGTTTAGACGTTTTGCTGTTTTAATCAAGCGATGATTTCTGTTGCGTGTCTCACTCCAGAACTCTATTTCTGAGAGTATATTACTTGCTAACAACCTCATCGCCAGCTCAATCTCTCAATCAGAAAGGATATGTAAAATGTGGAGAAAACGCTCTTAAAACAATAGATTTTATAAGAGTAATAAGAATAACCCAAATGTGTTTCTGTGAACTGGACACTCTATCTTATGAGTAGTAGGTGAATGGTAATTTTATTAAGTAACCTGAAGCCTAAATACAAGGAGGAAATTAGGAGATTTAGAAGGCCTTCCACCTTTGACAGAACAGCCAAGTACTAGGACCTGACAGGTACGATAAAGAGCTTAGATGTTCTTCTGATATTGTTCTTAGCCATAAGCCCTCAGGCTTTGTTCTACATGCTTAGTTAAACTGTTTTTATCTTACATAAATCCTGGTAAGCTACTTTAAGACCCATCAGACTACCTCAATTGCCATTTAAGTGTTTTTTTCTGCACTAACTGCTTCTTGTTAAATAGTTTGACATTTATGTGTCTAGACTTGGGTTGTTTTGATATTGATTTTGTTCAGAATGATAATGGAGCATAGTGGCAATATTACTTTTGCTGTCATACCTAGTAGCAATATATCTCTTTGAACTTCTTATATTGGAAGCAAAATCTGCACATACGTAGGTTTAAATTTAGTCAGTTTTTCAAAGCTTGAATTTTGTCTTGCTATTTTTTTTTCCCCTGCAACTACCATTTCTTCCCTACAGTGCCAAAAACCTTTCCTTATGGTACCATAACCTTTTATTTTTATTTTATTATTTTTTATTATTTTTATTTTTTTATTTGAGGGAAATCCCTGAAAAAGTGGAGATCCAGCAAATAGAGTTACATAATGTATACCGCAACTCAGAATAAGATTTTTAGGCAGAATTTAATTAAGAAGGTTAAGTCATCAATTTTTCAGTACAAACACAAGCTAGAAATTTTTATGCTGTGAGATATACAGACCAGTAAAGCTAAAGCAAATATCCATCAACTTTTTAGGAGCAAAATAGCTTCATTCTTAAGGCGTACATATTAGATATTGTACTAATTTTGTATGCTAAAACCTTCAGAACCAAGCTGATGACAATGTTGACCTTCAAACTGTCCTGGTATTTGCCTCAGCATTTGTTTCAGGCCTTTGATAGTTTGAGGATCTGGAAGTCATCTTCTCTGAGTGGAGAGAAATAAATTTCACCTGGAAACAGCTGAGTTAGACTTTTTCATGCCTTTCTTTTCTGTTGCCTCTTCTCTCAGTGTGGAGGATCTTATGTTGTTCTATCCTTCTCAGACTGATGTCCTGAGGTACACAGTTTTCCATGGTGCAGTTTGTTGCAGCTCTGCCTTCCCCACCAGTAAGTAGATACAAGCAATGTCTGGACTAAGTCAATATATCCCAGATAAGACAGCAGTGATTCCAACAATATTAAACACATAAATTGAGAAAAAGAAAGCAAATAGTCTCATACCATTTACTGGAAGTGAAGAAAATCATGCACAATCTGCCTTTTTTTCTCTGTGCTTCCCTTTGTGTTAACTGGGAGATATCTCTATCCAAGATTCTCACTTATCATTTTCAGCACTTGTGTATTTAGCACTTTTTATCCTAGGGAGATGAAAGTACTGGCTCTGACGGATGAGGTCTAACCAATCTCACTGCAGCAATTTAAAGCACTTAAAAATGTCCTTGAGTCAGGCCTTGTGTCTACAGAATACAGCAGGTGGGAAACTGAGATAAAATGACATGATGGATTTGGTCTAATTATCAGAATGAAAATATGGGAAAAAAACAGGGAATTTTTATATTTGCTTTATTTAAGAAATTGGAATGACAGTAAGTCCTGGTCAACCATTACCCAATTGTGTTTAGTTTGTGAATTCTGTGTTTGTAACTAAAAATAAAATCCCATGGATATCTTATTTGGCAATGGGAACATATAGTTTGCAGTCAGTTCTAGCTAAAGCTAGCCTACATAAGGAAATCAAACCCCTTAAATCCATGCACTAAGTCCAATGACTCCATCTCTATTTGTGCATCTTAACATGCCATTTTTTTTGTTAAAACTTATGGTATTTATAAAACTATATTCAGTTTTTTACTGTAGTGATCTAAAATGACTACTTCAATAATCTTCATGGCAATTGAGAATTGTTTTCCACTAATTTTAACAGCATTTTAAGGCTTAAGGACTTTCAATTTTTATTACTTTCATTCTTTCAAATACGATGTGTTGATTGACAGCCAAACTCACTGGACATTTTTACACAGCTGTACTTCAGACTGATGGCTTGACCATTTTAAATAGGAATAAAATTTCCAAGGAAATATATCTATTCCAGGTGTTCTGGTGACTACTCCAGTTTCCTGTAATCCTTGTGTAAACTTGATGGCTTTGACTTCTAACAGTAATTTCTCTCACACAAGGAAATTCACATTGCTTCTAGCTGTAGGAACTTGCTTTTTTTTTTTTTTTTTCCAGAGCTGCCTAACCATTTTGGCCCTTTCTGGTTTCTTCTTAGACAAAAACTTCATGCCTGTGAACTTCAGTGCTCTTTGTAACTTCAAAACCACAGGCCTTTCTTGTGTTGAACATGACAGATCAATACAGGTAGCAAATACATATAGAAATGAGGAATGTTTCTATAAGTTAGCTGTGAGAGACATATTGAGACATTGAGGCTAGCTGGAAATAATTGGTATCAATTGTACATTCTAAAAATTATATCATCATAGGAAATACTGCTTTTTGTATTTAACTTTGAGCAGGTCTATCAACATACAAATCTTCTTTCATTTACCAATCAAGTGTGGCCACTTGTTCTGTGATTCCCAGGGCACAACAGGATGCAGCCACTTTCACAGCTCCTGCCTCCAAGGGAAAGTAGCCTTCCTTCCTTCCCTGTTTCCCTAAGTCCTGTCTTTACTTAACTTTCCCTTACGCCATTTTATGGAGAAAAAATCATCCACAACTGATCAGTACTCTTCATGTGATAAGAGATTACCCATTTAAATATTAATGTCAGGGTGACTCAGTGCTCTGCTTTTCCAGTCATTTGTCTGGAGCATGTCTGTCACTGGAGATGGGACATCTTCTTTGTGTATGGTGAGCAAATGTGAATGCTCTTCGATGATTCTTCAGCATATCTGCATAACCAGCAGGCTCCAAATTTGAAACTGTAGTTATGTCGGCAAAGGACAAAGCCCAAATCTTCAAAAACAAGTGAGAAGCAGACTACAGTAAATGGGATCTAGTCCTTTAGTAATGTAATTAAAGATCTTTGAATCAGAATGAGCTCATGGGCAACATAAACCCATGTCTGTTTACAGCCTAACACATAGACATCTTTACTGCATGGATGATAGTCTGTTACTGGAGAGTAGTACATGAATAAAGTTTATCATCATCCCTAATTCTGGGTAAAAACTTAAAGTGGTTGCTGGTTGTAATAATTGTGATATTTTATACAGCTGTGTGACTAATTTGACCTCAAATTGTTTTAGCTTAAGTAGTTTTGTTTTCATTGCATTATGTATTTTTTTTTTCTATTGAGTTGCTTAATGTAGTTAACAAAATAGATACAAATGGAAACCTTCATGGACCAGATGTTTCTTTCGTAGACTGCAAAGACCGCAGGGTACATTAGAGACAACTTAATAAACCTAATAACACAGTGGTGGTCCACAGAACCTGCCCATTTTAGTACTCATAAAGTCCTATTAAAAGACATAGTCCCATAGGATTTTCTGAAAAGCTCGGCCTTGTACTTCTAGTTCATAAAATTGCTAAAACATTTTGGAACTTCTGAAGCTGGTTTGTAAACACTTGTGAAATCAGCTGAATATAGAAACTAGAACAGAATAATTAATTTAAAATGAGACAGTTTGCCATTTTTTTCAGGCTGAAAATACAGCCATAACACTGTCTGTGGGCTTTCTGCAGCACCTAAATGTCATCTTACACTTTATCATATAAGAAATGACTTGATAGCAAAACACATTGCCATTTACTTTGGTAGAACTTGCAATATATAGCTGTGATGAGTATGGTAGCAGGAAACAGTAGACCAGTGAAGAACGGTATGCTTCCTAACGACTCATATAGTTGTCACATGGAGAACTGGAATTTTGTAGGGTCTGGGACAACCCTGGAGCCTGGATACCTTGCAGATCCTTTGACAGCTGACTCTCACATAAACTCTGTGTTATATTGCACCATCAGTACACCCAAGTGTCATGGGCATCTCTGCCTTGGAGCTGAGAAACCAGAACTCTTGGGGTGGGATCTTGGGATCCACTGTTCAAGGTCCAAGGGGAAGCCATGTTCTAAGCTGAAAAAATATCCCAACTCCACAAGCCTGGGTGGCTTTGACTGAGGTTGTCTCACAGCCTCCCATTATGGATCCCAGAGCCTTGACAACACCTCAGCTATTCACAGTGGCTGACAACAACCACTGAGTTTCACCTCATTCAAGTGACATCCTCATGACAAGCCTTTTGTTTTACAGATATATTGATTCCCCAAAACAAGGATTTTTTAATTATTATAATAATAATAATTATTATTCTTTTAAGCAAAGAATAAGAGAGTGTCTTCCTTCCAGGCTGAAAGGAAACAGATTTATAAGAATGAAAAATCTCACTACCTGGAAGTACGATGTGGGTTACTGCATCAGCAAAGGCCAATGGGAAGATCTTAACATGGTGGTCTCTGTCTCCCATCTGCCCCAGAGTGCCAGGGAGAAATGGAAGGAGCTTGGGGGCTTGCAAGTGCTGCAGCCTGGGATTCTTTGAGGTCTTGAATATGGTTGTAATTGGAAGCAAATATGGGGAGGCAAAGACAGCTTCAGGGGAGGAAATACCTGAGAGTGAGAAAATAGGTAGAAGGAAAACAAAGCAGAAGACAGAGATATCAGCTCAAGGGTTCATCAGAAAAGGACTGTTAGATGAAAATGCAATGAAGACTGTGACTTTCAGTGAAAATACTAATGGGCATAGGAAAATAGGAAAGTTTGGGAAGAGAGAATAAACAGATGTGAAAACAAACACAAAACCAAACCAAACAAGAACAACAACAACAAAAGCATGAGGAGAGACGTGTTAGAGAAGACCAAGGGGAAAAAAAAAAAAAAAAAAAAAAAAAAGGTGTTCAAGACAGTGGTAGCCAGAGAAAGGAAGGACTGTCACAATAGAATCTTGCCCAGAATGTACTAAGTAGATGTTAAGAATGGCTATTGTCTTCAAAGAAGAATTTGGATTCTGACTGCCTTTGATGTCTGGATAATCATGAACTGTTTAAGTGAGCCTCAGGAACATGTCACGGAAATTTTACAGTCCAGGAATTGAACGATCTTGCTTTTTAATGTGATAGCAAAAAACAAGTATCAAGTGTGGGAACAATTAAATAATAATAAGAAAGAGATGAAGAATACAGCACTTGTTCCTTTCTCCCATCCAAAATAAAAAATAAATCCTTGTTGGAAAATAGACTTCTGCCAGCAGACTGCAATGATAGATAGGAATGGATGTAGTTAACGTAAAAATAGCTATAAGAATAGCAGTTTTGGTTCTTTGTAGTCCAGTTGGAAACCACTCTAATATGAAAACTGGATGCATGACAATGGCAAAACACTCTAACTTGCGAACTTGCAGGCTCTACAGGTGAACCATCTATGGAGTTATGAGACCCAATAAAAATAATGGTTGGACAGATATTGAGTCAATAAAATGATGGCAGCCAGGCACACAATCTAATATGGTACAGATGTAGGTGTATCGCTCTAAACAGTTTGCACTCTGTTTCAACAATAAAAAATGTGTGATGTTTCCAGTACCCGCCACCAGCCATATGAGCAAATAAGTTATCCAGCTGTTTTCAATACAAAACCCACTATCCTAAAATCAATTGATATTTCATACTCTTTGTATTCTTCTTTCCTGCACATGCAGGAAGTATTAATGGTGACATGATTGTATGTTACTGTAGTTTAACAAAATGATCAGGAAGACAAGCTATGTTAGCAACATTATTCAGACATTTAATAGCATTTATCCTTTTAACTTCATTATAGTGGAATGCCCCAAGGCCCAAAGAGAGTTATTTTTAACATGACTTCAGACAGAAAGGAGTAACTTCTCATATGGACAAGCAATGGCCTCTTTACTGAGATATATTACCAAGGCTCCAGGGTACAACAATAAGGGGCTGCCACTTCTGTCTCCCCTCTGCCCTCATTTTTCCCTCATTTTCCCCTCATTTCATTCCGTGTGGGCAGTACTCTCCTGTTTCTCCCTAAGGTCAGAAATAAAAGTCCCCAGCCCAGAGGGCTTCATAGCCGTTACCTCTCTCCAGACATCAGCACCATCCCTTGTCCCTCTTTCCTCCTCCTCCTCCAAGAAAACAAACCTATTTAAGGTTACATCATTTCCCATGTCCTCTTTCAGAAGGCAGTATGATCTATTCCGAGAAACTGAGCATGAGTGTGTGTGTATGCATATGTGCATGTGCATGAGAAGAATTTTTTCTTAGTATTTCTCCTCAACTCCTAAGAGGGAGAAAGGGGATGGAAAGAGAGACCTTGTCCCCTCTGTACACAGCAGAGCCATTGGGTGCCATCAGATGCTGGTGATCCCTTTCTTGCTGTCTGACATTTGCCCCACATTTCCCCTTCAGGTAATCAGCCCAATTGTCACCACTTATCACTTCAGGTGCAGGGCAAAACTTCCAGGCAGCACAGTCATTGTTCCAGAGCAAGCCACTGATAATTAAACAAGGTTATAGACTTTATTGCATAATTCCTTGTTCTACTCTTGTTTCTCTTCTCCCTTATACTTATTGCATTTGCTATGTTATTTCCTTTCTGTCTCCTCTACGCTTAATCATCCTTTGAGTTTTCAGCCCTTCAGTCCTAAGTTCCTGTTGTCCTGTTTTCATTTGCTGAACTACTCCATTGCCTCAGACATATTTTTTGCCCTTCACTTCTCCTCATCCCTAGGATGTACAAGTCCATCCCTAGTCTTCATTCAGTTATTTGGTGATGAATATGGCTGATGATGCCTCACTAATAACAACCAACAGTCCCAGCAGCTTCTTTTTTGCTCTTGTACCTTCCTACCCGCTAACTTATTTTCCTCTCAAAACATAAATTCCAGTACTGATATGTTTATACCTTTTCACTTCTTGTGTGAGACAAGGAAAACATGCTTCTCTGTTCCAAAAAAAAAAAAAAAAAAAAAAAAAAGTTTTTTCTAGTTTCTCCTTTTTCTCTAATAGCAGCATTCACTATTCACTTCTGATGGACTCTGCTTTTATTTCTGTAATGCGGAGGAGGAGTGGAGCCTAACTCAGCATTGCCATTCATGGTTATTTTTCTTGATTGCCCTTTCTTTCATGCATTATGTATAAAAACAATTATTTCTCAGGAAGAGAAAATATCAAAATTGTAAAAAATCTGAACAGTTTATTTTGACTATTTCAAAAATCCAAGTATTATCCCTCAAAATATAACAACTACAAAATATTATTTCATGTTAACATCAAGAAATCACTTTAAAATAAAAATATAACTTTGTAAGAACAAAGGGTTAATATATGATCATTCAGTTGATCTACATGCAATGATAAACCACAGAGGCACCAAGTATGGTGGGAATAATATGCCAAGTTGTCAGAATTCTACTTGTAAGTTTCGAAAAAGAGAAACATTTCCCCCCTCTTCTCATCTTCTGTGGTCCCATATCATGCCCCTGAAAGCCTACAGTGCTCCTTTGGGTAAGAGCATTATAGCATGTTATCCTTGGGTTTTCATTCCACATTTGTTCCCAGATGAGACAGGCTGTTTTAGGCATTCCCTACACACCGCTGCCTTTTCCCACCCAGCTGAGTTACAAGTGTGTTCCCTACACTGAGGAGAGGGCCAATGACCATGCCACACCAGGAAGGGAAAGGTGAGGAGGATGGCTGAGGACCTCAGGGAAAAGCACTGCAAAGGGTATCAGAAACCACCACATCACTGTAGCACAGGATAACACCAAGGAAATGAGAGGATGAAATGTAACTCATGAGTGGGAAATAGCAGATGTTCTCCCTCAAGGGCATAAGCAGAACTATAATTACGGATAACAACGGCATCCTATCAAGCAGAAGGACAGCTATGCAGCTGAGAATGCCACAAATAAATTGACAAGTATTATTATTTGCCTATGCTGAAAATAAGTAAAGAATAAAGACACGGGGACATCCCCAGGCACAAAGAAATGGGCATAGGGCAGAGCAAAATGTTGTCTGAAAATAGGATTTCAGATGGAAAAATGACAAAATTTTTACAAAAGGCACCAACTAACACAACAGATCTGCCTCTTCAGTGCATTTGGAGTCTTATTTGCTTGTTTCCATTGGAAAAACCTGTTTTAACTACTTTTTGGTCTTTGTTACATTGTAGGTGCAACACAACTGTGGGAGAGGGAGCTTGGCAGGAGTCAGTTCTGAGCTAAAAGTGTGGCCAGTTGACAACTGGGGACAAGGACCTTGAGCCTACAGGTACTGCTGGTCTAAGAAGGCAGTATTAGTGGTGGGGGAAAAGGAAATAGGAATGTGGTGTCTGGGGCTGGAGGAGCCCAAGGACACTGAACTAGGGCCGAGTACTCTGTCCCATCCACTGAGTACCTGTGGCAGTGATAGCGCCATGCCAGGCCGTATTCTGCTGTGTTTGTGTGTGTGTGTGTGTGCACGTGAATTACCAGTCACCACAGCATGATCAGGATGCTCACTGTTCAGATGCAATATCTCCAGTGGAATGGACATCTGTAAGTGCTCAAAAAAATTTTGCCAGTAAATAGAATAGACAAGGACCAAATAGACCAGCACACCTTGTGGCAAAATGAGGGATGCACTGATAGAAAAAGTTATACATATTTCTAAGCAAATGTATGGTTTTAAATACCTTAAACAGGTAAGCCAATTGTGCTGCTTTACAGTAACACTGCAGAATACACTTTTTTAATCCTAAGATTGAAAAGTAGGTACTAAACACTGAGGTCAGCTGTGTTGTATGGGAACATTGGCTAAATGTCCTTAAGAATTGATGAAGGCTACCACTGTGCTTTGTTAACCTTTATGTGCAAAAACATCCCCAAACAACCCAACGAAAAAAACAAACCTGGAGCTGTTTACATTTCACTTCCTTGTCTATCCACCCTATTTTGATGTGGGATTGACAAGTACAACCCCCATCCCTCAAAAAAAAACAATAAAAAATCTTTACAGACAAAAGAAAAATCCCACATTCCATAAAGTATTAAATCAGCAAAGATTATCAAAACAATATCCTAAGGGGAGAGAAATTTTCACTGGCATTCTGTCAGCTGTCAATCATACACTTTTACTATCCTTGTCTGGCTTCTATAATTTGCCCTCTATGTGGGTTAGGAGAGAAACTTTAGTCCTTTTACTTCCTTTTTTGGTTTGTTTGTGAAACAGAAATTTTGCTGTCAGCATTCATCGTCCTTCTTTCTTCAGAAGTCTCTATTTACTGATTCTAAAATCACATGAAATATCTGCATTTCCCACCTCCCAGATCAATTATTCAGAGGTAAACAGTCCATCTTACTTTGCAGTCTACTTTTCAGTGGGGAGAAAAGAAAGCATTTAAGAAGTACCCACCTTTGCTTGAAGAGAGTTGGTTTTGAGATGTTCAGATGGTCTTTGGAAACAAAGTAATTTTAAAATATTTTAGAATTAAGAAGGAGTATGTGACAGATTAAATTTGTTATGCTTGGTTGTTTTGTTTGTTTGTTTTTGTGTGTGAATGTCAGAGTTGGGCAATGCCAACTTCATATTATCAAGAAAGAAATGTATTTTCATTTGGAACTATTAACCTGAACTACAGGATAATAATATTTTATTTCTTCTCTGACTTTAATGAAACCCTAACATCTAGAGGCAAGCTAGGCTGCCTCTAGAGGCTTTGATTCCTATGTTTGGTTATTATTAAAAAGAATTTAGTAGTTTAATCCTGCTGTCCAGTTGTCAACATCATAAAGTCATCACACAATCCCAAACTAGTGCAATCTGTAGTTAAAAGGAGCACATAAGTGAAAGTTCAGAGGTGTTATTATTATAGGTCACAACTGACATGGCAGGTACCGGGGCAGAATTACACACATGAGAGATTCCGTAACATCTGCTCACATTTTGTGTTGCTTAAGTCTGTGTTCCTGGGTTTTCTCTTTAATGAGCCCTGAAGTCACCCATTAAAAGGGCAAAATATAGCTCAGTGAAACTAAAAAGCAAGACAGCTTTGTATTGTTCCACAATGAATGAAAGTGCTCTGATTTCCTGCTTTATGAGAACTCACCACAAGCTCTAATGACCATCTCGATCCTTCTGAGGTCTCTGAGCTATCAGTGTCCACAGCTTTTCTGCTGTTCTTAGGCCTTCACATCCTCACTGTGTCTGCTGTGCCAGCTGGGGGAAGAGCTCTTCCTTCTTTGTTCCCCTCTGTTTTTCCTGTCCCTTTGCAAATTTCTTTCTGCATATTCCATCCCATTAACCTGCTTCACCTGGCTATTTCAGTGTCTTCCTTCCCTAGCCCTCAATGCCTCTGAAGAAAATGCACAGCTTTCCTCCATTTCACATGTATGTTTTCCTAATCCTGTGCTTCCATATTCCCTACAAATGTAATCATAGCCACAGAGTATTAATTCCTACTTGTTATTTTCTGTGGATGTCTTCAGCCTGCGATTTCTGTGATGTTCAGCAGTCCTGATCAACAGACATGCTCAGAACCACTCAAAACTGACAATAAAAGTTATTAATAAGTTTGATTGAACTACTGATATAACATTCATTGGGCAACTGTAAAATATATATACATATATTTTGAACAGTATTGAAAAGCTTTCATTATAGTGTATCTCAAAAATCAAGAGGAGTCATGTCTCTGGTGATTAACACCTTGTAAGGGTTGCTTATCATTATACATAATTTCAGACAGGAGTCAGTAGCAGACTGCTTTCTGTATAGTTTTCAACTACATGTTAATGTGAGCTATATGGTCTGAAAAATAGAAAGAGTTTACTCTGACATTTGCAAAATACCTTGTCAGGCACAAACAAATACATTGCTTTTCAAAGAGTAAAGGTCTTCCAGAATTATTTACAAATATATAGTTTGCCAAATGCATTGCAGTTATTTCCAAAAGAGTGAGGAAAGTTAATAGTCTAGAAGTTCAGAACCATATTCCAAACCAAAGTCAAATAATCTGAGGAAGAAGAACTGAGAAGAGGGGAGATGCAATCATGCAGAAACCCTCTGAAAAACCTTGGGCAAAGAGGAACATATAAAAGTTTGTACATAACCAAAATGAAGGGTCTCTCCCGTAACTGCTCTCTGAAGTGTGCATAATAACCAAAGTCCTTGGTGCTGTGGGTTACAAGAGCATCTATGCAGCTCGGTTTGGAGAGGTAGATCTCCTGGATTTGATCTGGTTGTATGAATAAACATGATTTTATTTTCTGTCACCTGCATCCACATAAAACTTTGTAACTCTATTTTGCATTTCATAAGTAAATACTGTAGGCTCTAAGGGCAGTAGGTTAACATTAGGGCATCCCATTATTAACATGGTGTCCTTAGAAACCGTACCCCAAAATATTTTTCCAAGGTACCCAAAAGGTAGGAAAAATCATCTCCATGAAATAGCTAAACTAGCTTAGAAGTTGGTAGCACTGAGATCAGCATGGAATAAATGACTTCTAGTCACCGAAGCCAGCAATGAAACCCCCTGGTATGCATCCCAAAGGCCTGAAGGGAATTTATAACAGCCTCACACACCTTCTTTTTAAATAAAAGTCAGTTTGGGAAATTGGAAATGGGCTAAAATAAATGCAGCCTCACTGCATCTCTTTATAACTCAAGGTGCTGAGAACCCTTATTAAAGTTGAAAGAGGTTGAGGCATGCTGGGATATCCTCTGCCAGATGTATGTGTCCCTTACCTCATCTAGCCTTTTCTTTTTTGTTGTTTTGTTTTGTTTGCTTACAAGCCATCCATATGGCAGAACCATTAAACATGTCATAAAAAGACTACTCAAGTGGTTGTCTTGTTACTGTAATGAAATTACATGTTTTTTAAAACATGGTCATTCCAACTGCCTTGTGTTATGAAAATTCAAGCCTGTTGGGATGCCATTTCATGTAAAGTTTAAGTGCCTCACCAGTGAATATAATTAACCATAATAGCATTTTATTAGCTTTAGTTATGACTGCAACTAAAATAACACTTTGTAAGTCATGCCAGTACACATAAAAGAGAAAGCAAGCACAATGTATCAGCTAGGAAGGAGACAGCTATTCCTAGCAATTGCCCTTTTGTCTGGCCTAGCCAGCAGGAGTAGAGGATAATCCTCAAAAATCGCTGCTATAGGGCAAAAGCACTGGCATCAGGAGGAGAGCAAGGCGGGGGGTGACTGTTGAGGAGTGCTACAGGAAGCCAAAAGCCAGACTGAGCTGCAGGAGGACTGTGCTGGAGAACCACACAGGGCAGAAAAAGCGATGGCTGCTACATGTTAAAAAAAAAAAAAAAAAAAAAAAAAAAAAAAGAAAAGGGTTTCATGGCCAATTTTGCAGACTAGGCTTCTTTACACCGAACGAATAAGCAGTGCTAACATAAGGAGCTCAGCTGGCACTGGGAGTAGGGTGATGTTTCGGAGGATGGCCACAACATTCAGCTGCAGATGGTAGCCTCTCCAAATGGTATAGTTGGAATGATTGTTGCTATTAAAATTCCACAAGGTTAGGTTTTCCACTACAAAGCTGCACATTTGCCTCTGCAAAGTCTGAGCATCCTGATACATCTGTTCCCTTGTATCCAACCCAGATCACAGCTGGGAGAAGATAAGCAGGAAAGAGAAAAGGATGATAATACTCACAGAAGGGAAGAGGGCAGGAAAAAGTGTACAAAGTGGAACAAATGGAGGGAAAGTGAAATACTGGCACAAAGGTAAGCAGTTACACTGAAGAAAGCATCCAGAAAGAGAAAATTTCTTAAATCTTGTATGCTACTGCTGATGTCCACAGATCCTTGATGAGGCTGCTGAAGACAATTATGTCTTTTGTGTATGTAGGAGACATAAGACTATATGTGACTGGTTTCTTCCTGGCTAGCAAAGAACTAAAATATTGTGGAATGGATCTCATTACACTGTTCTGAACCTGGGAATACCCCAGAAAAGAGCAGTTTGGCTATATCTGCCCACTTGCCACTTCCCTGTGACCCTTTCCTGCCTTCTATAGTACCCACTGTAACATATTACTATCATCATAGGTCTGTTTCTGCTTAGCCAGTTACTACTAGTGAAAAACAACAAAAATGACAATAAAAGCTGCTTGAAACACTGGAAATAGATTGCACATGGCAGAAGGAAGCAAGATTTCAGCTGAAATCAACCCCAACCTCTTTCAAAATACACATTTTACAAAATAAATTTGCTAGTGAATCATACAATGAAATATAAGGCTAGCTAAGAAAAAAATGTACCTCTATAACTTTTAAAAAATATCAGTTTACAATTTATGTCATAAGCAGGGGTCCTATTCACCTGAGTGAGTCTTAAACTTTCTTTAGAGCATGTAGTGGACAAACAGCGTTACCTTTGATCATGTCAGGTTAGGTTTTTATATATGTTCAAAACATAGGAAAAAAAAAATAAGAAAAAAAAAGATATTGATCTTTTCAAGCTCAGTTTATGTACTACAGTCATGCAATTACATAAAACCCTGCTGTGCATTCCTTAAGGATCTGACAGTTGACAAAAATATCTTAGTTAAAGGACAACTGAGAAAAAAGCAACAGGTAAGGTACTGCTAGCCACTTGGGTGGATGAGTGTCTGAGGCATTTGCTTTGTTGTAATTCATTCACTATTGCAACAGAGTTGGAAACTGAACCCATATGTCCCGATTCCAAATTCATAGCAGAAAAGTTGGGTATATTTTGCATCTGTTTATCCCCTCTAGTAGGTTTTCCTGTCATCATAATATTCCTGGGGAGTAACAGAAATCAGATCTATATGATGGTGCCGAACATATGGAAGTTTCTGTGAAATCGTTGCTGTGTCAGCCTTCAGAACCAAAGAGGATTTTAGTGGTTGTTGCATTTTCTGTGTCTGTGACTGAAAAGCCCAATGTGTGCATGGCACTATTTCTCTCCACATGTACACATGATATAAAGGGAAATCAGAGCTTCAACCTTTTCAACCTTCCTTTGCTTTTTCTGCTGCCTCTCTTCCTGTGGCTCAGTGTGGTATTTTAAAATAAGACACTCTGTACTGAAACACAATGTTATGTTGCCTCACTGCTACCAGTACTTCTCAGTGGTGTGCAACAAATTTAGTAGAACTACCATTTTAAAGATTTCATTTGATCTAAATTTTGACACCGTCCAACTTCCTCGCTTTGATAAATAAACCAAAATCTTCCCCGGCTCTCTCAACACCATCCAGAGGTTACTCATCCAAGACTGTGTATCATTCAGGAGTCTGCCACTACAGTAACAGCCTTTGACCCTTTCAGCTGTGTTTTGCCCACTGTGATTATTTCTTCTTTCTATCAGCTTAACAAAGATCAGCTGACACGGTGGTGATGTTGAAGATTTTATCTTCAAAGGACAGGGACAGTGTAAAAAACACCCTGTAAACTGTACCTTCTCACCATGCTTATTTAAATTCCTTTGCTAATTTTCATGAAGAGAAGACTAATAAATTTTAGAGAATGAGATAAAACAATACTTTGAGACTCTTAGGAACAATTAATTCAATTTGAGATGTTCAGAAAAAGACTTTTCACTATTGTTTTGGAGTAGCATCATGCTCTTTAAATCCAGATTTTGGGAGGTTTTAATGTTCTATGCTTGCATCACCTCGAAGCATACAGCAGTAGGTTCCATAAAGTATCAGAAAGCTTATCCTGAGAGCTTCAGGGACATCATACTTGCTTTCTACTCCCCTTTTTCTCCCCAACATTTTAACCGGCTTTTGGCACCTTCAATGTCTGTTTTATTCCTCCACATTTTCCCTCTGGTCCATTGAGATGTCAATCTCTCTGTGTCAGAGCCTGATTGATATATCTTAGGCATTGGTATCATCTGGACTGCAGACAGACATCATGACAGATCAAAGCTGACTCAATGGTCATAGACCTGTCACAAGTGGAGCTTGTGCTTTCTATTGATGGGTTTATTCTTCTGAAGTGGTCACTAACTAACCAGGGAAGTGTTTTTCAGTGAGAGGTTTTGACAAACATGTTTTTTAAACTATTTCATATTTTTTATTACAGTATTATTTGTATCTATTTTTTTGATCAAGTGACAGCAATATGAGTTTCTACTTGGATAAGAGTTTTTTTTTTTTTTTTTTAAAGAAGAAAATAAGAAATAAGGAGTTTACTGTGTAATTTATATATAATTTCTCCAATATATTTTGATCAAACACTTCCATGTTTCCAAGGTCTATCTCCTGTCCGCCTCACTTAGCACCTGGTAACACACTGAAATAACTGCTTTTTCAAGCAGTTGAAAATTCTGTAAGTCCTGAAAAAAATAGGGAAGAATATTATTGACATGCAGTACCATGCACCATATGTATGCAGCAGACATTTTAATACATATATTTGCTTAATATTTTTATTTTGACTTTGCTCAATCATGAAATTTGCACTGTTAAAAAGAAAGGAAAACTTGAAGATAAGCAGATAGATAGTAAAAAATCTAGTCTTCAGTTCTTCCTGTGTTCTGCAGCTTTTCTTCAGCCATCCAAGGCATTATCACAGAAACTCTATGAGACCTCACAGCTGGCTCCAGTATTTGCAATTATATCTGGTAATATGTTTAAGAAATCCTTCTACCTTTTTTTTTTTTATTCTTCTTTCTCTCATAAGTAGCTAAATTAATGAAGTCCCTGTCAACCATATCACACAGAATCATAGAATCACACTAAATTTCCAGTCTTCCCTTAATTACTAGACTCTTCTAGAAATATTTCTCTCTGAAACACTGCACTGCAATGTGTTTTTTGACAGAGGTTTCTTTAAAGCATACTCTGATAAAGCATACTATTATGTTCTTACACTGACTTTCACACAGTATAAGAAGGTCTTATTAAGTTAACGATTTTAGCATTAAGCACCTCCCCCCCACTCCCAATACAAAATAGAACTCACAAAGAAGCCCGGATCACAGTTTTTCCATTATATAAAATAACTCTAAATAAAGGAGCAAAAGAATGTTTTAACATTAAGTACAGTAGAATATTTTACAATAGTATTACTTTCAATATTGTGCTTATGCATAATAGGGCATGTAATCTAGTAAATGTTCTGTTTAACAGAGGATAATATAAAACAGATAGAAACAACATCTTCTGTCTATTGTAAAGCATCTAAATTGGATCTCTACTTGTTATATCTTGATGTTTATGCTTCTAATACTCATCCAAAACATATCTCAAATTTCATGTACTTTCTCTTTTCTTTCTATAGTCTTCCTCCTCCTCCATCCAATCATTCAGTTTTTATCCCCATCTTCAGCTAAATCCCACTCATTCTCCTTCCTTGAAGCAATCTGCCTTGTCTGGACTCAATCCAAACAAGTAATGAGCTGAAAAATCTCTTCTGCAGGCCCTGTTTTCCAGGAATATTTTCCTGGCTATTCACCTCTCCAGCATTCTCCACATTCTACCTGAAATTTATGTGATGCCTTGAATTGCATTTGATAGTGAGGACAGAAATTGGAAAACACTTCTGCAGAACAAACACACTTACTTAATAGGTCCCCTTGAACTCAGTGGGAATTACTCATGAGAAGGTTTATTCATACACGTACATTGGCAGGATCATGATGATCAACTTCAGATTTCCAAAGAAGATTTTGAAGGATGGATTGAGGCTGCTGTGGTGGTGCCAGGTCTGCAAGGAAAGGACCAGGATGGGACTTCACTGCACATGCCTGCGGTAGGTTTCTTGCCAGCTTCTGGGATGGCATCCAACTGCCTACCGGGAGCTTCCCAGCATTGGTGCAGAGCAGCAGTTTATCATGGGATCTAGACCACTTAAAACAAACCTTCCTCTCACTTCCTTTCTTTTTCATTTTCAATTTGAAAACATCTATTACATTATACTGTATAGTAGCTATAGACATTACAATTTGGACAATTACAAGCCTACAGACCCTATAAAATATAATGAAAATCATATCCTGACCTTTTTGAGAATTGTCCAAGTTTGTTTTTCTTTTTCTTTTATTCTTTTTTTTTTCTTTTTTCTTTTTTTTTTTCCCTATGAAAATTGAATTATTCTAGCCACAGACAAGTTAAGCGTCTCCAATTCCATTTATATCAATGCATAAACTCACTTCTGTTACTAAACCCACAGTGGCAGGTCTCACAAAAATTGGCCAGTTAAGGTTTCTTAATAGTGAAAACTCCACTGGAATTTTTCAGGAAGAAAAATCATATTTATTTAAAAGTTAAATGGAAAATAATTACCATCCCATTAAAAATTATTTGGAGCACTGAAAAAAAACTAATTTTTTTTTTTTTTTAAATCTCATGCCAAACTAACTGGAAGATTTGTAATATACCTATTTAAATAAGAGCCTATACAGTGGTATGAGTCAGAGTCAAGATTTAAATTCATATGTAATATTTTTAAAGAAAATCAATGTCCATTGTTAATTTCATGGTGAAACATATCTTTGCAAGTTTCACAGCTTTTATTTGTATAACAACAGTCACTGCAATTCTCTGATCTGGTCTGACAATATTAATGCCAGTGGGAAAACTCCAGCTACATTTAATGGCAACAGGTTCAAAACTCTAAGATTTTCTTTAGACTTGCCTACATGCAGCTGGAGAAATAATGTTTTCTGAGTCTCAGCTGTCACTAGTACTTTTCACATAAGTCTTAGTAACTGTCCTATAATTCTCAGGATGTACAGATGAGATTATGTTGTAAATAGTAGCTCTCTTATACCACATATATGGACTAGCATATCAATAATGCCAAACATATCAAACTGTGCATGTATAATTTTTGCAGCAAAGTAAATATTATGTGCTGGAAAATGAGGAATAACCGAATTTCCAGACATGGTGGCAGAAAAAAAAGTCAATGTAAATGGATGAAAAAATACATATTCTGGGAAGAAAAAGCCTACTCAAAGGGAAAGCTGTTTTGTTGGGGAAAATATGTCAATCTCAAAGAAAGAGAAAAGACCAGCTTCTGAAAAAATAATGAGTATATTGCAAATGTTTCCCCAAATACGTCAAAATCTCTGCCATGCAACATGACATGCTGTCTGACCAAGATATTCCAGCTCTATAATTCATATATTGAAAGCACTAGTGCTTATACTTGCCTGTTTGCTGTATGGAAAATATGACTTACAGTAAGCTTGTAGCATCAAATGACACTTGAGAAGTTGTGGGAATCATATATTTATTTTGTGAAAAAGTGTTTAACAGTTACCATCTTTTACCCTAGAGGTGAATTAACTGTTAAGAGGAAGTGAAGAATAAAAAGAGGTGTAAATCAAGGATAAAATAATTCCAGTTGCATTTCAGTTCCCTCTGCAAAACACTCTGGGAGCATTTAAAATTAAAAAAAAAATAAATAACAATCATAAATGACTAAAAATATATGTGAGGGCAGGGTATGTGAAATAGTATATTCAAAATCTAATGTCAGGCTGCTTTTGCCTTTCACTGTAAACTCAGATTGGTTCATTTCATTTCCTAGAAAATTTCTTCACTTATGTGAATATTTCTAAACAGAAATGTACTTATTTTCCAGGGAAAGTAAAAGGATATGTAATCAAAACCAGGCTTATTTTTGAAAGGAAACTGGCTCATTTTTAGAATGAAAATATGTCTTGTGTTAGGGAAGTGTGATCGTTCTTGATTTTGTGACTTTCACAAAGCAAAAACTCCAAACCCCCAAATCCTATTTGTGAAACAGAAAGAATAGGAATTTCCACACTGGATCAAACCAGAGGCCTGGATAGCTCAATATCCTGTTTGTCACTACCAGAAAGCAACTTCAGAGGAAAGTACAAGAGCTCCCTCAGGGAGCTTATTTGACACAATCTATCCCCTATAGATAAATTCTGAGAGTAGTTCTAGCTTCAAAAGTTGGAAAATGCAATAAGCTCTTCAATTAAAAGCTTTAGTTTAAGTTGCAGATATTTAATGTGACTTGCAAGTTGTTTATTGAAGGCTTTTTTGTATACTTCTAGCACCATAAGGTTCTAAGTCATCCTTGCTTAATTTTGTTTGTGTTAGTTAATTAATTGTGTGCAGGCACATATATTAAGATTTATAAGACAGAATTACCAGAAACGGCTCAAATCATCTCAATGTCTGCAACTCATTAAAGCATTTCTCTCATTTCTATTGATGACCCTGACACATAAAAAAAAAAAAAAAAAAAAAAAAGACAGAGAGAGAGAAAATGATGAGAAAAAGTGATAAAAATATTACCCATCCAACAGATAAGCAATTAAAGTAACACCCACATAGCAGAGGTGCAGCTCTGCAATCCGTGGATGTGTGGGGATGCTGAGCAGCTCTGGGCAGGCAGATGCTATGCTGCTGCTGCAGAAATTGCAAGCTGAGGACCATCACTGACCGTCAGTGCAGCATTAACCACAATGGCCTACCTGCAAGTGGCCTGATACTAATGTGAAATGGCAGCTGAGAGCAGCTCCATACAACTTTCTCAGCCTCCCTAAGTAATTGGTAACCTCTGAACCCCATTCACATGAGTAGCTGGGGAGGGCTGCTCCCAGTTAAGCAAAGAGGTCAAGCCAAAGCCTGATTGTCTGGACCTTCAAACATGTGACCTTCTTCCTCAAATTTTTCTTTCTCACACCTAAAGATCATGCCACTGGCCCCCAGAACTCCACTTTGATTGGTGCACAGAGTGCTTTGTTTACCTTGCATATTAAGCCCAGTCAAATGTGCTTGAACCATACAGTATCATTTTTTCCCCAGTCCTTTATTTTTGGGCAAAGAGAAACTAGCCTGTCTTAGCAAACTTCTCCCTTACTTAGTGCTGATCTTGGACTTGTGCAAAACTGACAGTATCACTAATCTAATCCTGATGTCTGCAATGAGATTTAACACTTGGAACATCCAAGTGGTGTTTAACTGGAGCAATTTACTGAACTTTTAGGTCCGACATCTTCTGGGGCATATTCTGCTTATAGATTGAATATGACAGTATGTCTTGATTAGCCCAGTGTTGTGAAATAGGGAACCAAAGCCTCATTTCAGGCTGAGAATCAAAAAATAGGTCCTTACCAGGTACTAGAGAATTAATAATCATACTGAGAGTTTGACCATGAATGCACTAAAGGGATTTTGAGGAGCAAATTTTTTTTTTTTTTTTTTTTTTTTAATAGAAAAACTAAGAACTGGATGCCAGTCTCTGCTTAGTATTATCAGTTTTTAAATATTTTTATTTCGACAAACTCACCAAAATATTCTACTTAGAGCACAAAATGGTCATTTCTCCTCTGCTTTTTCTACCCAATTATTTGGAAAAGCATTTCACTTCAAGATAAAGCTTTTGCTGCATGCTCTTCTCTGGTAGAAATGCTCACACTGCTCAGCATTCTCTATTCTGGCTTTTAAAAATATCTAATTTCCTTCAATAATAAAAAAGTTTGGAGGCAATTATTTCTGTTTCCATCCTACCTATTAATTTGTTCCCCTATCAATTTATTTTCCAGGATTTTGTTCTCTGTTTTGTTGGAAATCACTTTCAAAGCAGACCATTAATAAAGTAGCTATGCCCCTGCTCACAGTGGTATTAAGAATACCAGTTCTGGCATTCTGCAACACTGAATCTAACATAGCAATAACTGGCAAGCCCTAAAATTGCTGCAAGTTTTGCCAGTACAATAGGACACCCTGGTATTCCAAAAAATTTGGTATTCACTTAACCTAGTCAAACTCTTTTACAGTTTAGAAAGCCAGCTGCCTTGCAGTGACCATCAATTTTATTGTACAAATCAATTTGTCTCCACTGACAGAAAATAATTGCAAAGCAAACAAATTATCCATGCTACATTGAACCCTATTCACTCCAGGGATGCTGAGCTTACAGCTTCAGAAGATTTTCCCTTGCCTGTCCAAAAAACAGAACTTATGATTAAAAAAAATAAATAAATAAAAATAAAAATCATAATAAAAATATGTTTCTGCTCTTACTCTTATTGCTGCTGGAGAACTTCAGTATATTAATTTTGCATTTCTCTAGGCATTAAGATGCCATTATGTGGAACTTTTCTGAGTGTATTCAAATCCTAGTCCATGATATGGCTTTATATAATAAATTTTTAGTACAAAGAGCACTGTTGTTGAAAGTGAGGGATTTGGAAGCTGCTGAATGCTTACAAAGTTACTCAGGATCTTATGTTAAAGCACAGTCCAGCAACTTTGTGTACAGGCCAATATCCACAGAGGGTTTTAAACTCCTGAATTGAATGTAGGCTTGGAGTGAGTTTACTCAAATTTCACTCCTCG
This sequence comes from Stictonetta naevosa, assembly GCA_011074415.1. NCBI lineage: Eukaryota > Metazoa > Chordata > Aves > Anseriformes > Anatidae > Stictonetta > Stictonetta naevosa. The sequence goes on along the minus strand of CM021700.1, from coordinate 85,353,119 downwards.
AAACCACCGCCCTCTTGTTGGCTGCCACTAGAAACATTTAAATTCTGTCAACACGCCTAATGCCCCAACAGTTCTGCTCCTGAAAACTGCACACAATATATACAAGTCTGGCTGTCCCAACTGGAAGATGGAGAACTTAATCTGCACAAAGTGTGGGTACAGGTGGCACATCCCAGAAAACTTGCTACTGGTAACTGTGGTTCCCCAGTAAAGGTGGACAGACCTGGAGCTGGTCCCAGTTGGACCAGTTCCAGACCTGGTCTCACTTCTTTGTCCTTACTTGTGCAATCCCATGTTTCCTCTTTCTCCCTCTGGCATTGCAACTCATAAGTTTTTTGGTCAAACAGAACACACTGTACTCTTCGTAGGGAAGACTGTCAGACACAGGCCTGTCCCCATGCCCACATGAAGCCTCCCTGAGGACAGGATAGCCTCCAGCCTGGTGGCTTCAGCTCCTGGGAGGATTATGATGATGTCTGCACCAAATTCCAGTAAAATCTTGAACAAAGTGACCTACCTTTAAGGAAGAGTCTGACTGTAATCCCTAAGGAGAGGAAGCCATACAGCTTCCAGAAGAAACAACTTGTGCCTTCAGCACTCACTAAGGAGTTGGGAAAGTCCATGATTAAAAATTAGGTGTTGGAAGCTGAGGTAATGTATCTACTGTAAGTACTGAGCATGAAAGTCAGTTCACAGACCTAAATGAAGATGTCTGGCTTTGGACCTTTACAAATTCTTACCCTAAATTCAGTGAGTGGTGAGTTCAGTGCTAGGCCTTACAAAGGCCTCCAATAGCCAGTGGAGATAAACACATGTATGCATATATATATATATATATATACACACACGCAATTTACTTCCTTCTGCTTAGACTTCAAGTGCTGAAGGTGAACATATATATTTTTTTAATTTGAATTACTTTGTCACTTTCTGATTTAAGCTATGTGGGCTTATTCATTTATAGCAAGTCTTCAACAGTATGGCAGAAAGAAACCTTGGTACATTTAAGGGTTTATGACATCCATACATTTCAAAAGAACAGTAGGATCACTTCACCAATTTTTAAATAAAACTGAGGGCTATATACAGGGCTACTACTGGTATTCTCAGTCTCTCCTGAAGATTGCCTGGGTGGCAATTTCTTGTCCCAGTAAATCAGCTTTTGATGCTGGTTTTCATTACAGAAATAGCTACTTCATTTCTGCTGCACTTCAGATAGAAATGTCATGCTAAAAGCTGCATTTTTTCTGAGGATGACATTAGTGACATGATGACTTACAGTGTTTGATGAAATGTATCCCATGTGGTTTATTTTTTTAAAGGTTTTCTAAGAAAATGAATGCTGTGGTATCATTCTACATGAATATTAAAACCTATTGTCCATTTCTTTTTACAACTTAGTCAAGAAAATTAGCAAAATTTATCTAATTGTATTGATATAAATTTGTCAGGAGTACATTGGAAGAGATCTCAATTTTTCTAAAATATGAAAATAGGCATTCATTATTAGAAAAAAAATAAAAATATAAAAATGTAAAATTAGCTCTGTTAGGAAATAATTACAACAAAATCCCTACTTCTTGTTTCACATTGTAAATCCTCCCTGAAAGAAAATCCTTAGGAAATGTCTAAATGCAAAAAATGGGGCATGGACTGGGGTAGAACTTCCTTCTTCTTAGGTATCAAAGCCAACAAACCTTTAGACAAACAGCAGTGAGAAGCCAGACTTCCTAAGTTCCAATGTTTGTGAACCACCTCATGTTACTCACCAGACATGAAAGTAAAAGAGAGGCCAAAAAGTCAGTGGAGGGAGTTACAAAATACTTGGTAGCATACAGCCTAAATTCTTTAATGACATTTTTAGTAAATGTTCTTGCTGCCAAATGTGGTTTGCTTCACCATCAGACCTGTCTGCATTAATAACATGTTACTCCACTTCAAAATTATTCTTATAAAGCACTTTCTTAATAGCATACACAAGCTTTTTCATTGCTACAGAAGTCAGTAGGGCTTGATTTTTGTGAATGCATGGAATTCTTTATCTGAACATTTGCAACTTAAAGCATCTCTAAGAACTACAAGAATTCCTGACAGAAATCCATCTCAAGAGAGAGGCTAATGTCAAATCACTGGAGACACATTTTTATGATCCTGACCTGGGAAGAGCATTGCCCAGTCTAGTTTATGATGGGCAAATACCTGAAACGGGGACAAATTTCTCATTGACCTCTTCTTCCCCCCACTGAGCTCACATTCTTCACCTCCACTTCATAATTTTTCATGGAGCCAGAAGACATCACGTATTTTCTCCATGTGTTTCTGCTCAGCCTCTAGTTGTGTTTGCAGAGAGGTTAGCTTTCCAAATAAGAGGAAAAAGTATAAGTCCCTTAGATATTTGTATGAGTAGAAGGTCTGAACAAAAAAAATAATTTGAAAGATTTTCAAAAACAGGCCTTTCCTGAGATTTCCATGAGATCCTTTAACTGCTTCCTAGATAAAGTGAAATATTTTTGCCTATCTTAATCATGTGCCACTTTATATTTACTTCTTGCTGAAATTATGTGAAGTTTTGAAAATTAATATCTGGGAGTAAAAAAGGAAAAAAAAAAAGTGTGAGGAAACAAATATACAAAAGAATTACTTTCACTCACTCATTAACATCCCAGGAAAGGTCTGTGAACCATCTTTATTATCATCGTAAGCTAACACTAAATATTATGTAGGTTAAATTATATATTAATTATCATAGCTCTTAATGGGCATGTCAAAATAAATTCTATCCATACATCTGATATTTTTCTCTCTCTTTTTTGTTTTTCATTCATCTGCTAAACACTAAAAACATTAATTATGTGGTTATCATAACATTATTATGTAAAAGTGGCCAGGATGAGCACTAAACTCAATCATGTATGAAGTAAACAAACCGCAAACATGCAGATGGCACATTTGGGACCTGACTTTGCCCTGTGAAGTCATTTACTGTTTTAAAACAGAAACAGCAAATTCTGTATGGTCTTTGTCACTGGTTTATCAAAACAATTTTAAAACCGCCTTCTCACCCCAACTGGTACAACTTTGCTGGCAATGGCCATGCTTCACAGGCTCTGTACATAAATTTATGAAGTGCAGCTCTTAGATCTACACTTATTTAACATTCAGGTAACTCCTTTAACTTTAATGTCTTTCCTCCCAACCTGCAACTCTGAGGGCTAAAGAAGCCTACTGCACTCATTTAATATTTCATTAATTGCATTTTAAGTCCATTGTATAACCACGCACAGTTACTGGGAGGATGAAAGGAAACACTGTATTAAGAGAATATTGATTCATTTAACCAGCATAAAATGAACAAAAGGTCAAACTGGGGCAAAGCTGGTGCAAGCAAATACATCCCTGGCTGTTAACAGTTGTGACTCAGCTACTGACAACTGCAGGAAGGACATGGGAAGAGGCTCTCCAATGCTCAGTAAAGTGTGCCATTAGTGTGTTGTTTGGAGTCATCAGACTGCCTTGAGTTGGTTTTTGCCCCCTAGGCAATCATCACAATTAATTGGGCATGCAATTTATCATAGACTAATTAAGTGGCTTCTACTGCATTTATCACTGCTTGTAAACTGAAGGGAGCTCATTCTGGCTTTTTATTTCTGTATCACTAGTAGAGCAGTTTAGAGCACATGGATTCATCACTTCTTGATAGATCCTAGATTCCCAGCAATCAAGCACCCTTGTACCCAGGAGAGAATTACAGCCCATCCCAGTAGTAAGGAGTAGATGTGTTTGGATTTGTAAGAGTATTACACTGGTTTCTGCAGGAAAATATCTTTATATAGTCATGGTGTTTGTTTGATTATATCTACAACTCCTGACTTTTGGTCAATTTCAATCAAAATTTGAGAGAGAGAAAGATCTCAAAAGAAAGAAACTCTGCTAAGACTCCCACTAAGAAGGTAATTTTACAGTGTGTTTAGCCCTTCTTGGGCATGTGGGAATCTTTGTGGGAATTCTCTACTGTGTCACAAATGAAGACACAACAGGCAGCCTGGGTTCCTGGGGTCATGCAATAATCGGTACTCACTGCTGCTCTTCTGTGCTGTTATTGCATTCTGACGTTGTTGGAATATTTGCTTTTCTCATGCATCTCTGGGAGTCACTCTGCAGTCATAAAAGAAGATAGCAATTTCAAAAGAAATCTCCAAATATGACCGAGACCCCAAATCTAGTTATATCTTTTTTAAAGACAAACATGTTAGTGGTGCCCATATAGTTATGGTGGAGTACAGTTGCTTCTGAAAGGTGTCATTTAATCAGAAAGTTTATGAGCAGAAGCTCTGGTAGCTTATTCCTGCTGGCATTATTAATTAAAGGAAAAGCATTCGCATTTGGCTGGTGCAATATCCTGCATCATCGGCCAGTATAGGCATCCCGGTCTTCACAACATTATCTAAAGAAATAAGACTTGAGTCCTTGGTCCACTACTCCAAGGTCAATGTTGTTTTAGCTAGTCAGACACTTGAAAAATTCCAAGGAAGGGTGTACAATTTTTATTTTTATTTATTATTATTTATTCTAGAGTTTAGCTGACTGGAATCATCCACAGAGGAATGAATTACATAAGGTAACTGAGGATGGAAGAATTTAAATCTAAATGATAGAAGGAAAAAAAATAAATGTTCAGCATTGTTTTGGTATTGGAACAGGAAAGCAATCCTCCTTCCAGCATGATCAGGCAGTTTAGCTACTTTAGTCAATTATTAGGGCATCATACCAAATATATCTGAGCCCTCATAAGGACTACTACCATGTGTCCCAAAGGGTTGTGCTGTCTCTTGTCTCCATCTGTGCACTGCAAGGTTGACTACTGTTCTTTACAAAAAGAAAGTCAAGATTGCAAAAGCATTTCTCAACAAGGAGACATTTCTCATTTGGTCCTCAGCTCCTTATTGTATTTCCTGTCCTTTTAATCACATTTATTTTTATAAAACAAACTGCCAACAGCAGGCTGGCACCACCCTTCTGTGTTTTTAACATAGACAAAAAAGAAGGAAACTGTCTTGTGTTACGCCACCTTCAAATCTCTGCAATTACCTCTCAATACAAACAGATTTTCAGTCATCACTGAGGGCAAAGGATGTATTTAAGGACATGGTTGCACTGCACACTACTATGTGAGGTGAGTGATGGTGACTTCCTGTTATCTTTAAGCCAAAGTATATGCGGGCACTGAAGTTCTCTAACCAAAGCTGCACTGAGCTCTCTAAAGCTCTCTTTTTCCTCATGTTGTGCCATGCCACAACTTCCTGCCTTTTGCAGCAGAACAGAAGCAGGATGGATATCAGCAGCAGTAGGAGGAAAGCAGAAGAGTGAGTCCTTGTACTTTACTCTACCCCAAGGTGTGTCTCTTAAGTCAGAGTAAAGAAGAAGGAAACTTCCTTAGAAAAAAATAAGCAGTAGGATGATATAGTTAAAAATGAATTCCTCTTCTGGATAATCTAGAAAGTTACTTGGTGTTCATGACTGCACCCACAATCTTAACCACCCAAGATCTTCTAACAAGCAGACATTTTAGGCCAGATGATCTTCCCTATCTCTAGCAGATTTATTTACTTACCTGATTTTTCAATTTGCAATGGTCATTTTTTGTAAGGAAAAGCTAAGTACAATAGCTGACAAAATTTCAGGATTGTGTCAAAAAGTATCTGCCAAAACCAGCAAACAACCGTACCTCTGCTAAATGAAAATGTGGTTGTACATACTCTATGCAATGAAAAGATTGGGTTTACTGTTCCTTCACCATGTCTTCTAAATATTTCTGACAACTGAGTCTTACCCCAAATACTTTTCCAACCAATCATTTAGTGTTTTCATACAAAATTTGAAAAAATGCTTCTTGACTTGTAAAATACTCTGAACTCAGACTGAGTACCAGTCTGCATGTTCATTAAAAAGCAAGTACGGTAAGACACAAAGACTGAGGTCTGTTTCTTCTTATATTAATTGAATATAAACTAGACCAAGCTGTGTTCTCTTACCGGTGCATATATGCTTTGTACTTATGGTTGGGTATTGTTAGAGTGTACTTTAGGGCCAATCCATCCTCTTTCAAAGAAGATATGAAGCAGAACTCTAGGTTAGACTGTTAAAAATATTTAATTCCATGCATTAACTATATACCGAGCCTACAGCTATTATCTTGGTCACACACATTTACATTAAATTCTGGTGAGGTGAATCTCTCTACAAGTACTCCAGGTCCTCACATGTCCAGTCTGATAAGTGTATTCAACACACTACTAAGAAAGAACAACCCCTTGAAAACAGAGAGCCATGATATACGGTTCTTCTGTCTTTTTGTCTTTTTTGTTGAAAACATATTCATAGAAAAAGCATAAGTAAAATCAAGTAGCTTACCCAGCATGGCTTAGTGATCAGAAAAATGGTCCAGTTAGAGGGAAAAAATGGGACCAAAGCAATTTTCACGGAGGGAATAGCCAAACATATAGTAGCTATATTATTAACATTGTGCTATTGAAGACATGTCTCTGCCTTCTCTAGTTGGGATTTAAATGAAAGTTGACACAGATGAACAACCTGAGCGCTGAATGGACCAAACCTTTCAGGGGAGATAGTAAGAGGAAAATCCAATTTGTGAATCCCAGCAGAGACTGAAATAGGAGTCTTATCCCCGAGCATGCAAAGACTGATGCTTTTGAGCAAGCTGACAAGCAGACATTTATGTGATCATTATTAACATTAGAAGAGAAGCAACCTGAAGACTTTTGCGACAGAGATGCGAGTAGCAAAGGTTCCAAGAATTCAAAATTTGGACTTGTCTAATTCCTATGACTGGAATGAAGTGAGCTCCTAGTCAGAAATGGCTTTTTACGTGCCTTCTACACAAATAAGACAAATGTATTCTTAGTGATTTCAAAAAGCTGCAGAGACCAGAAAAACTGGTCTGTGTTCAAATTTTTATGTAAGTTTCTCCTTTCTCCCTTCCTTCCCTAACATTAGCAAAAGAATAGACATTTTGTCAAAGCAATCTTCCAATTTCCCAGTTCCTTACTGGAGGGCAGCAGCATTGCCTAGGGCATTACATTAGCCACATAATAGTGTCATTTTAGGTTGCCATGTCTCTGCTTTTTTTGCTCCTATGAGCTCTAACCACTAAGCCCTACCGCTGCTTTAAACTACTAAGGTTTCAACTTTGATTTCATTGGCAGTTTGGTTACTGAAGGATTGTACTTTGTGAACTGCCAACATTTGACATTTTACGTTAATAAAATCAGCAGAGCTAACAAAATCACTTTTACAGAAGTAATTTTTGGCAGGAAATCCACATATCCATATTTTGGCCACATCAGTGTTTCATTCAGTTTAAAATTAATAAATTAATGAGAGAAAACATCTTATGTTTCATGATTCACCTGTTTTTGAAGCCTTATTTTGGCTTGAAACAAGGCATATTTATCATGTCTTCAAAAAACACAACCAATGAGTCAAAGGCAATATTTTTATTTCAGAGGGTCAAATATATTTTTGATGGCAATAAAAAAATGAGTAGTAGGTTATGTAGTATATTAATAGTATATTGAGTAGTATAATAATGTAATTTATGTCATTAATATTCATGTATTCATTATATAAATATATCTCTATGTCTGTGATCATGTGTTCATGTGTATGTATATTGTGTGTGTAAACTAAGAGATGTTCAAAATGAGCATTCTAATTTTTGGTGTTCTGGTTTTTGATATTTGTGCTTAGTAAATATAAAATCCTTTTTCTGGTCCAGCTTTTCATTTAAAGAGCAAAGCCTCTTGTGAGTTAATAAAAGCTCATGAGATTTCTTAAAGCCTAGTAAGGACTCATGTCATGGGCAGAGGGACACAGAGACACTCAAGAACCTGTCTCGGTGTTGTCCCAGCCCTGGCAGCAAGGCATGATGCCATCCAAAGCTAAGCCCTGACCAGGCTGTTCTATCAGTTCAGTGAACACTGCACAGACAAAACCATCTTGCTTTCTTTTGCTCTCCCCAAAGTGATGGTAACATACCAGATCAGTTTAAGTGTCTTTTCTTGGGAGAAGTGGTTTACAGCAATGAAATTTTAAACCAAATGCAGCCACATTCAGGCCCTGCCTGAAACTGCTGATGTCAAGAAGAAAAGTCCTTTAAAGGCTCCATCGCCTTTCCCACCTGGCTGGGGAGGATCAGCTGCCATCCACAGGGAGTACCTCATGGAGATGACCACTGGTATGATTCAGACCAGAGTTTACTTCATCCCTCTCCACTGACCTGACTGTCTCAGTAGACATTACTATTTTCCAGCTGAGCCAGCAAGAGCTTGCCTGTGGATGCAGCCATATCAACACACAAGTGTATTTTGTCTTCTTTCCCCAGGGAAAGTAGATTTATGGACTATTTTAAAATTACATTTGTGACTGACATTAAAGTTGACTGAAACATCCAACGTATGACTTAATAATATTCATTTGAATACTGAGTTATATGGTTCAAGTATATATTTAGCTGAAATACTATTACAGACATAAAATGCTAGTTAATGTCAATGTAAGAGCTATGCTGTCTTGTTTTTGTTTTAGTTAGCAGTGCATTGCTTTCTACAATATACTGCTGCATACGTTGTGATTTTTATCTATGAAATTTTATTTTCTGATGACAAATGTTATCTTTATTCTTGTTAAAGATGAATAAAGCAGTGAATTCTGAAGTCATTTTTTATTAATATGACTTACATAGGTTTCACCAGTCTACTCATCATTAATCATGTATTACTGGTAGCATCTGCATTAGCTGTTACACATGTAAGTTTAATAGGAATTATAATTTTAAAATGGATGGCTGCTATTGGACCTAAAAAATATTATTTTGTACCTGAGGACAGCAGGCTACAGTAACCACTGCATGTACTTGAGTGAAGAATAAGCACAGGGCTGTTTCAGCTAGCTTCCTGGTTAACAAATGAAACAAAAGTTAAGAGAAATACATGCTGGAAGAGCCATTGTTGGTTTCCATTTGACTGACTCTATATGGTAATGTAAACTGGATAGTTAGAATTTTTTTACAGTAGACCCAGCACAGAAAAGGCCAAAAAGCCATAAGATACAATCCTCATTCTATCACCTTCATGCATAGCCTTAAATATTCCCTTAGCTTTGTCAGCAGCCAGTTTTCCCAAAGGACTGCCAATGGGAGACAGTAGGAAACACCTCAGACCTACCTAAGTAGATTCACAAGCAAACTTCATACTCATCATTGCAACACCTTATTTTCTAAGGCCCTGTAGCTTAGGGGAATCCAAATCCTGCATTAAATACCTGCTCCTAATACACAGGGCACATCACTTGGTGCAAAATTAGTTGATCTGTACACTAGAATTAAGGAAAACCAAGAGACTGAGTTTCCACTTAAGTGTATGAAGTATGTGCTGAATGTGCTAGCAATTACAAGATTACCGCCCCTTCAGTGCCTTTGGAATTATTTTATTGCAAGCAATCATTAAAATTGAAATTAATTAACATTAAAGTTAGGGAAAATGAGAGTTACAGATGGGGAGCAGGAGCAGGAGCACTTTCCTAGAGCTGAACTATCCTCATGCAAAGTGCATAGTGGAAAAGATACTCCTGACAATGGGACAGCCACTGCCTTGCATGGGCAATGCAGTGTGGAGCCTCTGCACCCTGTGGTAAGTGCTTGCACTCAGCAGCAGAGGGAAGCAACAGGCAAAACTAATGTGGGATGTTCACATGATGTGGTGTGAAACTGTCACGATGCTTGCCCTGCTGCAGTGCTGGGTAAGCCAAGCAGCAAAGCTAAAATATCTCTGGCATATTGACAGCTATAACTTAGGAAAAATAAAACCTTCAAAGTTAGGCAGAGATTCAGAGCTTTTACTTAAAAGCTCTGTGCCAAAAATGACAATTATATTCTTAAAGTTTCATGTAAATTTACTCCTTCACCTGCTTAAGGTTTAATAATTGTAACACTGCTCGCATTTTTTATAAATTTAGCTGTAGGATAAATGGTAGTACCTAGGCATATATTGCATAGCATATATTACATTGACAGGTCTGAGGCTCCATGGTGAATTTTTAATGAGAAATTAACAGCTTTTACAGGAAAAACCTTTCTCCCAAATAGTGAAATGAATCAAATACTGTAAATTAGGACTTTTATCAGATTATGCATAATAACAATTATTAATGAGGTGAGAAAGAAAAACAAACCTATTTTTCACACAATAAATTACAGTTCATAAAAGAGAAAGAGTAGAAATTATAGAAATACTCTTCAGAATGTAACTGGCTACAAGTTGCAAAATGAAGTTTCAATCCTGCAGGAAACTGATATTTCAGAATTGTGTTTCTGTGTGAATCATGTAAAATGAAATATCCTGACTTCATCAGAATGGAACTTTCCACTCTCTCCTTCTTGCAAATTTCATTAAATTAGTAAAGTGTTTTTTTTTTTTTTTTTTTTTTTTTTAAGCAGAAAACATCCTAAAATGCTTAATCAGATCCAGTGTAGAGCAATGCCAGTACTAATTGCATGAAAAAAAACAGTATGTATCTTGTGACAAAGAAAACTGAAAGGCATGAGTTTGCATTACATTACTGAGTGCACCAAAAATACTTATATTCCATTTTCAAACATGGAAAGTAAAAACAATGTCAGCATTCACTACCACTATTATTTTAGCCTAGTGAATTTTGCCCCAGTTGTTAGAAGGTGATATAATTCCTTAGAGGAATATTTAACTTAGAAAACTCCTCTCCCATCACTTAAATAATTCCTGATAACAAAGTTTAATTACGGATGTAAAAACAATACTATATATATATATGCTACTTCTCTTCCCAAAATTCAGTTCCACAAGACATTGCAGCAACAAACACCTGTCAAAAAATCCTGTATTTCCTGTATTTATAAAATTATTCATATGACTATTCATTGATATGATCCCTTTTTTTTCCAGCTGGCCTTGTGAGCTACTAATGTCTCTGAAAGAGATGGGAAAATGGTGTTATGCTTCCAAGCTCTACCCATAAAAGCAATCCAGATCATTCCCAGTAGTACAACAATGTACTTACTGATGGTGCGCACTCTTCCCTTTTAATGCCATGGCACTAACACGGCTGTATCTGTGTGACACTGGTGGCTGTGGGAGCCAGGAGGAGCTGCCAAATTGGGGGAAAATACCCCATTCATCAAACACTCATTCAAACAGACCTACAGCCAGAAACAGGCCACCAAAAATCCCCTACAGAGAAACCCTTCTGGTGTCCCCCCCCACACACTCAGGGCTCGATGGGTGGCTGGAAGCAGCCCGCCTCCTTTCTGAGGTCCAGCTGCCCAATCAAGAAAGCCAACTCAAAGCCCTCTAGCAGCACTACCGGAGACTGCATGACATCAGAGAAGACAAACATCAGACAAAATCTCTCAACTGACACACTGCGAAGACAAAGCATGGAAAGGGTATTACAGACTCCCCATCTACTCCTTTTAAAGTTTGGTAGCTTCAAAATACAAATATTATGCAGCAAAGGAAAAGAGCGTGAGAGTACCTCTGTCAGGAGCTTTGTAAGGAGGTTTATCAGCTTCGGGTCACATTTCCATCCATGCCACGCGAACATCTCCATTCCCTGTTGTTCCTTGTCTCCTGAAGGCTGAAGCTGCAGTGCTTCCCTGCAGGGGGGCAGCCCACCCACCACAGATACCTTCCAGCCTGTCTGTAGCCATCACCACAGACACGTACAGTTTTGTCTCCTTTTTGACGGCCACTTTTATAACTATTAAAGACATCTCTGACTTGTTTTTGAATTGCACTCTAAGACGAGAATGATAGACACAAAGAAATGTCAGTGGCCTGGCAAGCCCTGCTTGACAGCTGGCTTGCAGGACTTCCAAACAGGACTGCAATATTGCTTTGGTGTGCTTTCATTGAGCTGTTAAGCTGAGGCATGGAGAGGACAAGAACAGTATAAGCACTATAAAAAATGATGGCAGGAAAAGCTTTTTTAGTTAGCAATTTTTACACAACGTGTTTTCAGATGGTTAGCTTAAAACACTGTTCTCTTCTGCCTTGTGGAAAATAAGGATGCTCCTTCCTATGTGTGGGTGGCCCAACAGTGGAACATCATTTTATTACAGGAGATGAAAATGTCGACAGCTCCAAGCTTTCCTCCGTTTGTTTATTGTTATTATATTGATCTAAAAAGTTTTTCTGAATGGAACAGAGACCCAAAGCTTCTTTGGTGTAATTCGTATACACAACTTGTAGTTTATCTCCTGATATTTTCTGTTTGTGTTATTTATTTTTTCTGCAATAAGAATGAAAGATAAATTGTACATACAATATAAACATACCTTCCTCTTTGCTGTTTATGCTTGTAATGGTATCATTTAGATTTACATACTTTGACTTGTTGGGAAGATTGATTGTTGGCAGACTGAGGAGGTCTGGATAGCTGACAGGTTAGAGTGTTTATTAATGCTCTTGCTTTGTGCAGAAACAGTTTGGCTCCATGGTAGGAAGATCCCCTCCAACATGGAGACTAGGAAATTAATTATTAAGAAGGATGTTACAAAAACATATGTCAATACTGTTCAATATGTGGCTGGAAGGTAATTGAAAAAAATATGTAGACTCTGACTTAAAAGGATAAGGAGTCTCACAAATACACACTGTGATTCCTGATAACACAGCTCAACTGCTGAACGTCTCCCTCTGGAAAAAGGCCAAGCTAAGTCTGTAAGGCATGGTTTAAGGATGGTGGAGACTGTTGGAGAACTTTAATTGGTTTTTACTTATTTCCTATGATACTTGTACTGCAGCTGTTGGAGTCCATGTTTCACTGAAGCATTTCAATGAAATAAAATTAAGCATTTTCTAGTCAGAAAGTATTTAATATGCTCCTAACTTTATATTCCATGAACTGCTCCACATAATCATTTTCCTGAGAAGTGCACAAAAAAGCTGATCACTGTGTTCATTTACATGCATTTGTTACAGATCTCCTGCTGACAGCTCCTATGATGCTTGGATTTCATTACTACAGCCTTTTAAAGCTTTTTTTTTTTTTTTTTTTGTTTTTCTTTATGTGCCCTACCTGATATTAACCACACATTTCCTGATTGAAATGAGAATTAAAGAATATTTCTGTAATTCAGCCCAGGGTACAAATGCAATCCAGTTCTTTCTCTCCCAGATAGATGTAGAACTGAATCGATATCTATATCTAATCTCAAATAAAAATTGAAAGGTGATACTAATTTTGACTGCATTGTTTTCAGCTCGTTTTGACCAATGCTTTCTTTTTTCTTTTTGTAACCTCAAAACACCAATAAATACATCTTAAATCTAATCTAAACTCAAATGAATTTTTGAGAGCCACTCAGAGAATTCTGGCAGTCTTTCCCACTTCTAAGGAGCTGAAAATGGAAGATTTTATCTTACAGAAAAATGAAATAGTTCCAGAAGACTGAGGCACACCTTTCCCCAGGAGCCTCATAGTGGTTTCAGTGCACTTTTATACATCACATCTATACATGTTTCTGTGTACAAACCAGCAGAAGTCTGCTCTTAACCTTCTGTCTGTTCTCTTTTTATGGATGACATAGAGAGAGGCAGGGAGGCTACTCTTCTATCATACCAATTTCACATGAGGTATGGTAGTCTAGAATAGCTGCTTCTTACACGCTCTCAAATTTAACATATCTTTACAATCTACCCAGGAAATCATCTTTCCACAATCTTGACTGCTATCTACTATTTCAGCATGGGACTCAGGGAAAAGAATGGATATTCTGCACAGTCATTCTGTTTTGCATTTCAATTGGATTGGGTTTACTGTGATTACTTGAAAAAATTCCAAATAGCCCTGTGAGAATCTGGGATATACTTATAGAAAGCATCTTTCTAAGTGTGCAGGAGATTACATGCATAAAAAGAACAGCTAATAGCCAGCAATTTAGCATATTGTTCTGATTTTGTTATCTTTACCACTGTTTTCACAGGATAGTGGCTTTGAAAACATTACCATAGTAAACAGTAGTAATACCTGTTACAGAAAATACAGTCTGAAAGTATATCTCTGTGACATATGTAGGATTTCGTGTTTCTTTAAGTTAGCAAGCCTGGGAAAGGAACACATCAGTGTGCATGCAGTACATTTGGTCTGATATAATTACTTTTGGTTAATGCTATGAATTTTTTTTATTTAATTTTTATAAATTCTTCAGTCCTGCAAACATTCAAGCATGTGAACAACAGAATCGTAACTTCAATCAGGTTACAACAGGGAATAAAGTATTCAGGCATGCACAACATCTGGTTGCAGAATTAAAGTCATTAATCTCCTGGGTCTTCTTAGGCAATTATAGTTTGGACACGTACACATGGACTACAAGATTCATTTCTTTACCTACGATAAGGAAACAAGTTTTTAGAAATCAGAGGGCAATCTCGACAACTAACACAGCAGTTCCTGCAGGAAATTTGTCATCTCCAAACAAGAACCCTGTAGATGAAACTATACGTTTCATCAAAATTAAGGGTATCCAAAGGTATTAAGGATTTCTGAGAGAGGGCAGCATCTTCCAAGACCACTATTTACCTAATCAACTATCTTGGAAAGAACATAATTTGATGTTTACTAATTCCATTAACAATCATCTGAACTAAAGACAGTCCACGTTAACAACTGGATAACAAGATGTTAACATCTTTAGCAAAATATGTCACATTTGAACCTAAATTGCTCTCATTATGTCATGTATTTTTCTACGTCATAAGTTGTGTACATTTCCAGCAGGCAATTTATATTTCAGTATTTTGCTTTGTTTGAGAACTTTAAAATATTTATTTTTCATAAAAAAATAGATATTCACATTGCTTGGAACAGAATCTACTTTCCAAATATTTTTCTTGATTTTGCCTAGTGATGCAAAAGTGTTCAAGAGAGGAATACTGACTATTTATCACTTTAATTACTTATGTCTTCAAAGCATAATTTCTAAAATAGTACTTGGGAAAATATGATATTATTTAATCATCTTTCATTGTTTCTTACCTGTCTGTGAGCACCCCATGCTACTGAACATGTTACTTATTCAGACAAAGGTTTATTTGCATACTCTTAATGATTTCTTTTTCTGCCCAAAACCAGCATTAATATCACATGATGAACTTAAGAAATCATTGTGAACTCTATTAGAAGAGTTAATGAACTGAATTTAATGTGTTAAAATAACATTAAAATAGGAGAGTTTTCTGAATGCTTCTGAAAGTTGTTTTTAGTATACAGTCATTAATGTGTTAAGGCATGTACAAAAATGCATTAAAGGATCAGGAATATTTTCCTGCAGGTACTTAGAACCTAATAAATAATGAATGTGATGATTAACTACATGGGCAGAAGTACAGCACATTACTATGAAAAAGACTACATAAAACCCGGCCCTTGGATGGGTGTGCACCATTGTTTTTAATATACAAAAACACTTGAACAGACTCAGTTGTATGTGAAGAGAAAACAAAAGAAGTAAGAGGGCTTGAATTAACATTGTATTTTCACATGAAACAGATTTAAATATTGCCAAGAGCAATCAGGGAGCCTGGAGCCAGGTGGAAGGGCAACAGAACAAGGTGAGCAGAGTACAATGGCATCATTCAGTGTTGTTTAAGCAGCCAGAGAGGTTTATGCACATCTAGAGAACTAAAATAGGACCACCACCAGGGCTTCTCCCTGGTCTGTGGTGACCTCCCACGAGCCCCAGGCTGTGCATGCTGGGCATGAGGGTCAAACAGTTCCAGTGGGTCGTACTGGTCATGCATGTCTTCCATGGGCCGGCGGAGAAGCTTGTTAGGCCAAACCTCAGCAGGTCTCAAGACAAAGTCAACTCGCCCAGCCCGTTTCATCTTGGTGGGAAGGGTGACCCGCTTCATCACCCTGCTGTATCCCGCAGCTTGGGCACTGATTATGTATGTTCCTGGAGGCAAGAGTCGCCAGTAGTCACCATCGGCAGCTTTGGAAAGGCAAATTCACAAGACAGAGTTTAGTTGGTCTTTCTTTCTGTATAGATACATACTCATGTATACATGCATCCATGGACAACACACACATTTAGGGGACAGGTTTTTAAAAGAATCTTAGAATCAGGTCAACTCAAATTTTGAAAAAAAGTTCATTCACAAAGACTTGAATAACAAAAAGAGATTCAGCCTGACCTTTGGAGCTAAAGGAGTAAAACTCACATACAAAATTTCAGCAACCACTCTGCCTGTATAAAAAGGAAGTGAAGCTTTCCTTCTTACTGCTTTCCCAGGGGCACAAGGAATAACTCCAAAGAAATCAAATGAGTGAAAAACTACATGAAACTTAAGAAAGTGAAAGCAGAATCCAAGCTGCAATATATATATATATAGCATGTCTAAAGAGCTAAGAAATCCCCCTTTTTATTATATTACATTATATTACTTTGCAGACATTATAGCACATAAGACTGTGGAGTCAAAGCTGCAGCTGGTATAAATTTCCATTAGTGTAAAACGGGTGTAAATTTCCTCCAGCTGAAGGTTAGAGCCTGCAGGCAAAAAGCAAGGAGTTTTTAAACACAATATTTATTCTCCATTTTATATTTCCTTTATTTTGAATGGTAAGTTTCTTAACTTAGTTAATGTTGCATTAATTTTTTTTTTTTTTTCATCATGGAACTTCCCAGTCTTTTTTTGACAGTGAAGCTAAAAGACATTTAAATCATATGACATTCTTAACCCCACCTAACACAAGAACAAATTCTCCTTTTTCCTTCAATGTAAACACATTTTTTATTTAATTCTTAATTCTTTAAATGTCCATTGCCAATGGAAAGCCATTGTCTGCGAAGAAGTTTGAAAGAGACCCTAATTCATGCCAGAGTCTCCCACCAGCCTCAAGAATCTGCATCATCTCCACTATTGTATCCCCTCTAATGTTTTTTTTTTTGTTTTGTTTTGTTTTGTTTTTTTTTAAATAAAAAAGAAAGAAAGAAAAAAAGCTGGAAAGTGTCCACTACATTAGAATTTATTCTGGCTTTCCAAACTGATTCAACAACTACCACTAGAGTAGAATGTTACCATTCACATTTTCTGTTTTGTGCTCCTACAGCCTACCCTATTCTCACTGAAGTCAGTAATAAAATGAGAGCATTGGTTTCAGTGAGAGCTTAAAAGCTCAGAACTTGCAGCTGCACATGCCTCAATATGTTTTTCAAGTGACAGTGACCATTATTCAAAATTGCAGTTGATTTTTTGTTGGTTAGTTTTTGTTTTTTGATATAAATATTGTCCACAAATTGCATATATTTATAGGTTTTTTTTTTAATGTTTGTTTGTTTGTTTTCATGAACAAAAGAGATTGCTTGCCCTTCAATCACTGCAGTCATTCCAGTTGTTAAAATCAGTGTGTACCACATTCTACACCTCAAGTTCACAATATTTCAACTAAGTAAGTTTATCTGCTCTGTGAGTACAAGATGGACAGAGTAGACTTTGCCCCCCAGCAGGGCTATTGATCTATTCCCCCAAACATGAAATATGTATGTCAAGGTGGATTTCTGAATTTCTCTAATACATGTGGTCTTTGATGGCTGGTTGACAGCTTCAGGTGATTTTATTAACTGCAAGGACTGAGTCATCCCAGAGACACCACAGGCTTAACAACCAGTTTGATATCTTCTCTCCTGCTTTTCTAGAAACAAACGCACAGATGAGCCTTGAATTCTCCATTAATGTGACGTTTCTATCAGATATGACAAGACTTTGTGGGTTCACTTCTCAACACTTTCACTCTGCAGTAGGAAAAAGCTGGAACAAAAGATATTACCTGTGGTGACATCATGCTGGATGCCCCTGACTGAAATGCGAGCATTTTTAATCGGATTTCCAAATTTATCAGACACAATTCCTTTTATTCCCCGATGAACCTGGCAAGGCAAAGCAAAGCAAAGTTAGATGGGAGTCATTTGTTACATTACTACCTCCTAATATTCTACAAGAAAACCATGCAGAGAGGAAACAACTTTCAAGAGATTTGGTGCATTACAGAGATTATTGGGTGCTAACATCACTTCAGATCACATTCTCTGTTTTAGGCGCTTCATAATAACAATAACATCTCGGAGGGAGCTGAGGAAAAGAGCTAACTGAATGAGTGCTTTCCTGGGCAAGGTACCCATGTACGTTCTGCATTGCACTGAGGGTCCCTTTGCACAAATCAGTAGCATCTTGTGCTCCCAACACAGTACCTAAAGACTGTTTCTAATTGCCTGCCATAGATCCAGAAACAGAAAGAAATGAAAAGTTAAGGCTGTAAAAAACAATCTGATGCACACAATGAAAAGGTATAAATGGTTCTATGAGCAGAGTCAAATCAGCATGAAGTAAATGGCCATTTTTGAGTAAATGGCAATTTACTCAAAGTGCAGCATTAAAACTTGTGTGAAATAAATCAAAATCATGCATAATTATTAGCTTTCAGACAACACTACTCATCAAACAATGTACTACCATGCTGGCAGTCGAATCAATTAATGCAGGTTTTACATAGAAACCAGTTCTTTAGTATTAGTAGGATCCCAAAGGACTTAGAGATAAAGAATCAAGATTGAACAACTGTCTTCTGATAGACATGCTTTTACTAAAGTAGAGAAAAACACGTATGAACTGAATAACATGAATCTAGAAGAATAATAAATGTAACTATAATACTGTACTGTAACTCTGTACTGTAATGCTACTGTATTAGTATTGTTAAATATGCAATCCTTAATGCCATATTTTAAATCACTTTCAATAAACATTTATGAATACAAATTGATATATAACAATATAGTTATGAATCTATTAATATTCTTATTTAACATCAGTGAATAAGAATAGTTCAGGGAAATCTTTAGCTACTCATCAACTGCATGTTGCCTACACATCACTACATGTCAGAATGTCATGATAGCAGTGTGTATAATATCCTTTTTCTCTTCTCTACAAGCACAGAACCCAGTTGTTTGAGCTGATGAGAAATGTGTTTGGTGACAAAATAAAGAGCAATGTGAATTGTGTCAAACAAGGAGGTGTACAAACAACTTATTCTATTTGAAGTTCAACAAAATAAAACCAGGTAAACAAAACAAAACATTAGAATACTTAAAGATATTTATTTTTTCAGCTTTCCAAAATGAAAATATTTTATATTGTAAGTTGTATGTGAACTTTTAAAATGAAAAGTAAATCCATTTCAGTTTTTCCCATGAACTACTATGATCTACTTGAGCTGTTCTTCTTTACTTTAGATTTTTTTCTCTTCCTCTCATTTTCCCTTCTCCATTTCCTTTGTCACAGAAGAATGGAAAAGAAGAACAAAGAATGAAAACAATGGAAAAAAAATGGTGGAAAATACAGATGTTTAAAAATAAGCAGTAAAATATCTAACTTTACAGTAATTCTTAATATAAAGCTTTAAAATTATTCAGTACGATCCAATAACATCAGGTTTTTATTCAAGGTGAGACTGTGTTGTCATTGCTCTTGTTAAATAGCTATTCTGTATTGAGTGGAGCTATTCATTGGAGGATTTAGGAACATCTTAGTCTAAGGAGTTCAAAACTGTCCCTTAAGAACTATTATGATGAAGCACTGCAATTTACTTTTCAGCATTGCACTTGAGGATTTATCATATGGATAGTGGGTATATCTGGTCAGAAGAGTCATCTCAGAGACAAATTTAATTTACAGTGTAGACATACTCAAAGTAGTATGACCTCATCCAACTTCAATAATAATATCACAATTACAACATGAGGGGATAAAAATGACAAAACTGAAATTTCTTTTATGTTGTTGATTTGTTTTGCTTTAAATACACCATTTTTTGGTTTTGTCTCAAACCTGTGCCACATAAGTTTGGTACCACTAGCAATGGGGAGAAGAGATCACTGTTTATGAAAATGAATACTACTTCTGCGTGTTAAGCCAAGTAGATTTGTACACACACCAAGCAGCCTGGTATATATCAGAATAAGAAAAGTTTGAATTGGTTATGGCAGACTTAATCCTTATCGGGAGTAATTCAGTCATCCTTATCTACAAAGTTGTTTTGCTTACTGTCCTGCATTTACTCAAAAAGCTTTTCCAGCACAGACTTCTCCAGTATCTCACACTATAAAAATCTTTACATCTTGAAGACTTCAACTGCAATATATATGGATTTAACCCAGCTCCATTTGGATTCACTAAAACTCATTTTCATCAGACAGCTGTAAAATGAAATGAGTTTGGTGGTCTGTACTCTAGACTTTATTGAATGATGATACTTACCACAAGTAGCAAGAGGTTGCTTAGAAAGGCCATAAAAACACTCCTAACAATTTTAAATTACTGCATACTCTATCAAAATAAGGCATGGCAGAAAGCTAATCTACTAATGGCTGAGAGAAAGATGAGCAACTTTGCTTCTGTGTTCACTTACTTATTGTCAGTGAGGTATTTGTTTTTGCTGAGCTCAGATTTCTTATTAAAATAATATTACTTTAAAATGGGTTGGCTTAATGCTTACAGGCATGTCTCTTTACATGTCTCTTTAGAAGATGAGACCTCCGATTTTTTTAAATATCTGGAAATAGAGCTGGAAAGTAAGTAAACAGCATTTCTAGTAAGATGACTATAATCTCCCCATTACAACCAAATCTTCAAATCCTGCTCTTGTACAGTGGGTTTAAGGCCAGGAACATGGAATATGAAAAAGTTCCCGGAAGCTTTCTGGAAGGTAGCTCTTGGTTTATTCTTCAAGAGAGAGGATGAGTTGTAATTTTCTGAATATGTGATTTTATTCTTAGCATTAAATTTCAGACAGTTGATTTGTAATACTGCAAAAAGTATTTACAAACAATTTCCTTTTGAATTGTTTCTAAGTCCTTTACAGTCCCTAAGCTCAATCATTCCTGCAAGACAACAAAAATATTATCTGTGTGTCCTGTCAGACGAGCAGAGGCCCCAGTCCTGCAGGTGAAATGTGATGACTGATTCAGTGCTATCTCGGTGATAACTAACTGGTGAAACAGCAAAGAAAGGAATATCAACAACAACAACAACAAAAAATCCATAAGCACTAAGGTCTGTAAAAGCAGAGCAATACCATCTCCATATAGTTCAGAAGGGCATCTCTGTTTTCATGCCAGATTGTAAACAGTTCTTCTTCCAAAGGAAACTTTTCGCATCCTACCTCCACAGTAACTTCAAAGCAATTTGTATGAAGGTAATTAAAATCTGCCATACCTACAGGTTTAAAAAGAAAGAGATCATGGAAAACCCATTTAAACCCTAACTGGAATTTTGCTGTTGTAGTTAGTTCAATGCAATGGCCAATGCATATAAATTATTCTACAAATTCAGAATATTACTTGTTTCAGCTGTGAATTAACTAATGACCGTGACACTTCTTTCAGGTGAAAAAGCATCATTTTAAGTTATTATGCACCTGACCAAGAAACAGCAATAGAAAGATAAGGATTGGCTAATCACAGTAATTGGATAATCAGCTGTATCAGAGGTGATTGCCAAAGGTCACCAGCAGAGAGATGACCTTTTGCCACTAGTACGTTCAAAACTGTTTCTACACAAAAGACATTGGATATAATTTTCAGAAGAATGTAAGCCTAAGATATTTAAGCCTGATTGTCCCTCATGCCCCAAAGCTTCCTAAATGCCCAGTTTCAACAGAATAATTTTGGGAGTTGCTTGAGTCTAATAGGAAAATATGATTGAAACACTTTTGAATTTTTTATGAACATTAGTTGTTCATCCATGAAATCCTGAAGAAAATCAAATACTACTATTGAGGAAATCAAATTAGCAACTTAAGCATAAATTAATGGGATGTTAATATTTGTTGTTGTTTATACTTAAATATATATATATATATATATATATATACATAAACAGCTTGAAAACAAAACCAGAACTTGCATGAAGCAGAATGCAAGTCTGAAAGATGGAATCAAACTCATGCTGCTAAGGAATGATAGCAATGCATTAAATATTTATTTATACTTTTCTGATTTTAAAACTAGAAGAATCTTATATATGCAATAACGTATTTGACCCTTGTATAGCTTAACTTCTCTCAGATCTTATCAGGGCTGAACATGTCCCTTGGTATCTGGAAATAGCTGCTACCAACATACATTTTGCTACTTAAATCCCTAACAGGTTACTTTTTGAAAGTATATGACCTAAAATAAATTGATATGAATAAAATTATCCTGCCAAACCCTTGTGTCTCAGAAAGGTCATATAGAGGTTTTACCTCACTTGATATGATGGTAAAGTGGTTTTACCTCCAGTGAAGCTGTACCACTCAGCACCATTTATAATACCTCCGCGTTTTACAAAATTTCCACCACAGCGTAGTTCTGATCGGTCTGAGATGACTGGATGTGCATCTGCATAGGCTTTTGCCAGCATTTTAAACATCTGTAACAGAAGAGTTTGAAATACATTTGGTTTTGCAAACAGTAAATATGTTAGCCTTCAGTCATTGATGTTGTTGCTAGTAAGTCTTGCTGTTGTGAGCCCAGACAATGAGCCACTCTGTGTCCCTGAGGCTGATGGAGGGGGAGAACTTCTGTGTGAGGATATTCCACCAGGAAGCTTTCACATGCCTTATTATCCAAGGTGCTTCTTTGCAATCCAATGTATTTAGCCAGAAATAACACTGAATACTTCTTGATTTTGTGATACTTGGCTTCAACGTATCTGGGGCAGAAGTAGCAGGCTTGTTTTGTTGTACTTAAAGTCATGGGTTTAAAAGCCAAAATTAGCTCTCCCCATTATGTCCTAGCTGTTGGGGTTTTTACCCTTTCAAAAACACCTACAGTAGCCTCAGCTCCACCAGATCTTTGCATTGGCTGCTGGTGTTTAAAATAGACGGCGTTGATTTGCTTTGCACTTATCTCTCTTGCAGGACAACCTGCCAGTTTGATCTCAATGACAGTCACTTCTTTGTGGAGCAGAAGCCATCCCCCTAAAGGTGAAGGCTAGGATGTGGTGATGGAGGATGTCACCACTGATTTCCTAAGAGTGTTAGTAATGATGAAGAGCAGATGAGTAACGACCCAGAAAGGAAAAGTGATAGGTACATGAAGTGAAGACAGAAGAAACAGCAGTGATATGAGGAAACCATATCTTTGAATCTATTTTGTGCCATTTTCTCTGATGTTTATTATGAATTTGAACAGAAATACCCTCCTTTTTTATTTTATTCAGATCTCATCTACAAAACCTGTAACTCCAGATTCCAATATTGAAATGACAGCAATTGTCAGATGCTACTAGATCAGCTCAGTGTCATAGCTTTCATTGCACGTTTCTTAAGACAACAAGTGCAAGGTGTTGGGTGGCTAAAATCCTGTTGTTGCAAGTGGCCTAAGATTTTGTGCTTGAAGCTGTATGGAGACAAAAATGACTATACATATAATTTTGGTGTAATATTGAGGAATTATTCGATAATCACAAAATTGGACTAAGTAAGGGATCAGGTAGCTAACCAAGGAAAGGTAGTAAAAGTGCTATGTAAGTGTAAAGACAGTTTTCCTTTTTTATTTTTTTTTCTCCTGATGAACAGATAAGTTATGACTTCAAAAAACTCAAATGTTTAAGCATTACATAGAAGAACACAAAGGCAGAAAACAGAGGAATCCTTGTGACTTTGAAAGTGTGATGTTCATTTGATAAAATGGGTACGTATTGTTATGTTGGCCAGCATTCTGACCCCACTGACTCTCACAATTTGTTTTTTTGGGAGTAGAGGGAAGGGAGTGTTTCCATTTGCCA
Source organism: Stictonetta naevosa (assembly GCA_011074415.1). NCBI lineage: Eukaryota > Metazoa > Chordata > Aves > Anseriformes > Anatidae > Stictonetta > Stictonetta naevosa. The sequence continues at coordinate 85,329,231 of CM021700.1, read as the reverse complement.
GGGGGAGTGAGCTTGACTTGGTGTCTACCTTTCTGCCCCTGTGAACACAAGCATCCATGTAACGTTTGTGTAACACAAAGCAACAAAAGCCTGCTAGAAAATTCCATCTCCACAAAAGCCAAAAAATTTGAAAGTTCTGGATTAGGAGATGAACCAGATGCAAGAATGTAAGAGGAAAGACATAGAACAGTTTTGAGACTTCATGGTCCCAGCAGTTACCATACCAGGCTGTGGTTAAGGTTAAAGAGGCTTGAAATCTGCTGCTGCCAAGAGGATCCCCATGATACCACACATTCATCAAGAGAGACCACCACAGGGAGGTGGCAGCATCCAGGAGTCTTTGCAAGCTGGGCAATCTGGTTTGAATGTACTTTGCAGAATTTGGCTTTTGAATTTCTGGCCATTATCTGCACTTCAGCATTTCACCCTGGGCTGCAGCCAAGGGTACAAACTTTCCTTTTTTCCCCTTGCATGGTGAATTTGGCAGATCAGCACAGAGAACAAGGGTTACAGCTAGTGTATGGCAGTTAAAACTGCAGTATTTCAGGATGCCAGTTCCCCAGCAGCAGATGACGTTACTTAAATACAGGTCAATTAACAGGTACACATTTTATAACTTTCTGACAAATGTTAAAGTGATACTGGTAGTGTTGTTAAGGTTCTTATGCTGACTCACTTGAAAAGTTGGTTTTAATTGAGAACACTCCCAGCCCTCACCTGTACATTTAAACTTCAAAATTTGTAGCTACTTTCTAGGCTTTTCAGCTACTCACTAATCAGTAGATATTGTACAGCTCAGAGAAATGAATTGATATAGAAAATGTTTAATTGTGACAAATATTTAAATATTGAATAAATGCTGGTGAGGACTGTCTCTTTAGGAGAGCTTCAACCCAGAGATGTGCTCAAAAAAATGGATACTTCAAGCCAAAGATCAACTACTGATGATTTTCAACTGCTTTTCTCTATTTAAGAAACCACTTTTAACATACACTAGAAAGCTAGAGAGCCAGCTGTTTTCCTAGTGGGTATGTCAGCAATGAATACTAGATTGAGGAAATCAAAGGAAAAAGGAAAGGTGGCAAAAAAGTCACAGAAGATTTACAGTGAATCCCAACTGAGAAACCTGAGAGAGGAAAACCATTGCTGTTCATCTGACCTGGAATAAATGTTACAAGGCTGCCACCATATGGCAGCCAGCCTTTTTATTTCTACAGATTTCATCAGAAAATATGAATTCTGACAAGGTTTCTTTCTTCTCTCCTGGAATCAGTGGTAAAAATAGCAGAACCTTCACACTTTCAATAGTAAAATCCTGACTTTTCCTAACCTGTGCCTTGTGAAATCATGTTTGGTCTCACAAAACATGGGTAAATCTTTATCAATCAAACTGGTAACATATATTTTAAAGCAAATGAAGTAACTGTACAAATCATATTATACATATGTATATATACATGCATATATATAGAAACGTATGATTAATTGTATATTTAATGCATAGATAACTATATACATATGTATAAAATATAAATAAATCTAAGTTCGTTACGTGTTAGAAGAAAATGTTCCTACAGTTCCACATATGAAAACTATATCATATACCTACCCTACAAAAAAATCTTACCTTCTCATCAGGTGTAGGGGAGAACTCTTTTTCTTCCAGGGGATGCCTTGAATAGTCATAAGGATAAGTCACAACCAGCTCACCCCCGTGGAGACTGGCAGAGAGCACGAAGGGGATAGACCTCAACCACTTCATGACTGCTTTCGTCTCAGGTGCTACCTGAAATCCAGGAAGGTAAATAAAAAAAAAAAAAAAGTCATGACTGATCATTCAGCTCTGATCCTGAGCAGGATGAAGCCCAGTGGAGAAGGGAGTGTATTAGGAAGGAGAAACATGTGTCTCTTCAGCTCTTCCATCCCAAACATTAATGGCGAAAGAGCAGCAGTTTGCTCCAGGAAACAGATGAGACATAGTGTTCCTACCTCCCCATAAGCCAGAGGCAATCACTGTGGAAAAGCTGAGAAAAAAAATAGAAACTTTGATGGAAGAATAACTTTTTTTATTACAGTGACATTTTCAGCAGTTTAAAGTGGTGACAGACTTATGTTAGACCTGAAAAACCATGGTGGTGTACCATTATCTGCAAGCCAGACCCCTTTTCTAATTTTGTTTCTGAATCAGGAGGATTGACATTGGATGGGATATGGAGATCAATTTGTAATGCTCAGCACTTGTTGGAAAAACATTGTCTCATTTACCATCCTTTGGTCCAGGTTCATCAGCAAATAAATTAAAACTAATGGATATCAAGCACAGCAACAATTGCAGTTTACTCGCAGGGAACTGCTGCAAATAGGTCACAAAAATTGTCTTTCTGGCTGCCTGTTCTCAGTCACAGCTGCCGTGGAGTGGGGACGGGACCCCGGCGGCAATGGGGCGCCCACCTGCCCATCTTGCCTGGCTCCTAGGACGGATTTCCTGGACCTGCTCCGGAGTCAGATCATTCTTAGGGGTAACAGTGTCATCTGGTGGCCGGCCCCTGCAAGCCCGCAGGCCAGTGCCCTTGGAGGAGGTGAGGATCTTTTGTTTGCCACTTGGGAAGATAGCGAGGAAAAAAAGTGTTGCTAATCCAGACTCTGCTTTGCACAAGTGCGAACAGGCAGGTTTAAATAAGTAAATAAATAAACGAGCAAGGTTTGTTATGGTGGATTTACTTCAGCGTTTCTATAGGGCTGCTAGCAATGCATATCACCCTTTGCTTTCATTCCAGCTGTCAATAGGAAATCTATCAAACTGGATCCTCACATGCCTAATAACTAGTGCCAGTGAATCAAGCGTCTCTAAAGTTTGTGCCATGTACTCCAAACAACAACAGGCCTGGAAAAACAAGCAAACAAAACATAAAGAGCTAAAAATTAGGGCTACAACAGCAGCAATTCCTGTTTTCTTTGGATCAGTCCCACTTCTGCTCCACAGGCAAATCAGAGTTTTGGGGACACAATGAGTAGCACAAACTTAGGAGCAGAGCAGAAACACCACTGTGAAGCAATGGTGCATCACAGATGTATTACAGCTCCCCGTATGAGTTAGAAAGCAAAGGTTCTCAGGGAAAAGCCATGTCTAAATGCAGTTTTACATATATTGGTGTAATTATAGCCACACTAGGAAATCACACCTTTCTATAGCCATTTACCTTATTCAGCCATTCATAGCTCTGTGTTTATCTGCACATGATTTGGGTGCATTAGCAGGGGTATTTGACAAGGCTGTACCTTGTATTGGAAGTAATAGGAACCTGAAGTACACTGCTCAAGGTGAATCATTAAGAAATGAGTAGCTTGTGGTCAGCACATGTACACAAGCCAGGTTGTATCACTTGTCATCAGGCAAATCAGATCAGATCCATTTTTTCTATCAACCTCATAGCAGCCTCTGAATCTGTGTGTCACAACCCTTTCAACCTCGGTACTATAAAGAGGAAACTTAAATTTGAGATAAGATGTAACAACCAACTGAGAAACACAGAGAATTTGGTTGGGCTCATAACTACACTCTGCATGTCAGAACCCTAAAACTAAGGCATTTTGTAGAATTGTGAAAATTAGACACAGAGTTTCCAGGAAGGGTATAACCTGAAAAACATTTTGAAAAGTCAGATAAAAGGCACTCCAAAAGGAAATGGTAATCCTCTGCACTTTTTGAAGTCCTGCACACCTACTTGAACACTAAGAGGTGGAAAAAGGACACAGCCCACCAGGCTTCATGACAATGAACTTGGCAGTGTCTCAAAAATGCTACCTGCTGAGTTCAAAGTATTGTACAGTGCCTTGAGATAGTCCAATAATAATCTTCATCGTGAGGGAATATATGACTGAACCAGCCACTCCCACATGAACCCTGAAAGCACTGTGCTCATCCTTTGAGTCCATCTCTTCTGAAGAGCAGAAGACCCCAGCTGGCTTGTCAGGGGTTGCGAGCAGCACTGCCTTCCCTTTTGGTTCTGTGTGGAGGCCTGCGGGGTGGCTGAGAGCTGGCTCTGTGCCCATGTTCTCCCAGCCCCACAGCACCAAGGATCTCCCAGAGGATGTTGCCCCAAAATCTCAGTGGCTCCTTGCCCCACCTGCAGCAGCCTGGCCAAAGAGGGCATGCCTGAAGCCAGAAAGAGATGTGCTTTCAGACAGTGCTCTCAGGTCTCAGTAAGAGTTTTTTAAGCTATTTCTGCAACTCAGTGGGAAAGGGTGAAATAAAAAGTTTGACTCAAAGAGTTCCAACATTCAGTCCCTCTCTCTAATTAGCCAACTTGCTCACAAAGGTACTTGCGTAAGCTGCGAGACACTGCTGTGTCACAGAGCCAACGTCTTGTTGAAGCAAATGTTGTGGAAAAACAGTAATATCAATGCCACTATTTTTATCCTAATAACATTTCAGTGACTTTGTGTACCATGATTAAGGTTTTGAAATGTGCACATCCATTTTTATCTTGGTTCAGATCCATCAGATGATGTCAGAGTCTATCTGTGTCACTCTGGCCTTTGACAATTCATAAACTTTTATTTTATTGTGGTTTCTGTGTTTGTTTT
>CM021700.1:85304983-85324544 GCA_011074415.1 Stictonetta naevosa | reverse complement strand
TTTTTTTTCTTTTCACAAGGGTTCTTGCTTCTCAGTCAGAGGAGATCAGTCTTAAGGTATCCGTCTCACAAGAACAATTTGGAACACAATTAGAAATCAGCTAGATTATTTGGGCATGAGTACAGTGAATGGTCACTACCCTTTTTAAACCTGAATCTCATTTATGCCAATTATAGTGCAATTAGTTACTGTCTCCATGGCTTTCAAAGATTTCTTTTCTCCCTTTTATAAACAACCAGACTCATTTTTCTAAACACTGTTCCAGCCTCCACTGGCACAAACCTCCAAATCCCAAGTCAAGCCAATTTAACTGAACTCATCTCAGATGAAGCCTGAAGTCTCTCAGTCCTAGCTCTCAGACCACTTATTACAATAATTCATAATAGCAGGGAACAAAAAGCACTGTACAACAAGGATTATGGGGAGGTCAGACCTCTCCTGACTTTATGGGATTGGCTGGGACCTCACTCTCCATTTTCTGATCTTTATATAATGCCCTGCAATACACAGATAATTACTTTAATAAGGCAGGTAATAAACACTATTACGAAAATGAAAGCTGAGTGCCTGGTGTTGAAATGCACAATCTAATGCTTTTGTATGCACAAAGCCAACTTCTGTAAGAGACATGGGTTTGTCTGCCTGAAGCTGAAGCTTCTTATGAGAGATCTTCTTATGTTCCTCATCCAACCTTGCCTTGAATACCTCCAGGGATGGGGTATCCACAGCCTCTCTGGGCAACCTGTTCCAGGGCCTCACCAGCCTCTGAGTGAGGAACTCAGAGGAGAGAACAGGGAAGGCAAAGATATAAAATCGAGAGAGTTATGGGGACTCTGGGCTGCACAAAATTGGACAAGCTCACAGCTTGCACCAGGCACTGGCTCAAAGAGGGGTAAAGGAAATCTTTATCGAATATTAAAGGTAGTTCTTGTGCCTTCAACTCTGCAACACTGGTTGCAGTGAGAAAGCCTATGGCTGGAGGGAGATCTCCATTCCTTCATACCTCAAAGTCTTCTGCCCAGCCGCTACATCCAAACTTAAAGGGCAAAAGCAGGACACCTCTATGGAAAAGCAAATGCATTTTCAATTACTTTTTCAGGTGTGCTAGGCACTTCTGTATCTTGTCTGCACATACCTCAGGGGTATGTGAGGTACAGTCCATGAAAGAGCTCCCACGAGACTGGCACTCTCATTACTGATTCTGCAAAGGGCCATTCGAAGAGGGGACTTAGTCTGGTAAGATGTTACAGACACAGTTTGACTCATCATCTATATCTTTATGCGCAGGCATAAAGGTAGTACTTGATGGCTGAGCCACACAAATATTGGCAAGAACTGAAGTTAGCGGCAGCAAGTTCATAGAACTGTAGAATCATACAATCCTTAAGGTTGGAAAAGACCTCCAAGATCATCTGATCCAACCACTCCCCTACCACCCATATAACATAGGGTTTAGAACAGCCCTTAGATGAGATCACCTGCAGCACACTAGAGAGTTGCAGTATGGTCTCTCAAATCTGCTACCAATGAATACAGCTACCGAAACAGTTGTTCCCTACAGGAACCCTAGACATCACGCAATGTAAAGCTTAGTGACGATAAGAATGAGGTCCTGCAGTGTTGCCTCCATCCTGCTCCCTGAGACTGGAGGTGGCAGTGCTTCACCCTTTCAAAACCATTGCAAACCAACTGGATTTTTCCATTGCCCCAGCTGTTTGTTGCCATTTATAACCATTGTTTTTGTGGAAATCTCATGCCACATGACTTCACATGAAGCCTTTTTATTTTTTCCAAGGCAGAAACCACTATTGCATCAAACCTGTGCAGAAATTAATGAAATGAGATCCAAGTCCATGGAAAAAGGCCTTTCAATGTTTAAATCATTAACATTGAATCATTACACACTTCTGGCTCCTCCTGTTATTATTCTTAATTTTAAATAGCAGAATCCAAATTATCAAAAATTTTCCCATTGATTTGTGACACTTGCCTCTTTGGCCAGACATATACCAGGATTTTTCATGTCAATTCTTAGTCTGTCCAGTTTAGTCTTACATATAAAATGTTATTATGAGAGAATAACTTCAGACCGAAAAACCTCAAAATCTTAATTTCTGAACTGTTCTGTAGTAAATGTGATTTATAAAATTTATAATTCATACCTTACCCCACCAATAGGATTGTGGAATGGGAATGTGGTCCAGGCGTGCCCCACGAATTCCAGCTCTCCTGTAAGCCTCTGACGTCAGATCAGGGAAATTTCTGTTCAGGTCCAAGTTCTGAGCTGTCTGTCGGCCAATGACCCATCCATTGTAACCAGCTCCCTAATTTGGAATACAGAAACAAGTTCAGTATAACTTCTTGTCTTAAAATGTCACTTTGTGGAAAAAGGAAAGTGTTTAAAATGTCATTTTATAATCAGCAAGTTTTAAACGACAAGCTAGAAATGTCTGTAAAATTAAATAAATCATTTTTTTATCCCCATGATCACACTAGCATACAGGAATCATTTCACTCACCAGTGATTTGACTCATGAGAGGAACACAGCAGTTTCTTTCTCAACTCAGAGCAGCATGCAGGGTGGGTTAGAGAAGAAAAGGGGGAAAAAAAGTAAAATACAGCTCTCACTCCAATAAAAGATCAGGCAGAACGTAAAACCCCAAATATCATTCTAATAGATAGAGCTCACCACACAAGAAGCTCAGAAAAGAGTCCTATTTTCATGTTAATGATGTTAATGATAGAAGTTAGAAGAAAAGAAGAAGAATGGCAGATAACATAATAAAAGTGCTGCTTTTGTATGTCTTCTTCAGACACCATCTGATCTCTGAAAACTGCCATCCTTATGAAAGCTCAATAGTACAGGAAATATTCCCATTTTATTACACCTGCTTTTCTACAAGAGGAAGAATATCTATTCCACAGTATTAAATCACATTTCCTTGCAAATTAATTTAAAAGTCATTAAAATGAGTCAGTGGGCATTCTGTTCTAGAGCTGATAGCAGAGAGTGCTAAATGTGTGAAAAAGTAGCACAGTCATTCCCACGTAAATGCATGCAGGGAGCAGAAATGACAAACATAGCTCTGGTTGATTTCTAGGTCGGTTCACATTGTCTTCAGAAAGCAACCTACCACCAAAGCAGGCTGGGAGCCTAGCTGCTGGTTATTAACACTCCCTCCCATACATGATGCTTCACTCCCAGTTTCTCTTTTACAAAGGGTAATTTTAGAAACAGGAAACACTGAACTTTTCTTTATAAAAAGTTTTTTTACCTCTTCTGCAGCCAGTTCATATCCATCTGGATTAAGTGAAGGCAGGAGATGAATTCTGGTGTTATTAATCAAGGTCTGGATGCGAGGATTCCCAAGAAGATATTCCGAACATAGGTACTGTGCAAGGTATATCAGCAGCTCTTTCCCCACAACTTCATTTCCATGCATATTGCCAATGTACTTAAATTCTGGCTTGACTGTGGAATATAAAGTAATGAGATGCGTTAATTTGATTATGCCTGGATGGCTTCCAAAAGCCAAGTAATACAGACAGATTACTGATGTAAGTTTTATTTACACTAATTTAATGCATATGCTGCTGTAAACATTACACCAATTACAGATGAATTTCACTCCATTACAAGTCAGTTCGGCAACAATTTGAATAGCTTTCTGGATGTGTGAAAAAATAAAATAAAATAAAAAAAAATAAATCCATACCTTCAGGATCCCAAACCTTAAGTGGTAATCATTGCTCTAAGCTTTTGCTGGACTCATCATTAATTGTGAAGAGAAAATGCTGCAAACAGAAATGTCAAGCTGGTTGGGAAGGAACAAAACACACCCCTGGCACTCTCACTTACCTTGGGCAGCTTCAATGCCTTGTATTGTCACACATCCTAGAAATGACCTGCAGATGTGTAATATATTACCCATGTATTTGGAACAGAAATTAGGTCATGCATAAAAAGTGGCTTTTAGGCTAAATAGACTTGGAATAAGACTATTAGAAACATAGCCTCATGATTTCTTGCAGTTATTCTCTCAGTTTCCATCCTTCCTTAGAGACTAATAGAGAGTGGAAAATAGATGCCCTTTGGAGACACCCTTTCTTGTCTAGCCCTTCATCTTCATCTCTGATTCTGGCCACCCTCCCTCACTAGACACAGGAAGGGGGCTGGCACAAAGATATTATGCCAGCTAACTCAGTCTTGCAAAATCTCAGCTGTCCTGAGCAGCAAGAAGTGACAAATTTAGAAGGAAATGTTAGGTAATGTGTTAAACTACCATCTTTTATCATGCCATATCACAGTTTTAATTTAAAAACCTGATTCACAGGCTTTGTGTTATCCTGGCAAATGGAGTATTAACTAGAAAAGATACTTGAAACTTCTATTCTTTACACAAGAGAGGAAGGACAATAGGCCAGGAGATAGGAGTTTAGATCTTTTCTCTGTTAAAGACATCTGGGATCTTGGTCAGGTTCAAAGGCGCCTCAGAATATATCTACACTATGTAAGGCAGCATGGGAGAGACTAGAGAGAGCTAACACCAGGCTCAGCTGCCCTCTCTGCCTCCCCAGTGGCATAGTGTACAGAGGACACAGAAGCTTCACCTCAGGTAATAAGCTTAAAATATAAGTCAGGTGTAGTTCAGTTCTGCTACACTGCTGAGGCTACTTTGATGTTGGAACTAGTTTGATGAGAAGAAGTCAGAAGCTCTTGCTATATAGCAGTGGCCGCAGCAGTCCACCCAGATTTAGTCAGATGCTGTATTTGAGCTGGGATCTGGTAACTGGAAAATAACACCTAATACCCCCTAAGAAAATGATCTACATTTTTGAAAGATTCCTTATGTTTTAAAATCTGATCTCTGCTGTCTCAATGATGGATCTACAAAATCAGAGAATGAGAATGAGAGTATTCCTCTTTGCAGAAAAGTTGCAAAAAATCATATCGTAAAGGTACTCAGGTGCTGTGATAACAAATTCCTGATATTGTTCATCTCTATACTGACTGGGATAACACTGACCAGAAGCTCTGTCCAGAGGATTGTTTTCTGTGCTGAATTGCCTTTATTTATTTATTTATTTATTTATTTATTTATTTATTTATTTATTTATTTCAACATCCTATTGTACCTGGGGCTTTCTTGCAAGTTCTATTTTTTTTTAGGTTGTGAAGGATTACATTTAGACTGGAAACAGGCATGAGTTTCAGGAAGTATGTAGGGTTTGATGGAAAGACCAAAAGGTGACTGGGGAAGTGGTAAATGATGGTGAGGGCAAGTCAGAAGCCAAGAGATCTCTAAGCTTCTTCATAAGCTGGGCACAAATAAATAATAGTCATACCACTGCACCCAAATATATGATCGCACATCTAGGGACAAGGAATGTCAACCCTGGTCATAAAGTTAGTTCATAAAGTTAGGACATTGCAACTGCGCAGTAACTGCCGCAATGATTCATTAGCCATCACAGTAACTCAGGAACACAGTGGATGACAAATGTTTTTGAGTCAACCCTTTTTACAGTTTAAGTGATATCCTGTTCAAAGAACCAGTTTTCACTCAGATGGATAATCTCCTGGATTTCCCTCAAGCAATGTAATCAACAATGATATAACTCACGTAGTTCATGATGTCCAGGCTTGGTTGAAAACTCAATCACAAAAAGGTCCTTTCCTTCAAAACTGCGACCTATGCTGTAAGTTGTTGCAATGTGGGAGCATCTAGAAGCAGTCTTCTTCAATGTGCTCACCATTTGGGCATATGAATGGTGTTTGAACTGAATAAAAGTTGCTGGCAAGTCTGAAGACAAATCTTCTTCAACTTCAACTTCTCCTGCAAAGAGAAATTGTAAATCGGTGTTTAAAAACAGAGGATTTTATGAATGCCTATACTTTTCCACAAAAAGTCTTTTTCAGTAGTAGAATTTTAGAAAATACATCTGCAGTCAAAATCTTAAATCTATGTAGTACATCCTACGCTGTTTATTTTGGCATATTTTGCTTGAAAACAAACAAACAAAAAAAAAAAACAAACAACAACATACTGACATACTGATGCATATGTACACTGACACATATTTTGCACAATCTCCAGTTATAATTTGTCTTTGGCATGTTTAGCACATTGTAGTGACAAATTTGCAGGTTTTTTCCTTTGAATCTGGTGGATCAAATTCATTTCTGATGTGATTCAAAATGTCTTGAGTTATTTGTATCTTCATCTAAACAAAAATCTGTGACAATCACCAATGAGATAATTTTAATGAGCTTGTCAAGTAGTCATGAATTTATGAGTGCATTAAAGTTTCAGTTTTTAAACAAAGTATTTCAAATATATAGACAGCTGTCAAAACTGCTGTCACAGAGGGCAGGGTTTATCTAAATGCAAAGCAGCAGTCCAGACATCTAGTGCTGAACTGTCAATCTTGATCTTTGTATATAAGAGAGAGAAATTGAAGCTTCTTGAGCACAATTTACTTAATTGTTTAAAATAAGTGGGACAAAATGAATCACATCTTGCAGGTGTTTATAAAGATGACAACCTCAGAGGTTTTGTGCTGTAGACATGTCAACCTCGGTGAGATGATGTAACATTTGTCAGCAGAGCTTCCCTCCTTCCTTACCTCGCAGCTTTGCCAGTGGGTCAAAACATCCTTCTTCTTCCCCAGCAAAAAAACGATCACAATCTAAGAAGTAGGGCCAAGCCATGTCTATTGCATCAAAAGCAGGGAGGCAATTTTTTTTCAGGTTTTCACAGACATGCCTGCAGGGCTTTATAACTTTGTCCTTTTCGCACTGCGGGGCCAGCACCGAGCACCCCAGGAGCCTCAGATCTGGATTGCATTCTCCCTGCAGCAAGTTGTGCAGCACACTTATGAGAATGTACTCGGAGCTGTACTCAATCACTTCTCGAGACTTCTGATCCAGGAAATTAGGATACATTGTTTGAGTATAGGCAACATCAGTACAAGTACTTAAAGAGATGTCCACACATTTTGCTATGAAAAGGAGGTAAACATATGAAAAATGACTTGCTTCATCAACACTGAATAGTTCAATGACAAAGTAACAACACATTTAATGAGCTTTTAAAATCATTATTTTTCACAAGTAGACTGGAGGCAGTTTGCAATTCACTCAAATGAATTTGACGTTTAACACCACTTGTAGAAAAAATGATGGAAAATATGCTTAGTCCGGAGATTGATTGTGAACAATTTGAAGCAAGTAGATGTCATTCAGAATTCAAATGGCATCTGATAATTTGCTGGGGCGTCAGGGTTGTCTGATCAATAACCACAGAACTTAAGATAAGATTTATTTTGATAATTTAATACCTAATCACCAATGAAAGGGCAAATCCTTGGCCAGAAAACACTGGAGTACCTGGCCCACATGGGATTTAATTTAACAAGTAGATTGGAAAACAACAAAATTAACAAAGCCTGGTTTCCAAATGAAAGGTTATATTATACTCAATTAAATCTTATCATATTTAAATTAAGAGTACGTAATGAGTTTATAAAATATCTGAGAATCCATAAAAGAAAAAAATCCCTTTTGGAGATGTGAATTTTCTGGTGTCCAATATGGTGAAAACTCGGATTTCTGAAAAAAAAAAAAAAAAAAAAAAAAGGAAGTATATTTATGAAATCAGTCTTTCCCCTGTTCTTACCTTTGAGTATGGATTCACTAATAACTTGTGAGATCACATAGACTTTTTCTTTGGTGGTGAAGGCATTAGTAAGCTATCTCTCTTCTTTGCTTGGCCACGTAAAATCTGTGAGTTGATTATCTCTGAAACTTCAGCCCCTCTGTGAAGTTTGATTGACATTGCCCAAAGCATTCAAAAGTCATTCTGGGTATTAACTCAGACAAAATTACTGGATATTAAAGTAGTGGGCCTGTGTTTCAGCTTCCTTCTCTTGCTAATGTCTCCGGCTTGTAACAAATGATACCACTGTCATAACAGCAAAATCCTCTCCAGCGTGAGAGAGATCATCTGTCTCGGAACTAGACCTACTACATCATCATCAGAAATCTTGTCAGAAAATAATGAAAAAATACTTAAGGTTTTGAGATTTTCCAAGGAGAACAAGAAAAGTCACATCATACCTTTCTGTAGACTTTGGCATTGACCTGCAAATAAAGAAAAAAAATAGCATTATGGGACAGCAGCATCCATGGTACCTCATGTTAGGAGTTGCCCATTCCCACTGGGGCTGCTGCAGCTCCACGTACACACACACACATACACACAAACACACACATGATCCCCCAATAGCTAGGCTCAGTCTATCCAGTAGCTGGCCCCTGGATCCACTGGTGAACCAGTTGGCCCAAGCATTGACACTCACACTGGTCTCTCTGGTAGCTGGCCCAGACCTAGGGCCTCACTGCTAGCCAAGACCCAGGCCCCATGGTCTTCTCTCTAGCTAGCTTGGACCTCCTGGTCCCTCAGTTGCCAACTTTAAGACCCTCCAGTGTCCCCAGTATCCATCCCAGGATCACAGTTACTCACATATCTCTTGATCTATCTGTTGTCCTGCTAATCCAGCTTGATTTTTACTAGTAATTATACACACTGACATACACACAAAATACACACACAATCTGGTTCCTCCAGTTGCTGCACACCAGGCACAGGAGGCACTCTGACCAGTGGTCTCAGGCCTGCTGCTGGCAAGAGGAGCCCCATTCACCCAAAACCATGCAGAAAAAAGAGACCCTCATCCAGGCAAAGACTTGGAAATGTAGTTTAATAAAAAGACAGGACATACTGCAGTGATCAGGCACAGAGCAGGGCCACACAAGCTCACTGACCAGCTGTTCTTTGGCTCAATTTTAAATAGGAGGGCTTGATAATATATATATAAAATGTAGTTTTATAAGAAATGCAGCCTATGTTTGAAATAGGTATTGTGCTGTGCAACCCTGACATTTCTAGACATATTTACAAACTATAAGTTATGTGCCTAGGAAATTTCACTCATGGAAATTCAGGAACATGGTTTAGTCCAAAAGACCACAGGAGTCCACTTGTATGTATCAAGATGCTTTACATATTTTCACCTAAAAAATCCATTGGTCCCACATAATGTTGTGTGTGTAAATTTCTCGTAAAGAAATAAAGCCTCTGTTGGATGTGAGGGGACATATTTCTTCCCCATACTACTTCATCCTCTCTCTAGCAACTGCATTTTATAATCCATTTAATAACATCTTGAAACTAATTATTTGCCTTCCTAACTACTCTCACAGGAAAGCTTTTCCAAAAGCTCACTCATCTAATGGCTAGAAATTGCCTTTTAATTTCCTGCCTAAAAGTATTCATGGCCAGTTTATATCCATGTGTTGTTGTGCCAGCATTGTCCTTCAGCCTAAATAGCTCTCTGCAATCCCTGGTGCATGCCGTCTCCATGTGTTTATGGAGAGCAGTCAGATCCCCTTAGCCTTCTATTTACTAGGTCACATAAACCAAGCTCTTCTGACTTTGAGGAACTTGATTTGATGACCCAGGAGAGTCTTCTTTTGCTCATGTAGCCAACAATTCTATATTACCCTTCACTGATTCTGGAAACAAAAGAAAATACTGCTACTAAAGTTGTTTTCATCAGTGCCTCATAGGAGCTAAGCCATTATGTTTAAGTTTTTTAAACGTTGAAGGGCCTTGTAATATATTGGGGAATCTAGCTATGTTGCTCTTTCTTCTAATTCTCACCGAGAGTACAGGCATCTAGTTTTTTGCTCAGTGAATTGAACATTTGTCCTCACAAGATCATTTTAAAAAAATATTTTCTATTTTCCTACTAAGGAAAGTTTAAATTTCTCCTTCCAGCATATTTGTTTAAATGTAATAATCTGCATATGTGTTGCTAATCAGTTGATTGTTTTTTAGCCAAAATATAATCATTATAATGAGAAGAAAATTAAGCCTGGAATTTTATCTTGGGGGCAGATATTTAATTGGAAATGAGTCTGGTTCTATATTATGAATTGTCATTGATCCGCATTATCTCATAAAAGAAATGAAGGATCAGACCTAGAAAAAAATCGCATCTCCAACACCAGCAAGTTCAGTAATCAGCAAGCTGAAAAAAAAATAAAAATGTTATAGCTATAAAAACTCCTTTTCTGGACTGTTTCATTATGCTAATATTAATAAACAATACCTGGTTCTTTACAGATGCCTTCTACATAGTATTTGAGTATGTTTCCCTTACTTTGGAATGATCCTTCAGTGAGTTACCTACTAAGGTAAAGGTATTTGTAAAACAGCCTCAGCTCATCCAGATCCTCTATGTAGTCTTACACCTGGGGATAATCAAAGGAGATAATTTTGTGCAGTGTTAGTTGGGAAGGAGAAAGGAGTGATAACTTCTTAGATGAGCTCGAGCTATTATCCCTGTTTATAAAATTGGATGTCACTTCCTCCTGGAATCTGGTTAGTTTATATCCTAATGCCATGACACCTGAAGCTACTCATGGGGCCTTGGACACAAGTCTGGAGTCAGCCAAATGTTTCACAGAGGGGAAAATTTGGTGTGGATGGGATCAGCTGGAGTTCAGCCAGGTCCCAGTAAGCAGGTGATGTTATCTCTGGTTATAGCCAGAGTCATTAGCAATTAGCACCCTTCATTACATTGAAGGGTAGCTAAGAAATGACTGTATTGTAGCTACCCCTATGTTAGACTGGAAGGTTGTGTGCTGTGAGTGCAGTTCTTCATTGGTTCATTTGGGGAGTATGAATGGTCTTTCTGCATGCCCTCATGTTTTCTCATAGATAAGAGCCATTTCCCCTTTGCCATCTCTGTGACCCACTACAAATGTCCTTTTTGTTTGTCTCACTGACATATAATGATCAAATAATGAAACTGAGGCATACAGTTTTCCATAACACTTGTTGTGCAGGAGTGCTATACCCATCAGTTAGTTTGACACGTGGCACAAACCTATTTTCAATGGTGTCCCAGTATTCTGCTTATTCAGCTGGAGCAGAAAGGTATTCTGGCAACAAGCTGGAACAAGCAGAGTGAACCAAAGGGAAAATGCAGCAGGCAGGGTCCAGGCATGGTGCTGCTGCTTCCCCCTGCTCTGGCTCTCCAGCAGTAGTCTGACTGCTTTTAGCAGATGCTTTTTTCTGCCCAGCTGGCCAGAGGAAAAGTGCTAGGAAGCAATGGATAGTTGATGGAAGAGACGTGAAACTTTGCTAAGTCATATCCTGTAGCTGGGTTCACAAGAGGTCTGGATCACTTTGTGAGCAGGAAAAGAAGTTAATACAGGAGAGACAGACAGCTCTTGTTCCAGATTTTCTGCCGCCTAGTTTCTACATTTTGCAGTTTTTATCATATTTATTAGGAGAGGCAATATATAAAGCAATATGGCTATTACCCATTAGCAAAGACATTGCTTTAAAATCATAGACTTATTTTGCAGGTGAGAAACACAAATCCACATAAAAAGATACTTTTCCTGTGGCAACTGAAGTTGTTCATCTCAGGATGTGATAAGCAGGGGCAACTTTCAATAAAGGATAAAGTTTTTTAGAATAAACCTATGTTTAGATTCTATGTTTTCAGCTACTTTTAGGCCTGGGATGTTTCTCACAAACTTGGAGCTACTGAGTCTCACTGAATGACTAGCAGAAAAACTGATGCCTTCCTCCTAGATCCTAAAATTAGATTAAGCCCCACATATTTTCAGCATACCATGCCTTTTTCTCCCTGTCTGCCTCTGTCAGAGACATCTATGCAACTCCTGCCATCTCAGAGGCCAGCTCTGCCCAGCCTGTGGCACTCCTCTCCACCACAGCCCCATACAGGCTGCTATATAATCTATACATCAGCCATTTCTCTGTCACATAAACACCCACGAGTGAAGCAGCTTGAGCTTCCAGGTTATCAGGAGTTAATATACTTACAAGCAAGAGAGAAAAGGTCTGGCCACAAAGCAAGCCTTAAATGTGTATGTGTGCTGATGTGGTGTTTGGACATTTCCTATGTTTCCTAATGCCAATGCTTGCATATGCTTGGGAGGGTGCGGCTCTGCAAGGGCCAAAGATAATTCTTCAGTGCCTGTACTTATATAAATAAGTGTGGATGCACGTAGCTGGGCCAGAGCCTCCCTGTGTGTCTCTCAGAGGCCAGCCCCAGAGCTGCAGCTGCACGCTCTCCTCCTGGAGCCCTGCGTCCATGGGCTCTGGGTCCCTGGGCACAGAAATGACAAATTCCCATCCCTACTTTTCACAGCTTGCTTCAGCAATGCCAGCTAGGAGAGTTCAGCCTCCCTCTTTCTCTTTTTCATAACAAAAACAAGCAGCGATATACAGAGAATTTCTCAGGCCTCCAGATTAACTTGGCAGGCTTCAGTTGCTGCTTCTTGTGTGCTTGAAAGAGCCTAAAGCTCTTCCATTCTTTGAGCAGAGGCTTCCCTGGACTCAGAGGAAGACAGTGCTACCTCCTCTCATAGTCACATTTGTGGGCAGGTTGCTACAGAGAAACCTTTTTCTTCCTGACCTAGAACAGCCTTTTCAATTTTTTATGTTTACTTTTCTACTTTAGCTTTTCCACCAGAGGTACAAAAACCCTTTCAGTAGCACAGCTTCTATTTAAGATTATGGATAAAGTCACTTACTGAAGAGGAGAAAAGCCATTTCAAGCTTTCTGAGCCTTCTCTATAATATACGCTTCTGGTTTTAATTTGCAAAAGCAAGCCTGAAAATCTACAATGCAGCACATACATATTTTACTGCCAAGCTTACATTTTTTCCCCTTGATGATTCAGCACTGAAAGCAGAAAGCTGCTGTGATTAACCCTAACCCAGACAATAGAGCTCAACAGCTACTTCCAGTGCCATGTCTTGGCTGGTTGCCTTTTCAAGAGCAACGCCAACAGCGGACTCGTGCTTAAGAATAAGGAATAAGCCCAAGGGTCAATCTTAAATTCAAAATATCTAAATCATTCAGTAAGGCTTACACAATTGCATTGTTATGACTGACAGATTGAACAAGATTAGATGATTTATCTTGTACAGACCAGTAATCCCCTACCACATTTCTGGTTTTCTTACAACATTATTTTAAAGTGGGAGACATATGTATTCATTTTAGCCTGTTTATAGTCAAAGCCTCTGCTTTCCCAAACAAAGTATTTCAATTTCTGATCATGTTAGTATTGCTCTCTCTGCGGTTCTACATGGTTCATGGATTCCATCTATGTTGTAACACTTAAGAGGCCAAACTTACCACCAGCCACAAGGTGTAAACACCGAGGGGCTGCATCATTTTGTACAACTTTGCAACAGCACCTGCAAACAACAATCTTCTACTTTGGCAATTACTATAACTGCCCCAGGAAAGTGATGCTTCTGCAAATGGGCAGTAAGTGGTTTGCAAGATCCCAACATGTGGGTGGTAATACAAACCTCTTTTCAATCCTTTTCCCTCACACAAATAAGCCTGAAAGCACCTGAAAGAGATTAATGCCTAATCCGCCTTCACTTTGCAGAGCAAAATCACAGCAGGAAGAGACAAGCCGATGTTCATTAGTAATCACCCTTCTTTCTAATCGACCTGCACCTTGGCATTCAGTTAAGCATCCCTTTTTATTGAGGTGAAGGTGTTCCCACATTGATAACACTGCAGCCAGCTCCTCCGGGCTTGCCCCTATCACAGGGCTGTGGCTGAAGGTTTCTCACAGGTGATGGGAGCTCATGCAATCTGCAGATCTCAACCCCAAATCTGTGAAGCTGCTCACAGAGAGCTGCCACTTGGCAACAACTCTAAGCCAGCCTCAACAGTGGCCTGTAATTCTCTGCTGTTTCTGGTTATCCACATGAAACTCAAATAGAGCTGCAGTTATAGGAACCTTAAACAAACTGAGGAAGATCACAGCTGCCTATCTAGAAGACTGTCTTGGTGCCTTTAGCAACGGGATAATGGGATTTCCAGTGCCACCTCAGCTGTGTCTGTCTGGTAAGTGCTGCTTCAGGGAATCAAAATCCCCATACAAAACCCTCTAAATGATTTTTTTTTTTTTTCCTCAGCTGAGATGTTTTCCCAGTTGTGAGGGAAAACCTACCAGCTGAGAAACCAAAACACAGGAAGAACACAACAACAGCAAAAACACCCAGCAGCTGCCAAACTGGCTGAGGCCATGCTGGGCTGTACACGTGATGGGACTGCCCTTGAACATGCATTTGTTCTGAACCAAGACGAGCTGGCCATGTATAGGAACCATCTCTCAGTGTCTGACTAGTAAAAGAAGGAGAAATCAGCTCAGATATGGGGGATGCTAGTGTTAAAATTGTTGTTACAGTGAGAAGGTCAAAGAAGTCAGGAAATCTCTACAAATATCTTCTAAAGATCAAGCTTTTGTCAGGGTGACTGGAGAAAGGTGAAACCACCTATGAGGCTGGTAATGGGGAGCTGTGATACTTTCATAATTTTACTTTGTGATCGTATATAGTCTAGTGTTCAGTTCCCACTCTCTAAGTGCTTTGACAGAAAGCTTACCTCAGAGTCTTACCTTTGAATAAATTCAATGCTGTTGAATGCCACAGGCTTGCATCCAATAATTTGAGGTTTTTATCTTGGATTCCACAATCTTTCCAAAACATTTGCCAAAATATCATTCTGCCCTCTTTAAGCAGTCTATACAGCTCCCTAGCATAGCCCTATCTTTTCATTAGTTTAGATGTGTGAGATTGTAATTAACATCATGTCTAGCTCTACTGCAAGTAGTTGAGTTTTGGTTGAATGTGGTATTTTTAGTGTTACAAAATATTGCTAGTTACTTCAACAGGCAACTAAAATCTTAATAACATTTGAATTTTAAAGCCATGGCTTAGCTTTTACTGCCTCCCAAATTGTTGTGTCCTCTGATAACCCTGTAAAACTGAAATAGTGCTAACTAAATCAATGGAGTTACAACAGGATAAACAAAGGGATTTAAATTTCAGGGATTGAAATTGCAATGGACAGACCACCCTAAATCATTAAACTCCATTGACATGTGACTGCTCCAAGTGAGCTCCATGCTCCAAGTGACTGCTCCATGTGACCATCCAAGTGAGATGGTCTCTGTCCAAATGAGATCCAGCAGTCACAAGAAGGGGCAGGAGCCCTATAGACAGACAAGGACACGGCCCACCAGCCTCATACATCATATTCATACATCATATTCACAAAAAGCTGACTTCCTGACACATCTGCATGGTCAGCACCTCCTTGCATACTGACACCCACAACATTTATCCATTATTTGATCCTGGTTCGATGAGGGGACAGTTCTCAAATGGCCTGGACAGCTCATACGGGAGCATGGTAGTTGTTAGCCCTGAACAACCCAAAACTAGCTGTATGGCAGGAAAGATGATGTCAAGAAATGTTAAAAGTGGATTAATGATTAGTGCTATGGAGTCTTTCTAACAGCCTAGCTGTGTCTCACAGCACTAGATTTTTTTTTTTCCTCAAGTTTTGATTTCTGTGTGTTTATACACCCATACTTTAGAAACATCTAAGAAAGTATTCTGAAGAAAATTTCATCTTCAGTTTAAACTCATGCATAAACTTTTTCAACAGTAAAAAGATATACCCACATATTATTTTTTAATATAAGCTTACTTTCCACATGTAAGCAGTGGTTTCTGATCCCATTTCCCGTGTTAAACATAGCCAAAGATCAGTGTTGCTGAAATATTAGTGTTAAAAAATACTAGAGCCACTGGTGGGAATCCAAACAGCTCACATGACCTGATGTTAAAATCCGGGTTTACGAGAGCTGGAATTTCTTGTCTTGTGAGCATGCATGATGTAGTTCTGCATTTTTTTGTTTTGACAAGACTTGGACATGTCCATCTCAATGTGTCCAAGCAGGCGAGGCTCTCACAGCTTGGGCTTTCCCACACGGGTGTTGTGGCCACACTTCTGAACAGTTTCTGCCCGTGCCAAGCACAGTGGGGTAAGGGACCCAGGTGGCACTGCTAGCTGTGGGGCCAAGGAGGAGCACACGAGCAGCTGGAGAAGCTCTGTCTGTGTGAGGGCATGGTTTCAGCAGGGGGGAAAAACTTGACTTATGGAGCAGGGGATGGATTTCCCTGCAAGGCATCTATCTGCTCAGGCTGGTTCACCTCCAGAGCCTCCGTGCCTGCCCAAAGCGCACACGGTGGCACCCCGGGGCCAGCTCGCCAGTTCCCACCGCCCTGCCGAGCTAAGTCAGTTGCCTTTAGGGTTCTGAGGCATGTGACCTCAGCCCGCTTCTGCTTTGTTTTAATTTTTGCTCTCCCTGCTACATTTAACTCATCCCTGCCGGAATACATCAGTATTCAGAGAGGTGCGTGACACTCAGATAAAGCATGAACCTGTGCAGTTAGCTCCCCCTGCCAAAGGCTGGCTACCTTTAGGGCAACGTGCCAGGCTGTGCTTTTCTTACCGAAACTACAGGCTAAAAGGCCAGTCAAACTCATTGGAGTCTGGAAGTGCTGCCTCCCAAGGTCACAACACAGAGCTGAGATGGGATCTCTCCCTCAGTGCCTAGGTCCCCAGCTGTTACTTAAAATACTCTCCACACACTGTATGATGCCTGTGACACAGTTAGTGAGTGTCCTGTTGTAGGGCTGGATGACAGCAATCATTTTGTTACTTTACTAAACTGGAGGGCAAAAAGCATTTTGACAACATCTTGGTATTGTTAGCCTAGTTTGGGATTGATTTCTTATTATAAAAGGAAAAAAAAAAAAAAAAAAAGGAGTCACAGCAGAGTAAATATCACTGAGAAGCCTGAGAAAGCAGCTTCAGGCTAGCTGTGAGCCAGGCAGGGGCACTGGTTCTCTCTGCCCCCTCGCCTGCACGAGCAGCTTGGGGCTGCACTCCTGCTGTAAGGCACTGTGGCTCTGGGAATTGAGATCCACCAAGATCTACATGAAGGATCCCAAAAGAAGGGAGACAGTCCCAGCACTGAAGCTGAAGACATAACCTAATGCTGCTGGTTATTGAACATGAACAGATTCAGCACTGCAGTTCTCTCTGTTTCTCTGTTTGCATGTGGCCAGACATGAGATAACCTTCACTTTGGAAAAAGAAGAGGAAAGCTGGCAGGTCTCTGGATGTCCAGGTTGCTACTTCATTCCTGGTCCAACAACCCTTATCACAAAGTGCCCCCATCCTCACATTGCACACCCCGTAATGATGCTGTCAGCTCGCTTTCCCTGCCATTAGCCATCCTCTAGAGCCATATTTAGCAGTCTAGCCCTTCCATGTGCAAGCTGTGTTTCCACCACCTGCCTCTCCTCACACCCTCCCCTACAGACAGCACAGTTGCAGACACACAGAAAACAACCTGCCACAGAGTTACCCCTTGATGCTGCCTGCTTTTGCAGTCACCAGGATTAATAACACCCCAGAGCACAACTTTGATCAGCTGGAGCTGGAGCAGAATCAGAGCTCTCTGAGAAAGGGCATGCTGCAAACCACACAGCCTCTTCCTGTAATTGTCTGTAAATAGTCAACAGCGCTTCTCTTTGTGCAGCTTTATCCAGAAATAAAATCCCTTCAGGCTGCGGTAGACCTCACTTTGATGTTCGTGGGAACAGCACTCTCAAATTATATGCAATACATGGCACATGGGTTGCGTCGTGTAGCAGTTCAGTGTCAGTGACAGTCTATGGCTTATATTTAAGAACTGAAGCATAGCTGAACTTCCTTGGGTAACAAAAAGGTCACTTGCACTGACTTTCCTGTATTCCTGTAAATTAAGTCTTTTTCTGAATCATTTTGAATTCGAACCCTCTGAAAATAGTTTTCCTCTCCCTTGCAGTTTTCCTGGAACTGACCTTGTCACTACACAGGAATTACTCCACACTCACCTCCCCACTGTCTCCACATAAAAGAAATCTGAATTAAGCCCACTTGGTAAAAAAGCCACCACATATTTTTAAAAGTTATTCAATATTCTTCTTTATTAGTCAACTGGTTACTGAACCAAGAGCTTTCAACTCATTTAGCAGCATGTACCTATCTCACCTCCACTCTAATGGGCAAATCTGTCCTTCCAGCCAATCGATTCATACAAATTCCACGTTGCTTATAGCAAGCTACAACACACCCTCCAGCTGTCACATCCTAATAAATCTTCTCATACTTTGGACTTGGAAAAAAAAAAAAAAAAAAAAAAAAAATGTGACCTAAAATTGAATGTAAGGAGATTTTATTAAGCAGAAAAACACACAAGGTCAAAAGTTCACCTTCCTGAAATCTGACTGCCACATTCCTAGAAGGCAAGGCCAGAGATGGGGAGATCCCACAGCATTCCCCAGACACCAAGGGGGATCCTACTGACAAAGGACTCTGTAAATTGACAGAAAGACATATCTGCACATGGCCTTACAAGACAGTGCTGGTAAAACTTTACATTCCCTTACTTTTCAGGCTTCATTTTCTGTTTCAGAGCCACACTGCTGCCTGTTTTCCCATCCATGCTTCCCAAGCACAACCCCAATTTCATCACTGGAGGGACTGCAGATTCCCAAAGAGCTGATTCCCCTATTTTTTGTGAGGGTGACATCTCCTGCCTCCCTTGTCTTGAAACCTGAGCCTTTTTCTCTGCTCATCTGCAGAAGAAGGAAGGAGAGGGGAAAGGGGTCTTTTGGGGTGGTTATCCTTACCTAGGGTCTCCTGGCCAGTTTCGCAGCGGGGCGTTGGCTCGGTGGCCCTAAGCAGCCCAGTGAGGAGGAGCAGGAGCCTCAGGACCATGCTGGAGTCCCTTGTGCAGGCAGCACAGTGATGTGGCACTCGCTGCCTGATGGAGTGGCTCCTCCACTTGGAGCCTCAGCACAGCTCTGGCTCTCCAAGCCGCGGAGGAAATCAGTGCACCGCGAGGGCATGCCCACGTCTCACAGCATATGCAGTCCAGGCGTCAGATTTCAGCTAGCATTTGAGTTTGGAAAGCAAAAGGCTTTGAGGCAGAGAGGGAGGAGGAATGATCTCTCCCTCCCCTCTGCCTCCCCACAGCCTCTCTGTTGCAGCTTGGTTTGTAATTTCATTAGCAGTGTGAGCGAAGGGGGTCCCCGCGGGGATGCGCTGCTTCGGTTCGGGGTCCCACAAGCTGGTCTTCAGGCAGCGGTTCTCCCAAGGGAGAGGGGAGCTGCGTTAAAGCCTGTAACACTGCAGCCAAAGTAACTGCCTGGAGAAAACACAGGGAAAAGAGGTAGAGAGAGAGAAAAGGAGACAAACGAAAGCAACTTTCTTCCCAAAGAACAGTGTTTCATAAACAGCTTAAATTGTGAGTTTGAAACACAACGTGACAGCATAGGTAATCCAAGCTGCATCTCCTCCAGCACAGCAAGAGCGGGAACCCACTAAGTGGGATTCTCCTCCACAGGCTCCTCCTGGGCTTGACAGTTGCTTAAGATAAGATCCAGTTTACATGAGCAAACTTGGAGGGTTATAAATCTTTTCTGTCCATTCCTATTAAAATAAAAGAAAAAACTTCACAAAAATCTAGGGAATATATAAATATATATATATATATTAAAAAAAAAAAAAAAAAAAAAAAAAAAA
>CM021700.1:85267673-85300969 GCA_011074415.1 Stictonetta naevosa | reverse complement strand
TTCTTTTCTTTTCTTTTCTTTTCTTTTCTTTTCTTTTCTTTTCTTTTTTCTTTCTCTTCTCTTCTCTTCTCTTCTCTTCTCTTCTCTTCTCTTCTCTTCTCTTCTCTTCTCTTCTCTTCTCTTCTCTTCTCTTCTCTTCTTTTCCTTCTATTTCTGTTATTTTAGCATATTTTGCCAATTGCTTTCCCCCAGATTTTCTTATATGCTGGAAAACAAAATAAGCATTGAGTGGGTGGGTTTTGCCCTATTAATATCAAGGCTACAGATATTTATTTACTTCCCAGTTAAGTATAATAAATGTAAAAGGAAAAATCAAATACCACTCTTGAGAAAAAATGCAACTTGTTTAAATTCAATACAAGTACAGCCAGTGATAATCAAAGCTTGTTTTCATCTTCTGTCTGACTTGTCACAGATTGGCTAAGTCAGTAACCCACAAAATTTGTTCCTTGTACCTTTTCCAGGTGATCCACAGAACTGATCCTATCTTAAAGCAGAGGAATGTAATTAAAGCAGGAGAAGGCCTTACTATTTTAGAAAGATTCAGCTAGATATGTGCCTGTCTTTTAGTATACCATTCTTGTGATCTTTGTGCTTGCTTGGGCTAATCAGTAAGAAATGGAACCGCTAAGGAAGTGTTTTTTTGTTTGTTTGTTTTGTTTTGTTTTGTTTTGTTTTTGTTTTGTTTTTTGTTTTTTGATGACAGGTAAAAATGATGTCTAGTTAAAACTCAGCCATGATCAAGGGTGCAAGTGATACAAAACTGGAAGGAAACCTGGCACCAGATGGTAGAACAAGACCACAAAAGAACTAAAGTAATAAATATGATCCTATATGCAGGAAAACGTGCAAAATAGCATGCATGCACCTATCACCAAACCCTACCATCAGGGCACAACATTATTTAAACATAGTCATTAAAAAGATAGAACTAACATGAGGATCTTATTATCCTCTCAAAGGCTCCCTCTTATTACTCCCACATGAAAAGTAGCAAAGAAGGATTACTGTTAAAGGGTTGCTTTTTGCGATCTTAGTTTAAGATGAGGCTCAGAGGTGACTCTGACTCTCATGAAGAAAGAAAAAATAATAAAAATAAGTCAATGAATCACATAACTGAATACATAATGTCTACAAGAAAAAAATAAGTGTGCTCAAAAAAGATCTGTGCTGAGAACTAAAGGTCTTTCTTTTCTTCTGATCACAGATGGAGTATTAAAAATTAATATCAGCTCCACCAGAAAAGAACTTGACAGTCCTATTTTGAGACTCATTTCACTTTGTCTCTCTTCCCTGTCTCACAGAACATTAATGCCAAAACATTCAAAAAAAGTCCTCTAGGGTTTGCTTTGCACATTTTCAGAGGTGCTGGGAAGCATTTTGAAAAAGTGACTTTGAATACTTCTCTTTGCAGATACCCAACAGGAGAAGCACTTAACAGACCCTGTTTCCTTGAAGACAGATTCTCAGCACTTTCCAAAGAATTATTGGCCTCCAAGGCTGACATTGTCTGGAAAAAATGGGTGTTAAATTCAGGCAGCAGGGACCAGTAGCCACTTCAGATCTGGCCTGAAAATTTTGAGGATTTTAACTTCACATTTGGAAATAAGCTCCTGAGTCAAATAAAAATAAAAACAAATAAACAATAAGCAAACAAACAAAACCAAAAATTCCCCTAACTACAAAGTTTTTTTAACAGATACAGAACTTTATTCCAGTTTTGATTTTCCACATTCAAAAAATAACAAATCATTGGTGGAAACTACAGAGAGCCTCTGTGCAAACAAAACAAGTTGCCATTGTAAGTTCTGCTTTCCCCAGGCAAACTTTAGAGGACATTGCCTCTAACCTCCACTTGCCATGTTCATATAGTCCTTTTTGGGTGACTCAGCACATCTTCAGACTAAAGGTGCTGGATAGAAATAGCAAAATAGGTGGAGCAACCAGGTTGGAGACCATTCCTGGGATCATGCAGCACCTCATGCAGCCAACACATTCAGTATCATGCCACTCAGCCCCACAGATAAATCCCAAATGGACTGCCTGCTCACAGAAAACAAACAGACCTCAAAGCTGTTCTCCCAGCTGTTCATCAAAGTCTACTGGACTAAAACCACAAGCTTTTAGCCAGACCTATACCAGCCACTTAGTTCCCTAAGGCTTTTGTAAGAAACTCATTGGTTCCTGGAAATGGATATCTATTTCTGATGTATTCTGTAACTGTATCTCTGGGGTTCACTGGCTCAGGTCTGCCTCATGTGACTCATTCCAGGATTCAGCTAGACTCCAGCACATCACTGCTTTCTATCACCCTTATGTCACATTATTGTGCATCCAATTACATTAAAAACATTAACAAGTTGGAAGGAATTTGGAGAGGGGTAACAAATAAGATGAGGTCTTAAGCCCTGACTGGTCATGAGAAATATGATCATACGTTTGTCTTGGCAAAAAAAAAAAAAGAAAAAAAAAGAAAAAAAAAAGAAAAAAAAGACTAATTGGATATTCAGAATTAATCTACAAGTATTTCAAGTATGTAAAACACTTCTGAAAAATAAGCTGTATAGGACAGGCCAAGCCATAGTTATGAAGGATCAGGAGAACAAGAACAGGACAGTCAATAATACAATAAATTCTGTAAGGTGGCCAGCACCCGCCAGTGGGTTACACTCTGGGAACAATACCTGTCATAGTCTATATTCTGGGAATGGCACCATCAGTTAGTGAAATCCTCCTTCCTGCCTAATATTTTGGATTAAAACCTCTGTCTGTGTAATTTCACCTAGTGGTACTGATATCATGATGCTGCACTGGTTAAAGACCCGATCCGCAACTACTAAGATTTATATAGATATGATAAATGCTGTATCATCTATATATAGAATCATAAAATGGTTTGGGTTGGAAGGGACCTTAAAGACTATCCAGTTCCAATCCCCCTGCCATGGGCAGGGACACCTCCCACTAGACCAGGTTGCCCAAAGCCCCATCCAACCTGGCCTTGAACACCTCCAGGGATGGGTCATCCACAAACTCTCTGGGCAGCCTGTGCCTAACCACCCTCAGTGTAAAAAACTTCCTTATATTTAATCTAAATTAAATATTTATGTATTAATCTATATTTAATCTACATTTAATCTAAATTAACCCTTTTTTTAGTTTTAAACCATTCCCCCTTGTCCCATCTCTACACTCCCTGACAGAGTCCCTCCCCAGCTTTCCTGTAGGCCCCCTTTAGGTACTGGAAGGCCACTCTAAAGTCTCCCCAGAGCCTTATCTTCTGCAGGCTGAACACTAAACACCATGGAAGAGTTTCATTGTCCATTCTTTCAGCCTACAAAGATTCAGGACATGACCATTATCAGCTCAAAAGCATCATCAGTGGTCCTAGCCATACTATTAGCTCCCTGACCTACATTGACAATGAGCTCTCTATGACAGCTGAGAATCTATTTTTCTGATTTCCCTCAATTTTTAATTTCAATAAGTATCCTGTAGTGTTTCACTATGATAAGGGAAAAAAAAAAAGAGAACCACTGACTCATCAAAAAAGTTAATTTTACTCATCAAAATTTTGATTAGTCAGAGCCTTCCTTTAAATCACTAATAAACAGGACACTTTTGGAGTACAGATATCCAGATAAATATCTGAAGGAACTAAGTTTTTCAAATTTTCTACAAATTATTGTGCTAAGCACAGCTCTCAGTAGCTACTTCTGTCTCCTTGAAACTATTTTGCACCAGGAGGCAAGTCTGAATTCCAGCTTTCCTCTGTGAGCAAGATGTCAAGATGTCAAGAAACCTTGCTAGCTAAGAGAAAGCCATTTACATACTATACTTAAGTTGGACCTGTTTAGTTTCAAGTTTCCAAGCAACAGCTACCCTCAAGATTCATCAAAACAATGCAACAGTATGTGAAGTTACAAGGCAAAAGGTTCTGGGATCCATTTCTCTATTTTTTGTAGGTTCATATCTTGTACAATTGAAAGCCAAAAGGTGACTGACACTCTTAAGGGCTGAACCTGAGAACATCAACATTAGAACTGAGGCTATTAATCCGCCAGTGTAATAACGGATAGTTAGCCATTGCAGAACAAGCCCAGAAGAAACCAGTGTGTGTCCTCACATTGGGTAGGTTGCATTTAAATCCAACCTTCCCTTCACAAAGTTTATTGGGACAGTAGATTCAAAATTTTCTTGAAGCTCCAAAAATAAAATTATTTCTCTGAGGAATTCATGCTGAACACCTTTTCCTTCTTGATTCAGATATAAATGTATATCTGGTAACTTTATGTGAAAATGAAAATGCAGCTAGATATGACAGAAGTCGTGTGCTACTGACTGCAGCAATTTGTAGACTGTAAACCCAAAGGACAAAATAAATTTGGTAAGACTCTTGGGATGTTTTCTTTGATTGCCTTTTTTCCCCCTACAGCTTTCTTTCTAGTTTAATCAGTTTGCATGTTACAATCCTGCTCAGATGCACAAAATTAAAACAAAAAAGCTGTGAATGCAAAACTAATTAAAAACAAAAACAAACAAAAACAAAAAAAAAAACACCAAAGATCACAGAAAACTAAAACCACATGGAAAGGAAAAAAGAAAAAAAAAAAAAAAAAAAAAAAAAGAGAAAGAAAAAAGTGAGAATAACAACATAATAGTCTATTAGAACGCATCAGGGAAAGAAGTGGTCTGCATTTCAGGTGTCATGAGAAACCAGAGGGAAGAGAGAGACTTTAAAATGTGTTAAAGGGGGAGGAAGTGTGGGGATTGAGCAAGCATTCAGCATTTGCAAAGGGAACACAGGCCAGCAGAGATACGAAGAGAAAATGCTGCTGTTCTCGTGTCTGTTCAGATCTCTTTAAACCCAGAGATGAAAGTAACTAAGCAGAAAGGAATTTATAAATACTTACAAAGAACACTTATGAGCAAAGTATGCAGTTAGAGAGTTTATGCCTTGTTCTTTGTGATAAATATCTTTCAAGAAATAAACAAGATTTTTAAGAAGGAAGGAAAGAAACTTCTGAGTTTCAATCACTTTTTAGCACCACTGTCACAGCGCTCTTCTTGTTCTTAGAAAGGAAAAAGAAATGAGCTTATGAGTGTCAAATTCAGTTGGCTGGAATGACAGTGGCTTCTCAACAAGCCCAGGTATCCATCAGAGAGAATACCCAGGGAGCTATGAGAAAGCTTAGGAAAAAAGACCAGAAAGGTGCATGCAGCTGTCACAGTCATGGAGTGCTGCTTGCCCTATAGCGACATTATCTGCATTTTCAGCCTGTTTAATATCTTTATTTTATAATTTGAAGGAAACCTATACCTCACAGATTGTATTTCTCTTCAGTGTCATTAATGTATTTTGTTAGGATATGCAAGAATCAAAGGATTTGTTTAATGTATATTTTTATTTTTAAATTAAGGAATCTATTCACTGAATTAATCTTTACTGACATGGTCTTATATAGTCTTCTGCAAAGATTTCTGCAAATTCAAACTTGGACTTCGAGTAAAATTTTGGTTTACATCTCTTTGAAGTCAGTGAAACCACAATCTTACCCTTAACGTGTTTTCCCCTTCCATCATGCCCTTGCCCTCTAAGAAAATACATTGGATGTAGTACACAGATTGGATTTAAGCAGCCCCCAGAGGAGCAGGAACATATCTCCCCCTTTCTATCAAAGGTCCCACCCACTTAATTTCAGCATCAAACACAGAGTCTATGCTGTCTCACAGACATCATCTCAAATTCTTGTTTATACTTTGAAAAAACTTCCACAAGAAGGGAAGTTCAGAACCGCTTTCTACCCATCCTTCAATTTGGCCCAGCTGATGTTCTCCAAGGAGATGAGAGATCTCAGCCTGAGCCCTCACACCCAAAGAAGACTCTTGAAGCTTCATCTAGAAAAGCAGAAAAGGTAGTGATAGTTTAAACATTTACAGCTGTGTATTACAACAAAGGGTTGTCTGTCACTCCATTTTTGTGTGGTGTTGGTAGATCAAGCTCCTCAGGAAGCAAGGGGGCTCGTCTTCTTCCTGTCCTCTAAATAGCGTTCTGTGAATTCATTTCTACTATCAGCATTGAGGTGTCTCTGCCCATAATGAGAAACATGTTTTTAAATGCCTGAGAAAATCTGATTCAGAATTCAATATACCAGCAACCTATTTCAGGATGAAAGTGTTTGTCTTATATGTACAGGTATCTTCTAAAATGTGATTCAGGCACTTCAATGCAAGGCACTTTTTGGCTGCTTGGTCTTTCATCTGTCTGTGCTTCAGATCTCCTAAGAAATATAGTTCTAGTACTTCTATGGTTTTCAACAAGGTAGTAAGAATAAAAAGACAATGGAATATTTGGACTACTGTGGGGATCCCAAAGAGTTAGTTTAAATGCCTAACACAGGCTTCATCAGCAACAACAAAAAGAGTTTGATTACCTGAAGAGCAAGATTTAGAGCTGAAAGTCTTTCTGAGCGATGGACCTAGAAGGAGGGATCAGCAACCATTCATAAAACAAAGGTCGTGTATTGTAAATCAATATTTTGTTTTACTGGGAATAGGGACAAATGTAAAACAGGAGACCTAAACACATTCAAACATTCTTGTGAACATGAACACACAAACCGAATCTCTAGTCCCATGCCATGGAGCAAGGGCACTGAGCACTTTCTGTAGGGTTTCTGTAAAATACTCTGAAAATGTGCCTCAGGGCTGACAGCTGCAAGCAAGGAGAACAGAGTGGTTGGATATGGAATTATAAAAGTGAAAAGAAGATAGTAATGAATCTGCCACTTAAGGTCAGGCTTTGCTGAAATACAATTAGAGTGTTAAGCCTTGAGTTGAAAAAAAATGAAATTTGAGAGTGTGTTAACTGAAGCTACTAAAGGGTTAGGCACGAGGAGCAGAGGTCTTGGAAAGTGTTTCAAGATTTCAGTCTATTTGGTTTAGGAAGGAAAATTGGAAACTTAAATGTTCTGAAAAGTTTGCTCCAAACTTGCTGGATACAAATCTATGTCACATGCAAATGTCATGTGACATGGTGAAACTGATGAAGAGTTCACAAGAAAAACCTTAGGTTATATCCAAAGGGTATTTTGTTTTTTGTTTGGAGAGCTCTTACTGTCCATAGTGGGCTGCTCAGCAGCTTGCAATATGTGATAGTAGATTGGACTCAGAGGTGAAGAAGATATTCAGATATTCAGATATACTTCAGATATTCTTCATAGTATTTCTGAAGGCACCTGGTTAAAAAAAAAAAAAAATGGCATTGAGTGAATGGACTGGAATGATCCATAGTTCTTATCACTCAGAAATACCCTTTACCATATGGGCCCTGTGACATTTAACATAAATGCTTTGCAATATGTTTCATTTGCATAAAGAGTGTACAAGAAACCTGGCTGGGAGCAACTCATGTTTCATTCATTGCTCACTCATAGAAAAGAGCAGAAAGCACCTAGTTTCCATCATGCATCCTTAGAGACCTTTCATGCACCCACATGTCCTGGCAAGGCAAACTTGCTTGTAGAGAGAAAAGAAACAAGGATACACAGAAATTTGGACCAGTTTTTTGGCCTGTATGACATCAGTAAACCACAGGGAAAAGCAGCTCCAGCTCCACGCAGGAGCTGTTTGCATACATTGTGCCAGGAGACATTTTGCTCTTCAAAGCTTCTGGCACCAAAAGGTGTTCATATATTTACAACCTTTCTTAAGGTCAGCTCTGCTGTGTCTCCAGCTGAGCCATTAAATATTAATTGGACCTGTTTTCCAAAAATAAAAAGCAGAATCTCTAATTTACTTGTGTAATTAACACCTCCTACAAACAAGGTGTCCTCCTGAACCAGACAGAAAAAGCCATTTGCAATTCACAATCCTGAAATATGCACAACTGCACATAATTACTTCTAGGGAAAAAAATAAAATAAATACAACATAAAATATGACTTCCATGTGATCTAGTCAAGCCTTCCAGCTCATGTAGAACTGTTCTTTTCAGTATTTTTAAGCACTTTATCTAGATGAGTTTCAACATCAACAATTTTCAATAGAGATAAATTTCTCAGAGTTTGAATTCTAATCCAAAATTGTAAGAAAAATAAATAAAATGAAATCACTCTCTGGTCCTTTAGAAGCTGTGTTAAAGAGCTCTGATTCCCACATGCTTAATGACTTAATAAGCCTAACATTGCAAATAGGTCTGAAATTTAAGTTCAGTACCACCATTTCTAATGTTAAAATAGGGTAAACATGTATTCAGTAATTATTGAGCTGTGTAGATTATTTGCAAATGTTTATTAGGTGTAAATTTATCCAGATGAAGGACATGTCTGCTCTGCAATGAGGATAAGGAATTTGTAGAGTGAAAATTTAAAGACCTGAGGTCTTCATTGCCGTCTAAGCCGAGAGACATGTAAGTTTTCAGTATCACACAACCCAAGAGTACTAGTTTTGATTTTGCACTTGAACTCTAGTACTTCCATCTTGCAAATACTGAGTAGGCTGGAATACAGGTCATACTTAAACCTTTTGGGAATTCATAGTCTAAGTACTACCTCACTTTTTGCCTCAGAAACTCAGCCTGGTTGACAGTCTCAGAATTTACCTGCATTTATAGGTGCTAAGCAATGATAATAATAATAAAAATAAATCCTGTTTTCTTTGGAAGAGGCCACTCTTTTTGATAAATGTTAGAGCACTCACTTAGGAAATGAGGTAAAAAGGCTTCCTTCATCTATAATGGCAGATTCAAAACTCCATCCTGAATCTTTTCAGAAAATTTCCAAATCATCAGGCTTGGAAATACTTTGGTGAAGGTGTGTTAAGAAAAGCAAATTGAAGTTGAATGCCTCTTCAGTTACATAGACTAATTAAATTGTTCTGTAGAGGCAAAGTATTCTGACTGCATTAGGATGAGAATGTCACTCAGGGAAGGTACAGTTCTGAATTCCAGTCTCTACAGCCAAAATGAAAGTTTGAAGTAAGGAAGAGGACTTTTTTTGCTGACATAGATTGCAATCAGAAGCTGAATAATAACAGCCTAGAAACTTTTGGGGCCCTACTACTATTACTGTGGGGAAACAATATTTCTCTTGCATATTCTTTAAAAAAAAACAAACATTGTTGGGTCACAGCTTCTTCAGACCAAGGATGTCAGTGCCAACATGACAGCTCTACTACAGAACCAAGTATCATGATTTCCAACTCAACAGCAGACCTGCCAGGTATTTGCCAGCCTCCTGTCTTCTATAGCAAAACCAGCTCCATGCTTTTGGGTGAGAAATCCAGATCCACTTTCCTGGAGCGCTACCTTCATATTAGCAAGTGTGTCAGTGGCAAGATGCCATTTTGGATATCGCATTTCAGGTTTTCTGGAAAATCTTCTGCTCCATACTAAATCCAACTGTCAGGATTATGTATCCAATGATTATTTTAGCTGAAATGTTGATAAGAGAATCCACAACATCGACCCCTCTGGTAAATGCTCCCACTGCATAAGATGCATGTTCTCAGCTTTGTTAGAGCAGTAAATACTCTGATCTTTTTTGCAGCATTTCAAAAGCTGATGACAGAGTGTATTTTCCCTCTACCTCCTTCTACCCCAGAATAACCCAGAGCGCAATGAATGAAGAACCAAGATAACAAGAGTTTTTCCTGCATCAGTAAATTGGGCAAATGAAACCATGACCTCTAACTGAACGCTTCCTACTCAGTAAGGAAAGTAGAACAAGCATTTCTCTGGTATGGGGTGAGGAGGGGATGGTGAGAGGAAGGGAGAAAGAAAAAATTACCTACAGAGCTAGCTCTGCATAATTAGCAGAAGAAGATACCTTCTGTTACGGCTAAACAATGCACTTAAACTTAATTGCAAATCAAGATTGAGAGGGGAAATTAGAAAAAAGAAGAACTGCAGCTCTCATCACTCTCCCTCAGTTTCTGGTATCTTTACTCATCTTTCGGAGCATACTGTAGACTTCAGCTTCCTAATTTTTCATGGAAATTAAATCTTAAAAATGTTCTGTAACATGCAGCAGGCTTGAGATTTTTTTTTCGTCTAGACCTAAGCACCTCCAGAAATGTTCAATGCTTTGCAAGATTGAGTTGTATTGTGAAGTGTGTGCATGGCAACACCCTCAACTGGCATGAATCAGCTTCATTAATTAACTTAACAGCAGATGTTACAGTTTAACTGTGTTCTGGTTTATACCTTTAAAATGTGGCTTTGGTTATGCTTTAGAGGTTTATTGATGTAATAGCTTTAGAAGATTATCATTATATTTTCTCTTATCTACTATTTTGTTGATACTAAAAAAGATATATATATATATATTTGTTTCGTGTGTCTTGGAAGTGATGGTTTAATATATTTAACTATATGTAACATTCCTTTCTTAAAGTGAGCAACATTTTCTTAAGGAAACTAAAGATCAGATTAAAATTGTGGGTATCATCAAACTCATGCTTCCACACAGTGCTGTAGACTATCAAAGTTGACTATCACTGAAAAATTAGCATTCCCCTTGCCCGCTGCAGAGATGTTTGGTCCTTATGCTGAAGGTAACGTGAAAGACAGGAGCATCAGGCTTTTCTTGCAGCAAGACAGAGTGGGGAGGCATGTGGAGGCAGACAGGAAGATAGTAGAACTGGAAAGATTCCATATACATTTTTTTTTTTTTTCTGAAATATTGTATTTACACAAAATTGGAGAGAGTACAAATACTTTACTAAGAAGACAAAACCATTATAATACATTCAATTTAAACACAGGCAGAACTATAGATGCAAAGCACAGAGGCCTAAGGTACTCACATGGCAAAATAATAAATAAAAAATAAATAGCTTCAGAAAGGCCTCAGAGATTAAAAGCAGGAGATAAGAGAACATTGTATTTGTTACACAGCATCACCTTTCCTTGACTTCAATGGGATTGCAATAAGGTGCTCTCCTTTTTCCATGTTGAGGATAGTGGGAACAACCCTCTCTCCATGTGCTGACTACTGAAACACTGATTTTACAAAACAGTTAAGCATCTACTTAATTTTCAGCATGGGAACAGAACAATTAACTTCAAAGGAAAATATATTTGTATCTAATCACATGCTTATATACTTAGATTGACCAGAAAGAGCCTTCTCAGTGCTTAATAGGGTCAAATTCATTGTTACATAAAAAATAAGTGTTCTTTAATGTCTTCTCTTTTCTTAAATATATCTTAGAATTACTTTAATTTTCCCTTTATGTACTAGATTAGAAAATAGTAACTTATTGAATGCCATAGAATATTTTGAATCATGTTTGATATAATCAAAAGAACATTGTTCAAAAATAATTCCTACATTTTTTTTCCAAAGCCTATTTAAATTTAAAAATAAATAAAAGAGAAAAATACATATAATAATAAAACATCTTTGTGTTTCTGGGCATTTGGCAGCAGGTTTGTTATAATATCTCTCAGACAACTCTTGGTATCTGTTAAAATCATCAGATTAATTGATCAATATAAAAGAATACAATATTATTACAATCCACCAAATATAGCCAATGCATGAAATATTTTACACATTGTATATTCCTTAAAAAGAATTAACGTATTTTAGTAATGTATTTTAGCCTGTTTTGAAACCAGATAGCTTCTGAAGTAATATATCTTAAACACAGTGGTATCTGTCATTTCTACTGTCTAACTGGTCTTTTTTTTTTTTTTTTCCCTCAATAAAAGCGTGTTTGATTAGGACTAGCTCAATGATGGAACTACAGTTCTATTTAACTAAACTCCATATATGCCTTTGTTACTGTTGCTGCAATTATTGTTATAACATACCACTGAAGTGCTAAATAGTAGTAACTCAGATATGTGGACTTTGGTTATGCTTGATAGAATACTGGCATATCAAATATATGTACCACTTCCTAAAGGCTATGTTACAATCATGATGCCTAGTAATAAAGAATAATAATAATAACAATCTCAGATTCAAAGTGCTGACCCATATCACTCACTTGAGGCACCAATACAATTAATCAATCAATTAAAATATTTAATTTTAACGTTCAAAACTAACAGGACAGATCCAGGGCTGCCAAGGGACATGCACAGCACGGAGGACTCTGGACCTCTTCTTCCAAGCTGGGGATTCCTGTGGTCCCAGAAGATGGTGGGTTATTACATCTGATGCAGGATGCTCCAAGAAATACCAAGTCTTCAGACTCAAAATATTAAAAGCTCCCTCTAAGCTTCTCTAAAGCCTCCAAAGGCTCTCTTAAACCCCTGAAGCCTACTCCATTCACTCAGGGGCAAGGCCTTGCCTTACGTCACACTGGCTGCAGATGAGGGAAGAGCCTTTCAGGAAAGTCCACAAAGACATTGCATTTCTTTAATGCAGCTTCCACATCCTGCAGACACTGTCACCACTGTCAGCATGAGAGGGAAAAGGCAGCTTTCCAGCAGTGTCAAAGGCCAGTCTCACTCGAAGGGGAGTGCTCACCATGTTGTTAGTTTGTTCTGTGCAAGCAGTAATCATTTTCAGTGTCGAGAGAGCTGTTGTACCCTGATGATGGATACAGATCCCTCTTAAGTATCCTGTTGACGATGTTGATCAGAACTTTTTTATACTGTTGACGTAAAAGTGAGTAAACAAATGGATCTGATGCAGCCTTACTGTAGGTGAGGCACTTGCTTATAATTCCCCAGTAGTAGTTTATGGTAACAAAAGGAAGAAGCTCTATCAACCTGTTAAACATTAAAGAGAGATTGAAACACTTGAGTGTTATATTCACACTGAGTCCAGAGCTCAACTCATGCTTCATGAAACATTAAAGTAACACTTATTTTCTTACAGTACACGGTCTCTGCAGGAGAAGGGCCCTCCTTGAATTCAATAAAGATAAAGGGAACTGTTGTAACAAGGCCACTGGGAAACAATAATAATTACCTCTATAGAAAGAGGGAAAAAGTGTGTTTTCAATGTTAATGCTCCCATACATTAGAGAAAAGAAAGTACTGGAGTTTATTGCTAAATATTCTGAATATATAGAGTCATGCTGGTAAGTGACAGTGGTCAAAATGATCCATTACCCCCTCCCCCTCAGCAAGCTTGAGGCAAATAGAGGGATCTGGACTCACTCATCTCACTTGCCTAAATGCAGCTACCTAGTGACATTTGAAACATTTGGGCATAACACCCGTGGGATCATTTTGCTGCTTCTGGAAGCTATGGGTCTCCCTTACAAATTGTCGTATCTGCCAGCCTATGTGGAGTTTTTGGGTAAGTAGCATCTACTTCAGCATTGACTTACCTGTGGAAGTTTCTGTGTGTATTTGGCTGGCTGCTATTTTGGCCAAAGAAAACAAGGAGACAACACTTTTGTCATCATTATATGACCAGCCAGCTGTCTCCAGACCCGTGTCTCCTGGCCTGTGCTTCATGGATGATTAGTGGTCTCAGCACCTCAGTTGAGATTAGTCCATTAATCATGGGTGGAGAAACTGCAACTAGGTTAAACATTTTTTGGTGGTGGTGGTGGTGGTGGTGTTTTTTTTTTTTTTGTTTCCACAGAAGTGAGAGAAAACCTTCAGACTATTCCAGCAAGTGTCTGGCATACAGCTTATCTAGATTGGACAAACTCTTCAGGAAGGTGGAAGGAACAGGGCAAGAAGTTTTCGTTATCTTTACATCTTTTGTGAAACCTTTTGCAAGTGCAAGAATATGCTATTTTGTTATATTAATTCCAGAAGGGAAAAAAAATAAATCACCATGAGATAAAATATCCCTTTCCTGTACCCTAAAACATTTTACAGTTTGAAAATGTGAGCTCTGAAGCTTTCTCAAGGCTTGAAGAAACTTTTGGCCTCTTTCCAATGTGCAGAGCTCCCAACTTGCAGGGTGTTGAATTTTGAAGCTGTTCCAATCTCTCTGCATAGAAAAGCTGACTTACCAATGCTAGAACTGAACTTTGCAACAAGAAGTTGAACTTGATAAGGAAAATTTCTCATTTGAATTAATAAAAATAAAATAATTCCCATAGCAAGTACATTTAAGAATCAGATGACTCCTGCTTGAAGCTGCTTGGAAAATTCCAGTGATTTCAAAACAGAGAGCACATGAAGGAAACATGAGGAATAAATGAATATTTCAGACACAGAATGTAAGAAATAAATAAATGTATAATAAATGACATTTGCTACATGGTTTCTTAGTTTATCCGTTCCTGCAGATCATCATAATACAGGAAATATACATTTGATATTTACATGACTGACATTTTTATAAACACACCAAATAAGCAGAGTAAGATATCTTTCAGTTATGAAAATAGATGTATTACTATGTGTCCATTTTAATGTATTATGGGTCCAAATATAATTGCATTGAAGCCAACAGGGGAAAAAAAAGTCACTCAGATTTTAAAAAGATAAAAGGCCTGGACAAAAGGGTTCAGCCTTATAAATATCCACCTGGATGCATTTTAGTATAATTTTCTTGATTTCAGTGATGTTACAGCAAAGATGAAATTCATCTGTTGGCTTTTAGTGAACAGATGAATATATTGCTAATGATCATAATCTCATTCACATTTCTGAAATTAGGAGCAAATGCTGAGCTCACAACACAACCTGAGTCACCAGGCCAAAGAGCAAGAAAACGGGATGAGATCTCTCCGAGTGCCTCCATAGAGATTGCTTCAACACAAACCGCACTAAAAATGGAACAAGAATAGAGAAGTGGAAAGACAGCAAGTCCTCCAGCCTTATTGCTTCTACCACCTTTTATTTAGTGCTGCCTGGACACTGTCTTGCTTTTGAGGCAAAGGGCCCCCAGGATGTCCTTCCCAAATGCTGTCCATTTTGCAGTCACCGAACCCTCTTGGTCCTTGTGACTGAGGCAGAAGCTGTACCTTGCCATGCACAATTATATAAACCAAGCCTCTGCCTTCTCCCTGTTGACACATGCAGTACCAGTTTGTCACACATAGAAAATGTACCATCTCATTTTTGCCAAATGCAAGGTCTGAAGAAGGAAGTCACTTTTATTTTAGAACTTTATAAGGAATTATTTTAGAAGTGTGTAAGAAATATCTCCTCCCTGAATATGTATATATATATATATATAATGTGATGCTGGAATTTGCTGAGCCTGGTAATATTCAAATGGAAAGAAGATGGCAAGATCCACTTTGTTCAATACAATTATATCCTGATTATGGCCAAAGTGAATAGGAATGACTCAGAATGCACTGAACACTGATCAATTAACTTTTTAACTCCGTGCTGTAATGTTAATATTTGTAATAATCCTTTTAACTGCAGAAAAAAATGCATTTATCCAGGTAACCAGATAGGAATCCTGTTTAACATCTAAATGGAAACTGAAAGAAATGCCATCCTAAAGGTTAAAAAACTTTGTCATGTTTGTGCTCTGGCCTCAATCTGTCCCACTACCCATGTAAGAAAAGGGTAATAATGATGATTGTAAATGACCTATGTGTATATGACTGTGTAAGTTCATTGGGTAAAGCTGGCCAATTTTGATAAGCTGGTGTGGCTGCAGACCCTGGCAAACTTGGACGCAAACGGGAAAACCTTCACCAGGGTGGTTTTGCAAAGGCTAGTGCTCCTTCCTGAGCAGAAGTCGGTTCTCTCCAAAGGCATTTGAAAGCACTGTTGAATGGTGACCATTAAAAAATAAATTAAAAAATCACTTGTGAAAGTTGTAGCCCATTTTAATTTACAGATAAAAGGCTGAAGTGCTGCAATTCGCAATAGTTATATTGGCTTCCAGCTCACTGATTTATTCAAGCTTTAAAAATGATAACCATATATTGTATAAGGACTATACAAGTACAAAATAAGAATGATATATGACTCTTTTAAAAGGTGCAGACCACCAGAGTGGATGCAAATGATTCTGAACAGTTTAGAAGCATGGTTATACATACATTCTTAAAGTCTAATTATTGGTTTTGCTGGGAGCTAACTCTCACACCTCATCACAAGGCCATGCTGCACCAATAGCAATATATTCACAGACATTAATGTTTCCAGACACAAAGCTTATCTGCCAAATTATCAGCCTGGATAAATTTAAATTATGTCACCTCAGCTTCCAACAGCAGCAAGCTTGGCCTTATGCCTTAAAAAAAAAAAAAAAAAAAAAAAAAGGAAAAAAAAAAGCTAATCAGAAAAAGCTAATCAGAAAAAGCGGTCTGCTTTCCCCTCTGTTGCTTGGGTTGTGCTAATAAGGAAGGGTGGCAAGTGTTTTAAACTGCTCTCATCTCCCACTGGCGTGTAATTAATTCCTGGTACTTGTCTTAAAAGCCTCTTGCTCTTGGCAGAGGCTCCCAGAGCTGGCAGCAAGGAGGAGAGGAGAGCCAGAGCCCGCCGGGGCTCCCAGTGCAGCCGTCTGGGAGTGCGCGCGTGTGCGCGCCTGTGTGTACGTGTGTGCGCGCATGTGTGCGCGTGCATGTGAGAGCGTACGAGTGTGTGCTCTCACTACCGGCCCCAGGTCTCCGTCGGGCCCTACAAGCCCCACATTAGTCGTACCCTCCCCCCCTCTCCCGCGGCACCAGCATCCTCACATCAGAGGGCACACGGGTGTCTCGGGATGTCCCCCAACCCACCCCAGCAGGCAGGAGATACTAACCTGGTGATAATGTAAGGACCAAAACAGATCACGAACGACCCTATAAAAATACTGATTTTCTTGGTAGCCCGCTGCCTCCTCCGTTTCTGCTCGTTTAGACAGCGCTGCTTCACACTGCAAAGGGAAAAAAGAGGGACGGTGGGTTAAGGCAAGGGGCCAGGAGGGGAGATCTCCGGAGCCAGCGGAGAGGGAAGGGACTCGCCCCTGGCCGGGAGCCGCTGTACCGGGCAGGGCAGGGCAGCCCCGGCCCCAGCCCCGGAGGAGGGCAGCCCCCGGGGGAGAGGAGAGCAGCCCTCACTCCAAAAGCGGCTCCCAGGTGCAGGGACCTCGGGCCACTGAGAGGCCACCCGCAGGCTGCGACTAGGATTTAAAGGAAGCAGGCTGCAAAGGCACAAAGCACGGACTTCTGGCACTGTAAGCAGCGCCTAGAGCTAGAGGCGGGAGGGCTCGCCGGGCAGCCGGGGCAGGCAGGAGAGCACGAAGGGGTGCAGGGAAGGCAGAGCATCCCCTCCGCCCTGGGGTACCCACCACAAGAGCCCCGAGGCTGTCAGTGGGAACACGTGCCCCTTACCTGGGATGGATGTCCACCAGCAAAACCAGAGTCTGCATGGTAATAATGTCTATCCGCTTGCAGTGGAACCGAGCAACTTTCAACACCTTTAAATAGGTGAAACACAAGATCACCAGCGAAAGCATGAAGCTGGTGGAGTGAAAGACGATGGTGAACACCGTAAAGCGTCTCCGCTCTGTCTCTTCCTTCAGGTGCAAGGTGCAAGAGGCATAAACGCTGCTGTAATCTACCCACGAGTAAAACAAGGATACCAAAGGGAAGGTCAGGGAATGGAGCCACGAGTAGCCCATCAGTATCACAGCGTCCTTATACCGCATCTTGCTGGTGTAGCTCAAGGGGAACACCACGGCAATCCACTTGTCGATGCTGAGCGCTGCCATGCTCAGCATCGTGTTGGAAGTGAGGAAAGTTTCCAGGAAACCCACCGCTTTGCAGACGCAGCCCCCGAGAGGCTGCTGGTTCCTCAGAATCCCCAACAGGGTGAAAGGCATGTTCAGGACTGTGAGGAGCAGGTTGCAAAAGGATAAGTTCACCAGGAAAACCCCGGCGACCTGCTTGCGGATCTCCGTACTGTAGACGAAGCATAGCAGCACCAGGAGGTTGGAGAGCAGGGAGACGACCAGCACCAGCACGAGGAGCAACGCCAGCAGCACGGCTGCCAAGTCCATCTCTCAGCGGGTCGCCTGGAGCGGGCGAGGGCAGGAGGAAGGGGGCATCCGAGCCGGCACCGCAGCCTCGCAAGCCGCCGCCCGTAGCCGTCCGCGCATGGTGCCAGGGGGGAACGGGGAGCGAGTGGGGACGGAGGAGAGGGGGAGAGCACCGGGGGGGCCCTGCTAGCAAGGTGCCGGGGCACGGGGGCAGCGGCACCGGGGTTCGGAGGAGAGGCACCGGGGTCCGGAGCGGAGGCACCGGGGTCCGGGGCGGCGTCGAGCCGGAGCCGTGGCAGCGGGGCTGGGGCGCGGCGGGGCGGTGAAGTCGGAGGCTCGGAGCGGAGCTCGCTGTGCGCTGTCCGCGGTGCTGCAGCCCCCTCTGCCCCGACGGCTCCTGGCTTCCAGCCGCCGCTGCAGCCCCCCTGGGCACGGCACGGCCCCCTTCAGGCACTGAGCATCTTCCCCCGGTGCCCAGCCCCTGAAATAGCCCAGGCGCGGAGCCTCCCGCCGCGACTCATGCGCAGAGGAGGAGCGCTCAGCCAGGGATCGCGGAGTCGGGCTGAGCCACTCGCGGGCCGCAGGCGAGAGCAGTAGGAAGCCCAACTTTCCGCTAGTGCGCAGCTCAGGAAGGGTCGGAGCTGGAGACGGGTTGGTGGGAGTTGAAGCGCTGCACTGTGCCGAGCACACCCTGATGCACCGGCTGGATCCGGGAGATCGGGAATCTGTGGCAAAGCTAGGGTCTGTGCCCCTTGGAACGTCCCCCCTTCCACCTGATTACTTGCACGGGCTTTTTTTTTCCTTCATTTCATAGATCCTGAAGGATTTAAAATCACCCTCTGGGTATTCACGATTTCCCCATCAGCCAGCAACACCGGGAAAGAAGTTGCTTGGCTAAAGACCTCCCTTTGGCAGCTCGAACACACACTCTTAAAGCCCCAAATGACTGAACAAGTGCCCACATTAGAGTGGTGCTGGCACATCCTGTGGAAAACTAACGTCTTTCTCTTACCATTTTCCATTTACAATGACATGTTAGCAGGGCAGTAAGATGGTAAGAAACCTGCTTTATCAGATTGTGGAAAAGCTGAAAA
This sequence comes from Stictonetta naevosa, assembly GCA_011074415.1. Lineage (NCBI taxonomy): Eukaryota > Metazoa > Chordata > Aves > Anseriformes > Anatidae > Stictonetta > Stictonetta naevosa. The sequence goes on along the minus strand of CM021700.1, from coordinate 85,282,020 downwards.
GAGAGGCATGAAGGAGTCTATAAATTCTTCCTCTGAACCTGCCAGGAAGGTGCATCATAGCTAATGCCCAGATACTGTAAGTCTTTGTCTTACAAATAAAAGCAAAAAAATGTTTTTTGCATCAAAACACCAGTGCAGAAATAAGCTGCCATGTCCAATCATTGTCATATTTTACAGTTGATTGCCAGAACTGGCATGAAAAAAGAAAAAAAAGGTAGCTCACCCGCTGTCCAAAATGACTATTAATATCCTAAGGAAATGCTGTATTGTATATATTGTCCCTACGATGTAGTCTTGTCACGCAAGTGTGACCACTGTGTGAATAACTGTACACAAAACTGCTTGAAAGAGCCTGCAGGCAGTATGTTCTTTTTTTCCAACAGCAGTTATAAGTTTTGGATCTGGCCCTAATTGAAAAGGTTGCTATGGTAAGTTATATGTCTTAATGAAAGAGCATAGCATCAAGACATGAGATGTGTTATTTGGAAGAGAACCAGTACTGTATTATTCCTCAGGATGGAAAGAAAATTAATGTTTTCTCTGATCAGAAAGCCATCATTTCCAAAGTTACAAAAGACCAGATACATTGAGAGTGCTTATGCTTGACAAACAAAAATCCAATATGTATCTGTGTGAGCATTTCAGAAAAAAATCTATAAAAGCATGATAGTTCTCTCAGAGTTCATCTGTTTCTTTTATATCATCAGGGAAACAACACTGCAGAGCCAAACACTACACAAAGGATCAGAAAGGACTAAACCATCATGGCAAAAGCTGGCTATATCCATGCAGAGGTTTTGCAACTGATCCCTCTCCCGTATCAGCAGTTCTTAAGGGTCCCACTAGTAAGAACCCATCTCTAACGTCCCTTTCATTTAATACTATCATAAGGTTATGGTGCTTTTATGTTAGCCATATGGGAATAGAGGCTACCTGTGCAGTGATGTCAGGTGGGGTAGATGTTATTTTATATCATCACAGAGCCAACCTAGATGTGTTGTTCTCTTACTGTGATAGCTACCTGAGAAGTTATTTCCTATTGGATCCAGACAGAATGCAACTTCTCCCTCTTTTTCTTTTTCTCTCTCCCTTCTACACATACAAACACATAAAATTTCTCTAATGCATCCTTTTCAGTTAAAGAGTTAATTATTTCTGAAAACAAATGGAAAAAAGAACACATCAAAAATATGAAAAAAAAATGGTGCCAAGAAGCAGAAAACCAGGAAAACAAAAAAAATAAATAAATTTGTATGTACAGTGAAGCAGCATGTAGTATAATCCTCTCTAACAATATCCTGGGCTCAAATAACCCAGTGGAGATGACATTGTTAGATTTCCCTCTTTGTTACCAGCAGTCCTTTGTCAACCTGCAAAGTTAAACATGCATGACTTCCTGTGGGATGTGGGGCGTGTGTCTGCATTTAGGGGAAGAAACCAAAACCACTCCACATGAGCTTCCTTTCAGTCTAATGTTTGGTCTGAAAATAGCCAACCATGTGAGTCCAGAAGGTTTGCAAACACACTGTGGGTTTGCAAAAGTAAGCATCTGCCACCTTAGCCCCTGAAAACACATATATCCATATGCATATATGCATATAAGCAGATATATGTAAACCTAAATCACTGGAAATGCTCATGTAGATCAAAGTGAACACACATATTCTCCCAACCAAGATCTTACAGTATTTACTTGCATAATCAAGGAAGCAATCTTGATTGAAACTGAGGACTCTGGAGACTGCTATAATATAAATAAGAAAAGGAAAAAGAAAGAAAAAAAAAGTGTGTGCAGTTAATTATTCTTTAATATACATTGTCTATTTAGTTAGCACAGATTAGGTAGAGTACTTGAGACTTTAACAGCTGCATCATTCATTAAATCTACACATTTATCTGTTCTAAATATTAACCACAAATTATTGGATTTAATGTTTAATGGACTGTATTCATTGGAAAGGGATGGGAGATGATACAAATTCCCTTTCAGTTTCACTCCAGGAGGGATGTGTCATGCAAATTCCAATGCAGATCACAACTGAGCATAATTTTAATCAATGTATTCTGCAATGGCTAAGAACACATTTAATTTGGTTCTAATTTTAAGAAAACACCATGATAGAAGAAGATCTCAAAAAATTACATTGAATAATTTGCAAGTACCGAGAAGAGCAACTCTTTCCCCCAGCTTGTCTTATGACAGGTGAAGACAGGGAAATTAAATTATATTAACCAATATAGGGGGAAATGGAATGACTCACAGAACTGATGTTAAGACCAAGTGGCACTTGTAGGCCACTCACTAAAAAGCGACCCATTTCAAAAGTGAGCAAGACTGGTTAGTAGCCAGGAGATTTTTCAGTATGTTCTGTAAACAGTTTTGGTACTCATATTTCCCAATAAGCACAGGGAAATATATATCAATAAGCACCTTCTCATCACCACAATAGTAGCAGTTGTGGTATTGTTGCCACATTAGTTTGAGCTAGTGAAGTTTTAGTGAAGCTAACATCCTTTCATCTATCAAGATTCAGCAGCAAACTAATACTCAACTTTCTTATTCCATTTTTGTTTTTTATTCCTCCTTTCTTTTCAGAGTCTTGCATTATTACAATTTGAACTATTGGGTCTTTGAGCAAGCAGGGAGGGCATCATTATCTGCTAGAGTAACACAGCTTTCATTCTTGATGGAACAATAAGACAAATAAGCAAGCAGATAGTAGTAATATAATAACTGACATGCTGTTAGTCTCTTCAGAAAAGATGCAAGCCTGACTCATCATTCTAATACAATTCTGCTAATCTGTTCCCATGGCAGAATTCCAGTGGGCACATTTACTACCTGCGGAATAACTTTGTCATAAGAATCTTCCTAATATGGAATAAAAGCAAACTGAAAGATCTGCACATTTGTCCTATAGACACCTACTTTTCAGAGAGGAAAAAGAAAAACAAAAAATAAATAAAGGGCATGCTTTTTTTTTTTATTTATTTTCTATCATAACTACTTTGGAAGGGAGAAAAACAAAATAAATATAAGGTTCAACCATGAAACAGTTTTGCAGACTGAAATTACTTGAAAATTGCTTAAATATTACAGTGAGGAATCTCACAGTTCAACAGATAACCTTGCAGCTGTATTAAAGCCACATGCTTGCAAAAACCTTCCAGACATATTCATAGAGTCCACAAAACCTGATCTCAAAATAATTCAAGCAGAAAATATTTGAGTTTTGAGGATGGAGTCAAGGTTTGAAGAAAAACATAAAAATACCACAAGAATAACCAATTCTTGATTTTTCATAATGGGAATGGAAGCACATAGGCCCTGAAGGATGAAAGAAATCAGCAAAATATTCACAGAATTCAAATCAATTTTAGATGAGATATAATTCTAAAAATGGATATGTATGGGTATGTGTCCACATTTCCTCTTTCTCCCACCAATTTGTTTTGTCTTTCTGTTTCACGATATAAGACAGCAGGTAAAATGAGAGTTCTGAATTGCAATATTCAGTTTTATAATAAAACTGGCTTGATTTTTTTTCCTAGAGTACAATGAAAAAATATGAACACACAAAAAAATGCTGTTCGACTGAGCAGAAAAATATATTGATTTCAGTGAAGTTCTGGTCAGGGGGTAAACAAACACTAACTGGCTTTTATACCCAACAGCTTGTTGGCTATAATGCAGGTCTGAAATGCTGTTGGAGGAATACTGTTCTCTCAAGCAAATGGCACAGGAACTTGAACTTTTGTCTTCCATAACTCAGTGTCAGATTCTTCAAAAATACCCAGGCTATGCCCATTCTCTCATCAGAGTAGTTCTAAAACAAGGTCACTCCCAATTTAATGGAATATTCATGACTTGAGCCCTAACCAGAATTTTTATTTCTATAAAGGTACATTTATTCTGCGATCTTTAGAAAACATAAGGTTGTCAATGAATTTCTATTGAATCCCAAAGTGAGAGAACTAGCCTCCTTCTGTTTTCATCTATTTTATACATTTTCTAAGGATCTAGTTTACAGATAGGTTTTAATCTGATAGAAATAAAGATTAAAGCACATTTTTCCTGCTAGTTTTCCACAGTGCATCACAAACGCAGTGTTTGATACTAGCAGTGCTACAGTATACCAGCTTGTTATAAAACTTATCAAAGCTGCAGGCATGTGGATGAAATTCCCAGGAGTCTTTTGCTGGCATTTTCACAAATGTGACAATGTTTAGCACTCCCAGGGGCCAGCAAACATTAAATGGCATTTTTCAGAAACTGCTGAGGCAATTTATTTGCTGTTGGAGTGAAGTTCCAGGAGCCAACATATGAAAAAATACTGCATGTGTTCTTCTGCTGTACTCTAGAAAAGCTCCTTTTCCTGCCTTATGTGCTCAAAATCCCCCACTCTTCTCACAGAGAAAGTCTGTATCTGCTTTCCTTGAGTCAATGCAAACCCAAGGCAAGTCTCTTAAAGCCACTGGGAAAACCAAGGCAGAGTAAGAGAAAGAAAACAAATATAAGACTGTAGAAAGAGTATGAAGCTTCTACGACAGGTGCCATTTTGGTAATAGTTATTTAATGTACAGAGTGCTCTCAGCAAACACATCAAGAAAACATTAACCCTACCTTCTGCAGTCAAAGGGCTGGTCTGATGGGGATAACCGCTGAGCTGCACAGGGACAGGGATGCGCCAAGAATGCCTGCCTGCCTTGTGGATGGCTGAATGGGTAGGATTGCATGCAAACAACTCAGAGCTGTTTGCTAAGCTGTTTCCTCATGAACAGTTTAAACAGGCACTCTGAATCAAAGGAGCAGAGAGAGCTATGCAAGATGGGCAAGACCCCTTGGATTGAACTGAAATGTGCCTGAAGCAGGCACAGCAGGGGAAATTACTCCTGTATGATGGCACAGTGCCCCTTGGCTCTGCAAAGCCTGTCCTATAGGACAGGTGTGTCATGTAACCCACCCCCTTATGGACATGCAGCAGACCGGTCCCCATCATTCAGTGCAATCCTAGCACCACTCTGTGTTGTACAGAAGTGCCCCTGCCCCTGCCCTTCAACCTTCACACTAATCTTTCTGTGGCAGTTTCTTTCTTGAATGCCTTAAGCAGTAATCTGCCTTCCCCTAAGCTATCAATGCAGAGAGGTTTCTTCACACCCCCGCTAACAGGTACAGCTTCTATTGGTGAAGGTAATCAACTGGCACCATCTGCTTCGAGGAATAAATAGCAAGGTATTGTTTTTTTACAGCAATTCTGTAATATCTAGGTACTGTCCTCCCATCACACCCATCCCTTTCCCCTGCCTACCCACCCATCCAGCCACCCCCACACCCATACGCAGGAACATATTCTTGCAGGAAAAAAAAAAATAAAAAAAAAAAAGAAAAGAGGCAAAAAAAAAAATAAAAACAAAAAAAAAAAATTGGGAGAAAAAAAAGACTCCTGTGATTTTGTTTTTAATTTTAAAAAAAAAAAAAAAAAAAGTAAAAAAAAATACAACACTCACTGGGGCTAAGACATTTAAATGTGAACACAGGTTATTGTGCATGCACAGCTATCTCAGAGTCTCTTTTATCATGCACCTAACACTGTATGTTTCACTGAGTGTATTAAAAAAAAAATGCAACTAAAAAAACCCCTTTTATTAGGGTAAAGAAAGAAAATCAAGGAACTGCCAGGACAAAATTGACACTGAAATGCAAACTCTGTGCACTGGCATAGCAGGGGTTCCCACAGTAAGTGATGTTGCTTAGAAACAATAATAACATGTAGCCCCAAATCATTCATCCCCTCCAGTTATTCATGAAGAGAGACTCAGTCTCCCGTCAAAAGAACAGAAGTGAAGAATATCAGTCCCTTCCCTGGGTCTTAATCTCAGCCTTACCTCTGATGGGGTTTCACCTGGAGAACATGGAAGAAGTGAAATGTTGCCAAAGTCCAAAAGATCTCAATAACTACTCAGGAAAGGGGAACTGAAGTACATCTTGGAAACAATGGCCCTCATCCAGCTCTACACCCACCTATGTAGAAGGGCTCCCTGCCCCAAAACATTACACTGGTATAACCTTGTCCTGCCCCATCCCATGTTTATGGCAGTAGAGGTTGAGTGACCCTTGGAATGGACTCTTGCTTGTTTGCCAGATCGTGTTTTTGCATGTTGCATCCTCAAACGGTGTTCCTCAGGGAGGATGATGGGCATGTATGTCTTTCATGGGTAGAAGAAGAAGAATGACACATGCTACTTCTCTCTGGGAGGGCTCTGGGAGGTCATGTGCATCTGAAACTCTCCACTGTGCTTGCCTTCTGGTACTCAGAAGTCCCAGAAGTATCCTTGTGTTCTAGGTGACCTTCACTTTAAGGTCCAGTACAAAGCAACTCTTCTCAGTGTGATATTTTTTCCACCTTATGATGATGAGATCCCTTGAGTTTTGTAGCTGAAAAGCTTCTGAAATTTCTTTGGAGGTAGGTTATAAAATATGAATATATTCTGAATTCTGAATTGATCGCCTTGCCGAGGCAATCGGCTCCGGGGCAGACGCGTTCTGCAGCGGAGCAGGGGATCGGGACAGGCAGAGCTATTTCCCCGGCATCGAGGCCACTCGAGGCAGCCGAGGGAGCCGCCACGACCCGGCAGCCCTCGCGAGGGACGCTGGCGAGGCGTAGGCGGAGCCAACAGCGCCCCCTCCCCGGCCGTTCAAAAGCAGCCCCTAGGGAGCGCGAGCGACAGGGCGGGCAAAAAGGGCGGGGCACGTCGGAGGGGCGGGGCGCGGCAGTTCGCGCAGGCGGGGCGAGCAGGGGGGGCAGAGCGATCCCCCCCCCGCCCCTAAGAACAACTCAGCTGACGGCTTTCTACCGCTAGCTAGGCCGCGATGGTCCACGCTAGGCAGAGAGCTCTCTAGAAAGTCTGTAGCCACCCAGACGGACTGCCCGCTCAAAAATGCGGCAGTTCAGGTCTCTGGATGCAGGGAGTGTCAGAGCCTGCTGCTGCCATCTGAGGGAGGCAGAGATACTGTGTGCGTGAGGTGCGAGCAGGTGGGTGACCTGGTCTGCCTGGTGGCAGAACTCCAGGAGGAGGTGGAGAGGTTGAGGGTCATCAGGGAGTGTGAGCGGGAGATAGACTGGTGGAACAACTCCCTGCAAGGCCTGAAGGAGAGGCACCGGAGTGAGACTCCCCAAATGGGGGTGGACCCCCTGCCCGGTCGCTATCGGGCAGAGGGAAGGGACCCAGGAGTGGAGGAGGAATGGAGACAGGTTCCTGCTCGACGTTACAGGAAATGCCCCCCCTACCTGCCCCATCTTCCCAGGTGCCCTTATGCAACCAATTTGAGGCCTTGGAGCTTGAGACAGCGGTGGATGAGGATGTGGTAGAAAGTTTACCCAGGAAGCCTAGGGCAAGGAAGTCTGTTCCACGCCTCAAGACTGCTTCCACCAAGAAAGAAAGAAGGGTGATCGTTGTGGGCGACTCCCTTCTCAGGAACAGAGGGCCCTATTTGTTGGCCTGACCCTACCCGTAGGGAAGTCTGCTGCCTCCCTGGGGCCAGGGTCAGGGACGTTGCCAGAAAGCTTCCCAACCTGGTTCACCCCTCCGATTACTACCCACTACTGATAGTCCAGGCTGGCAGTGATAACATTGATGAGAGAAGCCTGAAGGCTATAAAATGTGACTTCAGGGGGCTGGGACGGTTAGTGGATGGAGCGGGAATATATGTGGTGTTTTCGTCCATCCCTATGGTGGCAGGGAGGGGTTCAGAGTGGACACGGAAAGCCCACCTGATAAACATGTGGCTCAGAGGCTGGTGCCAACACAGGAATTTTGGGTTCTTTGACCACGGGGCGCTTTACTCGGCACCTGGCCTGATGGCCGCAGACGGGTCCCGACTGTCTTCAAGGGGAAAACGGATCCTTGCCCAGGAGCTGGCAGGGCTCATTGAGAGGGCTTTAAACTAGGTAAGAAGGGGGACGGGGATGAAACAAAGCTTGTTGGAGGTGTGCCAGGGGGAACAATGGCAAGGCTGGGGGAGAAGGCAAAGGCTCAACTGAAGTTCACCTACACTAATGCACGCAGCATGGGTAACAAACAGGAGGAGCTGGAAGCCATTGTGCAGCAGGCAGGCTATGACTTGGTTGCCATCACGGAAACATGGTGGGACCACTGTCATGACTGGAGTGCTGCAATGTCTGGCTATAGGCTCTTCAGAAGGGACAGGCAGCACAGAAGGGGTGATGGAGTAGCTCTCTATATTAGAGAGTGTTTTGATGTCGTCGAACTTGAGGCTGGGAATGATAAGGTTGAGTCGCTATGGGGTAGGATCAGCGGAAAGGCCAACAAGGCAAGCATCCTGATGGGGGTCTGTTATAGACCGCCAAACCAGGATGAGAAGACGGATGAGGAGTTCTACAGGCAGCCGGCAGAAGTTGCAAAATCTTCAGCGCTTGTTCTTGTGGGGGACTTTAACTTCCCAGACATGTCCTGGAAGCACAACACAGCCCACAGAAAGCAGTCTAGGAGGTTTCTGGAGAGCGTGGAAGATAGCTTCCTGATGCAGTTGGTTGGCGAGCCTACCAGGGGAGGTGCCCCGCTAGACCTTCTGTTCACTAACAGAGAAGGACTGGTGGGAGATGTGGTGGTCGGGGGCTGTCTTGGGCAGAGTGACCATGAAATGGTAGAGTTCTCGATACTTGGCGAAGTCAGGAAGGGGAGCAGTAAAACTGCTGTCTTGGACTTCCGGAGGCCTGACTTTGAGCTGTTCAGGACACTGGTTGGCAGAGTCCCTTGGGAGGCAGTTCTGAAGGGCAGAGGAGCCCAGGAAGGCTGGGAGCTCTTCAAAAAAGAAATCTTAATGGCTCAGCAGCGATCTGTCCCCACGTGCCCGAAGACGAGCCGGTGCGGAAGAAGACCGGCCTGGCTGAACAGAGAGCTGCAGCTCGAGCTTAGGAGAAAAAAGAGGGTTTATAATCTTTGGAAAAGAGGGTGGGCCACTCAGGGGGACTATAAGGCTGTTGTGAGGCGGTGCAGGTTTAAAATTAGAAAAGCCAAAGCTCATCTGGAGCTCAATCTGGCTGCTGCTGTTAAAGACAACAAAAATGTTTTTATAAATATATCAGTACAAAAAGGAGAACTAAGGAGAATCTTCACTCTTTACTGGATGTGGGGGGAAATGTAGTTACCAGAGATGAGGAAAAAGCTGAGGTGCTTAATGCCTTCTTTGCCTCAGTCTATAGAAGCAAAACCAGTTGTTCTCTGGATGCCCAGTACCCTGAGCTGGTGGAAGGAGATGAGGAGCAGAATGTGGCCCCCACAATCCACGAGGAAATGGTTGGCAACCTGCTACAGCATTTGGATGTACACAAGTTGATGGGGCCGAATGGGATCCACCCGAGGGTATTGAGAGAACTAGCGGAAGAGCTGGCCAAGCTGCTTTCCATCATTTATCGGCAGTCCTGGCTATCAGGGGAGGTCCCACTCGACTGGCGGCTAGCAAACGCGACGCCCATCTACAAGAAGGGCCAGAAGGTAGACCCAGGGAACTATAGGCCTGTTAGTTTGACCTCAGTGCCAGGGAAGCTCATGGAGCAGATTATCTTGAGCGTCATCATGCGGCACCTGCAGGGCAAGCAGGCGATCAGGCCCAGTCAGCATGGGTTTATGAAGAGCAGGTCCTGCTTGACGAACCTCATCTCCTTCTATGACAAGGTGACGCGGTTAGTGGATGAGGGAAAGGCTGTGGATGTGGTCTACCTTGACTTCAGTAAGGCTTTTGACACTGTTCCCCACAGCATTTTCCTCAGGAAACTGGCTGCTCATGGCTTGGACTGGCATATGCTTTGTTGGGTTAAGAGCTGACTGGATGGCCAGGCCCAGAGAGTTGTGGTGAATGGAGTCAAATCCAGTTGGAGGCCGGTCACTAGTGGATTCCCCCAGGGCTCGGTACTGGGGCCAGTCCTCTTTAACATCTTTATCGATGATCTGGATGAGGGGATTGAGTGCACCCTCAGTAAGTTTGCAGATGACACCAAGTTAGGTGCGTGTGTCGATCTGCTCGAGGGTAGGAAGGCTCTGCAGGAAGATCTGGATAGGCTGGACCGATGGGCCGAGGCCAACTGTATGAAGTTCAACAAGGCCAAGTGTCGCATCCTCCACCTGGGGCACAACAACCCCAAACAGAGCTACAGGCTGGGAGATGTGTGGTTAGAAAGCTGCCTGGCAGAGAAGGACCTGGGAGTATTGGTTGATAGTCGGCTGAATATGAGCCAGCAGTGTGCTCAGGTGGCCAAGAAGGCCAACGGCATCCTGGCTTGCATAAGAAACAGCGTGGCCAGTAGGTCCAGGGAAGTGATTGTCCCCCTGTACTCAGCTCTGGTGAGGCCGCACCTCGAGTACTGTGTTCAGTTTTGGGCCCCTCACTACAAGAAGGACATGGAGGTGCTTGAGCGAGTCCAGAGAAGGGCGACGAAGCTGGTGAGGGGCCTGGAGAACAAGTCTTACAAGGAGTGGCTGAGGGAGCTGGGAGTATTTAGCCTGGAGGAGGCTCAGGGGCGACCTTATCGCACTCCACAGGTACCTTAAAGGAGGCTGTAGCGAGGTGGCGGTTGGTCTATTCTCCCACGTGCCTGGTGACAGGACGAGGGGGAATGGGCTAAAGTTGCGACAGGGGAGGTTTAGGTTGGATATTAGGAAAAACTTCTTTACTGAAAGGGTTGTTAGTCACTGGAATAGGCTGCCCAGGGAAGTGGTAGAGTCACCATCCCTGGAGGTCTTCAAAAGACGTTTAGATGTAGAGCTTAGGGATATGGCTTAGTGGAGGACTTGTTAGCATTAGGTCAGAGGTTGGACTAGGTGATCTTGGAGGTCTCTTCCAACCTAGACTATTCTGTGATTCTGATTCTGTTATTTCTGGTAATTATGTTCATTCTTGTGCCTCTTAGGGTCATTTAAGATTTTGTTTCTTTCCTGGATAATTGTTTCCATCAACATATCAGTAGTCTTGGAAACAGATAGCAGAGCTTGTACCCATCATCTAGCTTCATACAATGAGTTGAACAAGCAAAAATACACTGTTCTGTTGTCATAAACAAAGCCATTTTGGACAACTGGTGTCTAGAGTTGCCTTGAGCTCTCTCTGCCACTTCAAAACAGGCCTAGCTGTTGGTACATTTGACATAGTGACTTAAAAATAATAATAATAATAATAAATCCAGGAGTTTAATTCTGTCATCTTGGATTACCTTGGATTTCTTGAGTAATCTGGGGTAAAAATCCTGCCCTGTTTTAACCCAAAGAGGGGGTTCAGACTACAGAGTACAGTAACTAAATTTCTGGGTAGCTGAAGGAAGCTATTTCTTCTCTATTGTTTAGTGAAACATTTAGAAAGCTTTCATTTTGTTCTGATGTTGAAGAGAAACAAATTTAACATGTTGAATTGTCTCACAAAATTGTTTTCTGTCTATTCCTGATCAACAACCATCAGCCTGTACCCTTTTAGTCTGCATTTTGTTATCCATCCTTACTTGAACTCCTCACTTAACTTGCACAATGTGTTGCTACCCATCTCATATTTGCATCTTCAAATCTATGTGCAGCAGTACGTTTTTAATCTCTTTTTGGCAGTCTCTGCCTGTAAGGAGAATCCCCATGTATTGTCCTTATATAATCAGCAGATATATAAACAGCAGATAATGATACCCGTCATAGAACCATGGAATGGTTTAGGTTGGAAGGGACCTTAAAGATCACCTAATTCCAACCCCCCCTGCCATGGGCAGGGACACCTCCCACCAGACCAGGTTGCCCAAACACCATCCAAGCTGGCCTTAAACACTCTCGGGGATGGGGCATCTACAGTTTCTCTGGGCAGCTTGTGCCAGTGCCTCACCACCCTCATAGTACAGAATTTCTTCCTAATATCTAATTGAAATCTAACTTTTTTTAGTTTAAAGTCATTCTACCTTGTCCTGTCACTACACTCCCTGATAAATAGTCCCTCTCCAGCTTTCCTGTAGGACCCCTTTAGGAACTGGAAAGCCACTATGAGGTCTCCCCAAAGACTTCTCTTTTCCAGGCCGAACACCCCAACTCATTCAGCCTTTCTTTGTAGGAGACGTTCCAGCCCTCTGATCATCTTTGCGGCCCTCCTCTAAACCCACTCTAACTGGCCCATGTCTTACTTATGATGTGTCAGTGCTATTACTGTTCAAGCAACATCTGAATTGTGTAATTTCCTTAAAAATATTTTTCTGTGAGCATGAGACATTGTCTTTTCTCACATGCCTGATCATTCAAGGTCAGTGACGTGAAGAAGGAAACTTATGTGCCAGGTCAGTGGGGAAAGATTTTGCTGGGAGCAGGAGTAGGTAGCACCCTGCTTGCAGGACCTGAGTACAGGCTGAGTTCTGCATGGGATGGATGGCAGGAATGGACCTCAACCAAGAGCCATAGTGGATATGGGGTAATCACTGAAGAGTAATCACTGACTGACAATATATTGCTATAACCAATTGCTGGCCTCAGTAACTGGAACACTAATGCATTCCTCATTGTTTATGAAAGGATGTATCTATTAAAAATGCACCAGGTACAGCTCTTTGGGCCAGCTGCATTCTGGGCAGCAGGTTGAGGGAGGTGATTGTCCCCGTCTGCTCTGTCCTCGTGAGGCCCCACCTGGAGTACTGTGTCCAGGTTTGGGCCCCCAGCATGAGAAGGATGTGGACCTGTTAGAGAGAGTCCAGAGGACATACTATGACATTCTGTCAAAAATAGCTATGCTATTATCTTGTTTGGACTGAAGCACAAATAAAAACTCAAACTTGATGACAAAAAAGTCCTATGCAGGAAATCTATTGGAGGGGTTCCACCAAATTTATCCGGTCTGACTGCTTTCATTGTTGAGAAAGGTATGGCTCATTTCTGATATGAATGCATCCAGCCTGAGCTTCAGCTAACACTTTTCTTCACCAGTTACTAAATTCTGCTACTGTAAACTAGAAGATTAAGTTCACCATTTTCCAGTGCTTAATTTGAGTGTTTTCCAGTTCAGCATGTCTTTAAGAGTGGAAATCACATTTAAGCACAGCTTTCCAGATGTCCTCTCAACAGCCCATACCTATCACGTTGGCTCTGGAGCATACCTTGTTATATACTGAGAACTTAAATGAAACACCATCACACTGGCATCAGAAACAGCTGATTTCAAATAGTTACCTGAAAATCCTTGTTAAGGTACTTTCTTTCCAAGCTCAGTGCACTCCTTCTTATAAATATAGGTTATATAAGTTAACTGGCCCTACAGTTATAATTTTACTGTGGCTGCTTTAAAGCATATGCTGTATACCAATTTTTATTTAACTAAGTTATCCAAACTCCTCCAGTATATAGACCTTTCCTCTTCATCATTTACTTTTCTCCATTCTTTTTTTTTTTTTTAAGCTGAAGCTTTTATCAGTGAGTTTTTCTTATCTCTTAAGTCTCTGACCAAAATATTAAATATCAGAGACCAAACCAATTCCCTGTTGTATTATTTAAGGAATATAATCATTTGAGTTTTTTTTCTCAATTTAAGATTGCCTTTTATGTAAATTTATTTTTTATAGTAACTAGCTCACAAATAAAAGCTGACAACCTTACTTCACTACTTACGAAAAAAAAAAAAAGTATGTATTTTTATGAAATAAAGATAGAAATCTGATCAATAGGAGATTGAGAATCTCCAACTGATATGCTGGAATACGAGTAACATGCAAGATGATTCTGCAGGCTATGGGGAGCAATCTTACAACAGAAACAAAAGTTGCAATCCCATAAAACAATGTGTGCTGCTGTAGGAGACTAACATTATTTAAATAATGTCAGTGGTCCCTGAAGGCCTCCTGAAATGTAAGCTTTATTCCAATATCTTCCTGAATTTGGTACAGAAACAGTTTTGTATATTTTAGCCTGATTAAATTCTTGATGATTCCAGTTAACAGCAAAAGAATATACAGATCTGAGAGTAGTGTTTTCTCTGCTCCAATATGCATGTGATCAGCTCATATCAATTCTCCTTTCTCCTCTCAGTTGCAGCTGGCTGTGCTGCTTTCCAGCAGTGCTCAGGCCAGCAGCTCTGCTGAAGCCTCATTTTCCTGGTTCCCAAAGGCACTCAATAAGATTAAAACAGAGTGACTAAGCACGTACCCTATTTTTCCAAACAGGTCTACAGACAAGGAAAATCCATCATTTCTGGTTAAACTGAAAGCTTAAAGTGCTTTCCTATGGCTTAAGTAGCAAAACTCATACCAAAAGACAAAACAAAACAAAACAAACAAAAAGCTAACACCCCCCTCCAAAAAAAAAAAAAAAAAAAAGAAAAAAA
>CM021700.1:85162130-85267573 GCA_011074415.1 Stictonetta naevosa | reverse complement strand
ATATATATATATATATAGTCAAGGTGCTGGTTGTGGAAGAGGAGTATGTGTTAATTCAGAAAAATGATGTCTAAGTGATCCAGGTAAATGGTATTTGTTTTTTTGTTGTTTCATTTGTTTGTTGTTTTTGTTGAGTTGACTATTTATGTTTTATCTTTTTACAATTTGGTTTATACTTTTTTTTTTTTCTTTTTGGCAGATTTGTCTTCTCACCTGGGATGGTATAAGTAACAAAGAAACAAAGAAAATAAAGAAATAATTTTAAGTCTTTTTTCTCCTCTGGGAGTGTATATATTTGGCCATACTGAGAATAAACTGCAGCATCCCAGCATCTAGTTATCTCTTCATTGATTGCATTTAATTATTCTCAATTTATAACACTAGTGCTGGAAAGCAAGAGGTGTCATATTCAAGGTTCTTTTCAGCTGGATAAGTATTAATGGATGATAATTAACATGAAAACCACTCTGCCTTGCCAGTCCAGGCTAAAAGCAAATTGGTTATTTAGCCAATGTGTATGTTTAAAGTCCAAGTACCTGCAAAAATGTGTAGCAGTAGCATGGTAACTATATATGTGTATGTTGCATTAATTAATGGACAAAACTAGACAATCTTTTTTTTTTTTTTTTTTGCTTTGTTTAAATATCAGTTTCAAAAATGGTTTTCAATCATTTTGTCAAGAGTAATACATTGGAGACTTTTTGTTATGAAACTGTACCCCCAAAAAAGAGTGTTAAAAGTTATTCTCTCTTAACCAGTGGGTGGAGAGATGAGTGCAGGATAGGGCAGCAGTCAGAAGATAACAAATAAGGTCATAATAAATCAAGACACTCAATTAGTTATGGTGTTTCTCATTACTTTGGTCCATTCTTTTTGTGTCAATAGAATTAGTGTATTAAGCCATTCACCATAAAGGCTTCACCTTTTGACAGATCTAATCTACATTTTCTAGCTTCTTTTAAAATGTGAAGCAGAAACATCCCTCATATCTATTAGTAAAAGCTTATATTATAGCACCTATAAGTACATGCTCACCTACCAGTTTTTAACACATTTTTGATAGCAATAGACTGCATCTTTTGGAGCTGCTGCAAAATTCCTAAGACATGGGTATAATGGCAAGTTTTTACACATGTTGAAATATGGATAACAGGAGAGCAAATATACAGAGTGTAATATATTATGTTGTCATGCTATAGAGTTACTAATAATTAGTTTTACATGTTTATTTATATATATATAGTTAAAAAAATCCTCTTTCATAGTAGAGGAACTCTAGAAGTTGAAGATTTAGTATTTGGGAAGGTAAAATTATCATAAGGCTAAAACTACACTGAAGTGATCTGAAGTGATCATAGAAATGTATTATTGATTTGTATGATCCTCAAGTCAGGGATTATATTTGTATTTGCAAAGTACTCACACATTTTGAATACTAAGATTTTATTTTTTCTTGTAAGTATTGCAATGTATTTCAGTTAGCTGGTTGTGGAATAAAATAGATCTCAATATTTTCAAAGAGAAAAACATCTAGTACCTCTTCATTTTTTAGAAACTTCTGTAGGTTTGGCTGTTTCAATTTTTCCTTACAGTCAAATACAGCTCAGCATGTTCATTTGTTTTATTTATTTATTTATTTATTTTAATTCCCTTGGACATGTTTCAGGTAATGTGAAGTATTCAGTCTTTAGGATGTAGTCATCTTGGAGTTATAGACAAAAAGCATTTTTATTATTCATTGTATTTCTGCAATGCCAAGAGATGGCTCAGAGTTCCACTATAAAAACCACTGTTCCAATACACAAAAGAAGAGTCATTTGATTTTTTTTTTTTTTTTATGCTCCATAGGAGAAAGAAGATGATTTCAAGCAACAGATGAGAAAAGCAGAAGTAGTAAAAATAAATAAATAAATAAATAAATCTGCATGATTAATAGCTAACATCACAACATAATTATTCCATTATATCACAGCTTTGTATATGCACTCTGAAATCACTGGCTTTTTTTGTTCCTGCATCATATCACTAAACTTTGTCTAATGCACTTCTGAATAATTGTCAATAAATAATTACAGTTTTCCAATCTTTTGCTTCCTGATGCATGTTTATTATTAACTTGTTTATATTTATTTTAATTAATTTTATTTCTAATCTCTCAACCCTGTATTTCTACTCTTTCTAGGATTTTTAATCTCTCAAAAAGATGAAAAAACCTCTGCAAAGTTACATATACTTTAGTCTTTGCAGATTTGAGTCTCTTTTCAGCTAATATTGAAGATGCTTATATTCATGATACAATATAATGAGATTTGATTAGTCACAACCAGTAAAGTATATATCACTAGACACACACCTTTATCACTGGAGAAGGAGGGCTCTTTATCGCTGCCACATGTTTACAATCTGTCAGGCAGTTTTCAGCACACATGATCATGCTGCTATCCAAGCTAATCTGAATTAATTTAGCAGTAAGACTTCATGAAACACAGTGCCAAGTGCTTTACTGAACTCTAAATATGTACCATTCTTAATATTCACTTCACACATTTATATTAAATGTGTGGTGAGGGAAATTTTCAAAGACATTCATATTTAAGCATGGAACCCATTAAATTTCACTTACAGTTTCACTTTAATTTACAAAGGCATTTAGGGACCCCGTTTCCATTGGTGTCCTGTTGTGACTTTGAAAGAATAATTCTTGCATCCCCCCCCAAAAAAAACATATCTGCAAAGCAACGGTTAACCTCCCTAAACTTTACCTATTAAATTACTTTGAACCTATGCTATAAAGAGAAAATGGACTATCAGGGACATCTTGTAATCATTTCAATGCAAATTTTCACCTGTTGTGAAAACATATAATAATTAGTAGGGTCAGTGTTTTGGAAAAAAAAATCTATCAAAAGTACACTTATCTCATTAGTAGTACCTGTGAAGATTGCCATAACTTCAGTAGTCCCTGCAGGGAATGCAAAGCAAAATGTTCAGTTGTCCTCCAGGACTGGTGTGTCACTAGGTGATATGCAGCACAGGCAATTTTGAACAGCACAAGTTAGAACAGGGTAAAATATTGAAATATCCCCCCTCAGAAGAGAGTACAACTAAGGTCTGAGTTCTGGCAGAACACAACTATTCAACTGAGATTGACTGCTGTTCTTGCAGGAAGGGATCAAAAAGAAAAGAGTTCAGCAAGGGTAACTTTTTAAACCACTCTGTCTATTCAAATTGCTATAAATAAGTACAAACAATGGTTTATTATTGCTATGCAGTTCATGTATTGGATGGCATTCATATTTTCACCAAGTTCCCTTTGCACTATTCTGGCAGCAAGAAGAGGGTAGGTCTTGAATTAGAGGTTCAAGTAATGATTTTACATCTCTTCAGCTTCCAACTGCATCCGAAAGAGATTTTGACACAAATGAGAGAAAACTCCCCATTCCACTCTATTTTGGTTAGGAAAGAAAATGTTGTGGAGACAGCAGTGGTGACTGGAGACCTGGGGTTCCTGGTGGGCACCAACCTGAACACAAAACTGAATTGTGCCCTTGCTGCAAAGAATGCTGATGGTATCCTGGGCTGCATCAGACAAAGCATTGCCAGCAGGTCAGAAGTGATCCCTCCCCTCTGCTCAGCACTGGTGAGGCCAAGCCTGGAACAGTGTCCAGTTTGGGGCTCCTTAGCCCAAGATAGTATGGAGCTACTGGAGAGACTCTAATGAAGGGCCACAATCTCCTTGGAGATCTTCAAAAGACATGGTCTGGGACAACCTGTTCTAGGTGGTCCTCCTTGAGCAGAGGGTTTGGACCAGATAGCCTCTAGCAGTCCTTTCCAATCCAAATCATACTGTGATTCCATGACGATTAGAAAGAATCAACTCACTAAACCAAAGTTGTTTGCAAGATTGTGTCTGTTTTGATAAGATTTTTAAGCTAGGAGGTCATCAAAATTTTCTATTTTTAGCTTTCCTAGGTAGAAATTTCACCCTTTTCAGCTCTGCTGGGCCTGAACTGTCAGGTAGGATGAGAAAGATTTAAACTTCTTTTCTGCCTATTTTAGGTCAAAGATTTATCTCATATCTTACTTACCTGTCCAGTCACTACTGTAGGTGAAGTTCTCTTACACCACTTTCTATTAGCAAAAAAAAAAAAAAAAAAAAAAAAGAAAGACAAATAATAGCATATATTTTCAAGACTCATCAAAATTCAGACAAAGGTTGAAACCTCAGTTTATGATTGTGAGATGTTTATTCCTTGGCCAGTTGTATTTGTGACCTATAATTAGAGACAATGTGCTTTCCATTTACAGGAGGACTCATATCTGGTTTATACGTTAATTGCTATTTGATTTAATCTTCAGGTTTAACACGGTAACTTTCCATTACTTTTTTCTTTTTTCTTTTTTTTTTTTGTATGGAATTTTTTGATAACAATATTTAATAACCTTCGTATTGCAGCATTATATGTTTTCCTGTGAAACCATGTCCTAATTTTTATCACATTCCTTACATTGCATTCTACCAACTTAAAATACATATATTTATATATATATATATATTTCTGTAAAAGTTTCACATGCCAAGCTTTAGCATCTCACGGGAATGCACCCACGGCTGGGATTAAAAACAACAGGACCCAAAATCATTGCTAGAGTTAGTATAAATCAAACTGAATTTCATGAGAAGTCAGTAAACTTGAGATATATAAGTAAAGCACATTTTTATGATGTCATTTTTTAAGGTAGAAC
The DNA here is from genome assembly GCA_011074415.1 of Stictonetta naevosa. Taxonomy (NCBI): domain Eukaryota; kingdom Metazoa; phylum Chordata; class Aves; order Anseriformes; family Anatidae; genus Stictonetta; species Stictonetta naevosa. The sequence continues at coordinate 85,262,827 of CM021700.1, read as the reverse complement.
TCCTGAAATGCACTCATTCATGTTAACTTTATAAGTAAAGATATGTCTTAGAGGAAATGCTGGGTTACTGGTTTACCTGGGTGTTTCAGCAATGCAATCAAGACAGAGAAGACACGCTTTCCTGGAGCAACAGCTTTGGTGACCATATCTGTGATTTTATCTGAGAGAAAATGAAAAAATAAAAAAATAGAACAACCTAATCATAAAACAGACAAACTACTTGACAATAGATAATATACTTGTTTTGGCCATTTTTCTTTGGGCAAGGAGTCTGACATCTGTCCATTAGCCTTTCTTTCCAAACCACTTGCTCTTTCTGGAATCTGGAGTTTCCCTACAGGTTCGACTGCCAGGCACAGCAGGCTTGGGGGCTTTTGTCTTGCTCTCTAGTATTAAAATGGATCCTCTCACCAAGGTCTTTCTTCTGGTTGTCTTCACCTAACAAATTTCCTGCTGTTGCAGGGACTAGGACAGTGGTGGTGTCCATAGTTTTTCCTCCTATGCTGCATTGTAATTTTATGGCTGTTGGCCTTCCATGGTAAATGTTCTTAATTCATTAGTGATATTAGGGATTTTTCTGACTGTAATGGCTTTGGGGGGGCAGGTATAGAAACTATGTATTTCTGGGGCTTGCTGGATATTGGCTTCATACCAGCGGGTTCCTCCCAGCAGATTCCTCCCAGTGCTGTCTCCACCACTTTACTGATTGCTAAACACATACATGTTGTATGATGTAAGCCTGAACAGAACAGCATTCATTCACTTCAGTACTGAGGGTCTGATCTACATTACTTACAAATTCTTGACCTTTCAGCAACCTACTTCACTACATCACTTAGGCATTTCATGGTTTCAATTAAAAAAATGTTTTTGAAGTTTCCTCTACTCCTATATACACCATCCTCACAGATCCAGACTCTCCTGTCTACTCTCAGTATATTTTCCTTTGTGATCATTCACTGAGGAAAGTATTGCTTCCATTGAAAACATAACATTTTTTTTTTTTTATATAATTCAGATTTCTATTACTGTTATTTCTTCCTTTCTATCTATTATTCTTGCTGTAATAACAGGTATATCCTTCTGTGTCTGACCAATTGGTCTCTAAAACCAGCTTTTGGCATCCTGGGTTCCTATTAGCTTTTCACAGATTGAAAGTTTTAGAGCAGCTAAAAGACACTGGCAAGAATCATTCATACTTAAAGATAATAATACTAGCCTTAAAAATCAATTGTTTGAAAATGGGCATATAAATAGAGAAAATAAATATCTACAGTTATAATGTTCCTGCATCTCTAATTGGACATTGTTCCCTTCAAAATCACAACCAATTTTCTATTCCTTACACCAGATTTTAACAGTTTTTTTTTTTTTTTTTTTTTTTTTTTTTCCATTTCATGGTTGTGTCAGAGAACATCTGCTTGAAAAACAGACCTGAACTGGTTGGATTTAAATCCATGGCAGCTGCAGAGCTGCAGCAGACTGGTACTTGCCTAATACTGTCTGTTCTCCCTCATGTGAGGGGCCTTTGTCTAAGACACAGTTACCTTCTGCCCATCAATCCTCAGTGGTGACACTAATTTAGGTTATCTATCCTTAATATTCTTTCTACTTTTCATAGAAGCAGTAGGAACTTAAGTATGTCCAAGACTTCTATTCCTCTTTCATTTTTAATTGAAACTGGCCAATTGCAAGCTATTAGTTGGGAATTTAGAGTAAAGTAGCAGACAGTATTTTGTTAGAAAACTGTGTAATATATTAAGAAAAAGAAATCAGGTAAAATGCCAGAAGTAGGGAGTATGCATTGTTCTGAATATGCTAAAAAAAAAAAAAAAAAAAAAAAAATCTTCATATATTTTCAGTTTAGCTCTCTCCGTCCCTGGTTTGCAGAATGAGTTCTGAAATTTGACAAAACCAGGGAAAAATGTGGGTGGGGAGAGGAAAGAAAGCTCGGGGCCTAATGGCTCCTAAATGAATATTTGCCAGATATGGCCATCTTAAATGCTTTTGAAAAGTACATTTTTCTCTGCTCAGTGAATGTGTATTTAAACAGAAATTAACTCCTTTTTGCCACCCACGACCTGGGCTGCTGCCCTGCCTCCTGCCAACAGAGTGGCTGAGCTCAGAGCATCGCCCCAGTCCAGGCACTTAGGGCAAAACCAGACCTACCCTGTAAGATACGTTAGCAAATGCTCTGTGGTGTTGTAAATCCTGCCCCGATAATGCAAGCAGGAGCTTGTCTCAGCTGTGCTTTAAGTGATGGACAGCCAGGCAGGGTGTAGAAGGCAAGGCATTTAATTTGGATGTTAAGGGGAGAAAAGCCAGAGCCAGGGAGAGGAAAAAGAACAAGTTGGTAAAAGGAGCATAATGGGCCTATTTATTAAAGTGATGCCATGAAAGATGACCAAAGGTGACAGAATTTGAATTAATTAAAACAGTAAGGAAAATATTTCTTATCAATTGGAAACCCACCAAGATAACAGCTGTAAAATCTCAAGTATGCTAATATTAACACTGGTGATCAGATCAATTACCAGCACAGGAATCAACACTTTCCCATTTGTGAAAATGCCAAGAAATACATAGCCACAGAATCATGCTGAGAAGTCTTTTAAGGTCACACAGATTTTTCATAGCACATTTCTTATTCTCCTTATAATGCCCTCTCCCCACACCGTTCTATTAATGGCCTTCTGCTGTTCCTTCTGTCTTTGATATATAAGGGCTCTGGTGTGCATCAAAAGCCCCACCTCTGTGGAGTACTGTGAACTGAAGATATCCTGCTTCCCGTCTTCCTTGTAGAGATTTTATTCCTTCTTGACATTAATCATTTTCAGGAACTTCACCACAGAGATGCCCAAACTTCCTGATAGCTGTTATTAACTCCTTTCTCTGCTATACTAGAATAAACTCTGCAGGTCACAATAAATCATTTTTCTATGTATGACTAAATACTTTTTAAAAATGTGATTAAACTTTTTTTCCCACTTGTTTTGGAAAGCATTTGGTAAGAAGCTGCAGGGAGGTTTGCCCTGCCTTTGCTCCCTTTTTCCCAAGCCACTGACTCCAGCCTGGGAGCAAACACAGGGTACTCCCCATACCACCCATGCCTTTACCCTCAGAATAGACACTGGGCTGCAGCATGTGGGGCCTCATGACCCCCAGTACTTTCCCAGATGGAAGTAAGATCTAAGTATCTATCTCCCACCATTGGATCATTTATTTTGTCAGCTGTGTAGGAAGTTTCTCCCCACTGCTCCAATTATGTGAGAAGGCATCTGGAGGGACCATCGAGGTTCACTTTATTTATTTTCATTCCCCAGGCAGTTCTTTAAAGACACTGTTTAACGTCCAGAATAAACTGACAAGTGGGATTATGGGACTGATTGTAGATATTTATATATATATATGTGTATGTAGATTGCAAATATGCATGTATACAGATATACATGTCTGTGTATATATCCTAAAGAATTCCTGAAGTTTCCCATTTCTGGAAGGTGCACATTATGTTATTCTCATAGACAGAGATACGAGCTAAAAACAAAGGAAACAGTCAGTCAAAATGATATCTGGAAGACAGGACATCTCTATGGCATGTCTAGCAGCAATAAGCACAACCTACAGTCTGGTTCCTTTGGGAACAGGCACCACATCTTAGGTGTTTTCCACAGATGGACACCTGACTACTGGAGTTAGCATCCCATGAATGGGCCATTGCATTACTGTTTCTAATTAAATCAGATGTACTGCCTGGTCCCTGTCTCCTGCCTTTGAATATGAAAACTTAAGCTTATCATACAGTGCTGTCTTCATTCTTATGGGTTTGCAAATATTGAGCTGAAGCAAGAAGAATTTCTAAAAATGCACATCCAACATTTTCTTGTTCACTCACCCGCCCCCCAAAATAAAATAAAATCACATTCTTGTTAGGAATTTCAGACACTATACAACAGATACATTTTTTTAAAATTATTATTATTTTTAAAATACAAAATTTTGTAAATTATTTTGAAAAATATCTTCAAGCTGTTCTGTAAAGGTCTTTCTATTATTGCCTCAAGTGTTCTCAAAAAAAACCTTAACATAACTAATAGAGCTGAAATATTTTGAAATATGAACATTTTTTTTTTTTTAATGATTTTATTCAAAAAGTGATTTAATTAAATATGGATCTCTGGTTAATGATTATTCTACAAAAATGTTATATGAAATGTGTGACATTTTTGTTTCTTAAAATACAACATTTTAATAAATTACAGTAAACCATAAGAACTTGTGAATATGAATGCACAAATATAAGAATTTTCAATAAAATGTTCAAAAATAATTTGAATACAATTTGTTTAATAATATAGTGTTTCAAAATCTGTTTTATATGCTACACATTTCACAAAAATTAAAAAACAAAACAAAACAAAACAAAGAAAAAAACAATAACAAAGAATATAGAGAATAATTAGAAAAAAGATCTGTTTTTAAGAGAGGACATTTGTTGAGCAATAACAAAAAAATTAGTAGGGATTTCTACACACCTTCAGAAAAATTGTATTCTTCAAAAGAGATATATCTGAGGCCTTGATGCAAGTACAGCCTTTTCCTCAATTTCTGCCCTGGCAGAGATTTAGCATATTATACGAACCAGAAGTGTGTGGGGAAGAACTGCTTTTATCACTCAGCAGTATGCTGGTAGCTATAAGTTGTTAGCAATAAGTGATGCAATTAAGTGTTTCTTAGAGTGATCTTCATACATAATTATGGTTCAATTTGGAACTAAGCATCACTAATAACACTGTACCTGCTCTGTAATTAGGTGACTACCTCATATTTCTGATGTACTCACAAGCTCAGCAGCAAGAACAAGCTACTCCACAGTACTGTAAAAAGCCATCTCTCACTGAGACACAATAGACACCAGCTAGTCAATACAAAATGTATTTTAAACGCTCTTTCAAGAACTAGCAGTGATGACAACAACTATTTTTTCCCCAAGTGTACAATTAAATTTCAAACTTGAATGTCTTGTTGATTTTCAATAAACATTTTATTATAAATTTCAATACCTCTCAAGTGTGTAAGGTGAGACATTATTCATTATAGACATCACAGTGGACACAGAGAGACCTCAGCAACCTGCTGAGGAAGCAGCTGCTCACACTAAGCATCAGAGACCCTTTGCAGAGGGACATGTCCCTGTGGTATCTGTTATGTACCATGAAGCAGACCCATGGATCTATATGTTTATGATGCATTATTCATAACTGCCCAAGGCTTTTTGTGATGTCAGTACTTCAGATAAAGAAAAAAAAAAACAAAAACAAAAAAACAGTAAACAATTAGCCAGAGAAGGACAAAGATGTTGGAAAAGGTATTTTTATGTAGACAGCATCTGGGTTTCGTTATAAATCTTTCTATCTTTCCAAGAAGAACAAGGGAGACTTCGATTTTGCTAGAAAAAGTTGATTGACAAGAATGAGGTTTCCAAGTAGCTGAAGATTTGGATTTTGTTCCAGCATTGAACCAGTTCAATTCCCCAGCTAAAAAGTTGCTGCTGCCTCAAACTTTTCTATACCAACAACAGCTCCTCAGCGGGGCACCATCACACACCTGTGCCAACACCTGGAGGAGATGCCATGATGGGCACCACTCGGATGCCACCAGCAGCCACCACTGTGACAGCAGCATTTGGGAGAGTTGCATTACCCTGCACAGCCCCATCTGTCAACGTGGATGTCTGGTAAATAACGTTCCTTGAGAAGTGTCTAGGGCAGGGGAACCTCTCTCTGGCGTTAACCCTGTTAAGACACCAGCTACTGAGCTAAGGATGTCTGCTGCAAGCAGACAAAGTGTGCTGCTGCAGTGGGAACACACCTGTCATGGTGCGATGTCTGTTCTCCCTCACATTACAAGCAGCCCGGCCGTGATCACCATGACCTGTGGTCACCCAGAGTGAAAAAACTGTCACCATTTATATTGTCTGTCTCGGCTGTGTGCCTGAGCTCTGGACCCGAGTGCAATTTTTGTAGGTACCATAAACATTAATAACAGCAGTGAATATGAAGACAGAGAGCTGCTCTGCGAGTAATTACAGGTTTTTCAAATAACATAATTTCCTAGTTAACATTAGGAAAGTGACTGAGAATTGCTATAAATGTAAACATACGGATGTGGGTGCCTCTTTCCTGATATCAGCATTTTTCCTGCAAGCAATTCAAATGAGAGAAGTGCAAAAGGAATTTATTTTTAGAGTGTGGTTTCCATAAACGTTTATAGGGCTGAATGAAGTAATGCAGAAATTTTCAAAATAAAGAGTACAGTCACCTTGAAATGTACACTAATACTAATTTTAAATAAAACTCACAGCTCCCTTTTAGTGCAAACATTTTTCAAAATATTGAGCTGAATGGCAGAGAAGGATTTGGACCTTTCTAATTTTTTCTTCATAACCTGAGCACTGGCTTTTTTCATGGGTCCGTTGGCTAGTGAACATTCCTTACCATCTTTGCTGAACTTCAGTTGGCACAGCAGGCACAATGGCAGAGAAGAATGAAATCTCAATGCTTCCTTGAGGTGAAAGACAACAATAAAGGAATTTTCTGTAGCCATATAAGATTTTATTTTCCCCTAAGCCATCTGCCTTCCTGTTTTGTCCACCTGCAAAGCCCATATTGCAGATTCATGTATATTTGCGCACATGTACTTAAATCAATGGATTATAAAGGGGAAGAGCTGAGGTACTGGCTCACACGCTCCACCACTGGCTCAGCTGTGTTGTCCCTTCATCTGGGGCAAGCATTAGCCTCCTCAAATATGACATATGGAGTGAAGGAATAAAGGGCAATGAGGTCTTAAATCCATCCTTGTGGATGCTGTAGTGGGTTTACATGGCAAGGTTTTGGTAGCAGGGCGCCATAGAGGTGGCTTCTGTGAGAAGGATCTAGAAGCTGCCCCATGTTAGGTAAGGGCCCCACTGCTGACCAGAGCTGAGCCAGTAAGTGATGTTGTTTTGCGCCTCTGTGAGAACAGATTTAAGACAGGGGAAAAAACGCTGTGCCACACAGCAGCTGGGAGAGTGAAGGGAGTGAGGAACAGCCTTGCAGGTGCCAAGGTCAGTGAAGAAGGAGGGGGAGAGGTGCTCCAGGCGCCAGAGCAGAAATCCCCTGCAGCCTGCGGTGAGGCCCATGGTGAAGCAGGCTGTCCCCCTGCAGCCCCTGGAGTACCACGGTGGAGCAGGGTTCCACGCTGCAGCCTGTGGAGGAGACCACGGTGGAGCAGGTGGACCTGCACCAACGGAGACTGCGGCCTGTGGAAGACCCCTGCTGGAGCAGATCCCGGGCTGGAGCTGCAGCCCATGGAGAGGAGACCACGCAGGAGCAGGTGACCTGGCAGGAGCTGCTGCCCGTGGGTGACCCAGGTTGGAGCAGTTTGGTCCCAAGGGATGGACCCCGTGGTACGGACCCATATCTGGAGCAGTTCTTGAAGAGCTGCTGCCTGTGGGAAGCTCACACCGGGTCAGTTCAGCAAGGACTGCACCCCATGGGAGGGACCCCACAGCACAGGGGACGAGAGTGACTGAGAAGGAGCAGCAGCAAAGCGCTATAGACTAACCATAACCCCCATTCCCCCATTCCCCTGCACCTCTCGGGGGGAGGAGGTGGAAGAGGGTGGATGGGGGGGGGGGGGGGAGGTGCTTTTAATTTCTTTCCTTTGTTTCTCACTTCTCTAGCTTGTTAGTAATAGGCAATAAATCTTACTATCTCCCTATGCTGAGTCTGTTTTGCCTGTCACGATAATTACTGCGTGATCTCCTGATCCTTATCTCAACCCTTGAGCCCCTTTCATCGTATTTTCTCCCTGTTCCTCTTTGAGGAGGGTGAGTGAGAGAGCGGTTGTGGTGGAGCTCGGCCGCCCACCTGAGTAAAACCACCACAGATGCTAGCTGGAACCATAAATATGCGTGAATTTTAGAACATAAATTGTCAGAACTGCAGTTTGTGGTGATTTTTCTACAGAAGCACACGTGGGGAAATGAGCACACAAGTTCTCATGGGGGCAATGGTCCTAGTTTGATACCATGTGCACTTATTTCACTTCACCAGGAAAGCTCATATGGGTGAACAATGACAGTCAGGAAAACCCTAAAGGCTAGAAGGAAGAGTTTTGCAATTGGAGAGGCTAGAAAATACCCCAGTGAGGACCCTCAGTGGAAGAAATATGACAAGTTCACTTGTGCTATGAATAAAGGTGTCTTACTGGAACAAACAGGTAAAACCATGATTTTAAACAGCTTTAGCCCCCTAATGATTTGTGCTGGATCAACAGGGTACAAGCATCCCCAGGAACATTTCCTTTGATTTCAGTAGGTTTGGGAACAAATTTTTCATGTCCTCATCAGATCTATTGAGAAATTAGGCTAACAAAAGGTGAACTTCCCAGAAAGATTACAATTCCTTAGACCTGGTTAAAAGATAGGTCTTTATTTCATTATTTTATTTTATTTTGTTTTGTTTTGTTTTGTTTTGTTTTATTCCATAGGCTCCAAATGACAGGATTGTGCCATCTAATTCACCAGATAACAGAGAATTACAAGCAGTGCTGTCATGTGCTTTTTGAGTCAAAAGAATATTTTTTCCTCTTCTGGTCATTCACTTTTTTTTTTTTTTTTTTTTTTTTTCCCATCAGTATCAGGTTTAAGTCCCACTATACAGTTTCTTCTCACCAACACCAAGGAAGAAGAGGGTGATGCCTGCACACACTGGCTTATTAGGAACAGTTATGAGTAACAGCAGTATAAATTGGCTAAATTAAGTTTTGCCATTAACAAAAATGATAGTTGGAGAAATAAAGTCCACTCACTTGCTGAAGATGAATGGATTGATGCTGTAGTAGAAACAGCTGCATGTGGCAAATCAAACAAAGTTTCAGGATGCAGAGATCGCATCTGGGAAGCTGGACAGAGAAATGCTGTCATACAGGTCAGAGCTCTGTTTAGAAGCCTACTGGGTTTCTATGACTTAGCTTCCTTACAGGGAACCTTCAAAGGAAAGCCCAAAATGAGAATGCCTTACTAGTTTCCAGATACCTTCTTTATGGGTTTCCACCTTATCAACTGAAGTGAAATCTCTGTGGGATGCTGTCAGCCGAGCCAATGTCTCTTAGCAGGAAGCTGACTGGTAGGCAGAGAGAAAATTAAATAAGGCACTTGGTGTATTGGCAGCTCATAGAGCCAGGGTGAAATCAGAGCCATTGCAAACTAAGCTGTCTTCCCATGTGGAAAGGAGAATAGAAAAGATCTCTTTCTGTTGGCTCCCTCAGATGAAGCTAAAGCTTCGTTTTTTGGGGGATGCCGAATCTGTATTCTGAGTTTAAAAATGAATACTGCAGGTTTGGTGACATATTTTTGGGACAGATACAGGGAGGAATGGAGGCTACAAGGCCAGATGAACAAGACATTAACAAAATTAGAAAAAGGACCTTCAAAAGATGCAACAGACTTTCACACCAAACTCAGCTCTCCTCAGAATGAACAGTAGCAGCGCTGAGCTGAGCCAGAGGGCCATGGAAGCAAAGCTGATGGTTTAAACTCCTGACCTGGGATGTGCCCAGCATTTTCTGGCAGATAGGAATCTCCTGGAGAAGATTCAGAGCATGTAGGTTATGCAGTCATTAAGCTATTAAATGAGGTGCTCTGAATCATGCTCTGCAGGAATGTACCTATCTCTATTCTCTACCTGTGCAGCCTAGATTCCCAATTTAGGTACAGAGAATACCAACCTGAATAATCAACAGAACGCTTACTGTTGGGCAATCATGTACAGGGATTTATTCTTTTCAAGGATAGTGTGAAGCCAAGGAAAATTAAGCCTGCTCCTGAAGATACCCAAAGCACCCAAGTAGCATTTTTGACTTCACTGTACTGACTGATAGTTGTGAAGTGACTACAGAATGCATGTTTCAGTTAAAGTTATAAAAGTACTTCATATCCTATAAGATTTTTTTTTCCAAATAATAGTATTCATCAAAAGCCTCAAGACATATAACTCAACCCATTAATCCAAAAGAACATTATATTGTTCCAGTAGATATTGATAGTTTGTTGGTTTTAATTTTCTGATAACATTGTATTTTTGGTTCTTTCATACAGTTTTAGTTTGTTAATGAACTAGACATTGTCCTAGAGTCAAAAGAAATCTGTATTCTTTGTGCATATGCACAGCAAGTTCCTCTGGGCTGCTCACCTATGAGTAACTTTATTTACAGCAGAAACAGCCAGACAGAGAGACTCACGTTGAGATCGGGCGTAGGCAAGCATTCTTGGCAGGAGCTTGGCATGGCTGCATCACTCAGAAGCATGAGCTTCAGCAGCATTTGTTTATATTTGAGGCACAAATATATTTTTCAGTTCCTGAATTCCTGCTTTCCAATGTACTTTAATAAACTGTAAAATTAAATGAAGCCAACACAAGATGATTATAAAAATAAAATTAAAACCAATGTGTATCCTGTCAAGATGGTATGCAGAGCATCCACTTGTAGTGCAGAGGGCCCTATGTGCCCACATATTTTCTAGAGTCTTCATGCTCTCTATAGAAAGAAAATTTAAAGAATGCAAAATTATTGATTAATAAATGTCATAGGAATTACGATTGTTTGAATAGAGCATGTTTTAAAGGGACAAATACCATGATGTTCTTAACTAGGACTTTCACTTGCAGTGATGTTGCTCTATGCCAAATTGCATAGGAAAGGCTTTGAATTTTCTTTTTCTCTCTGTCAGGGATTTTGACAACACGCAGCATGTCAGCTGTGAAAAATGTTTGTCTGTTTGTTTGTTTTGTAGCTGGAGAAAGCCAGGATGAAAGTCTTGGGGTGTGGTGCACTATCCTCTACCCATCAGAAGGTAACAGTAGGCTCCAACTCAAAGACCTACCATGGCTGGCAAACATGTCCACTCTTATATTCATTAATAATAATAAAAAATAATAAAAAATAAATTAATAAATAAAAATTTAAAAATAAAATAAAATAAATAAAATAAAATAAAATAAATTAACATAAAATAAAATAAAATAAAAATACTAGTAAAGACTAGTTATTCCTGTAGTTCATTGTAGTTTCAGGTATCCCATAGATTCCAGTGTTCTTATCAAGTCAATTAAAATACAAGATTAGGGATATCCAGCTACCCTGGAGGTACTCAAGCCCCTGTGCCAGCTCTTCTGAGCCACCCACCCAAGCCTGTCATAAACATGCAGGAAAACCAGTCCTCCACCTGGCTTAGTAACAGAATGAGTTGATGTCATATAGCGGCTCATTGGAAAGGTTTAATGTATTTATCACTAAAATGGATTTTCAGCCAATTTGTTTGGTTTTCTGTGTTTATTCTGTAAGGTTAATTGTGGCAAGGTTAGTGTTTAGTAGCTGGAAATCATGTGTTTTATGATCCCAAATAGCTTATTATCATTCTTAACACTTATTTCTTAATCTAATGCTACTTGGACTCATATTTATTTAGTGACAAATTAAACCTACTGAACTGCTTGAATTTCAAAGTAAGAGGAACAAATTGATACATTAAAACTTGCCTTTTCATTTTAATGTCTTGGGTAAGTCTAAAACAAGAGCGCGTTCGTTTGTTATTTCTTTCCTGGTGGGAGACAAGTGAAATTATGTAAGCATGTTGCTTTACTGTGTTTTGATGTAGATTTTTAAATGTTATCGGAAAACAAACAAACAAAAAACAACAACAACAACAACAACAAAAAAAAAAACAACAAAAACTTGGAAATAACTTGGAAGAGAACCTCAAACAAAGGACTCTTAGTTTCTTGCTATATTGACATAGAATACAAGCTATCAGGCAATTTTCCATATCTTTCTCCTCAGTTATTTTATCTGCTGTGACACAGAATCCAAGGAAGAGATGGGAAATAGTGCTACCTTTAAACTTACCTTTCCTCTGGCCATTCAAGGAGGATTCAGCTGTGGGGCTTTTCTCCTTCACAGTGAAGAAAGACAACAAATGTACAAATCTCATGTAAGAGAGACAGACATTAGACAGACATAGATAATAAAAAAGGAATCATAAGAAAAAGAAAATAAGAAAAAAAAAAGAAAAAAAAAAGAAAAAAGAAAAAGAAAAGAAAAAAAGGAAAAAGAAAAAACAACCATGGTTTCTTCTAACAAGTTAGTGTTATTATGCATGTGGTGGAGAGCTCAGTGTGGATTATATTTGGAAGACCTGAGTCAAACTTATCTCTAAAGGAATAAAGACTTCAGTGACCTCCCTATCACCATTTGTTCATACTATCTAAATTTAGGCAGCTTCTTACCAGCTGCATGGAGATTTCAGACCATCCAGAGAGTTTCTGTAAACTATATAAATCATTTATAAATTGTATATATATAATTATATCCACAAATATATGTAAATTTCATATACAAGGATGCTTGCCACCTAACTCTGGATTTAAGATACTGTCTGTGGAGTTGGTGCTTAAAACTGAGGTATTGCAACATCTATCACTTTTATCAGATTTTACTCCTAATCCAATGCAGAGTTCTATTTATCCGTGTCTGTTTCCTCATTCAAATGTAATGATCAAAGATAAGCGAAGCATAATGACATTTATGAAAACAAGCAGTCCCTCTAGGCAGCATGGAATATACTGTGTGGAAATTTTTGTCCTCACCAAAAGAAATCTAATAAAAATCAGCACAAGTGGAATAATTTCCTTCACTGCTCTTACACAGCAGCCAAAATGCACTAGGAGGGGAAGAGTGAGAGTTTTTGTCTAATAAACCATTTTTCAGCTGTCAGGCATTAACAAGAAGCATAATTTATATACAAGTTATAACATAGAGTGAATGAACATTTCAAAGTTGAAAATTTTAGAGTGGCACTAATAAGTTAGTCATATAGCTTTGCAAAAGACAGTAAATACAGACTTTTTTTTTTCTGTCTAGTTTGTGCATTTTGTAATTTTTAATATTAGGCCCAAGATTAAATCTGTTTCTTTGTAAAGTAAAGCCTCTTCTGTCTGTGAGCTTGATAGAGGAATTACTTGCTAAAGGTCTATTGCCTGTATTATATTTTATTTTATTTTTACTTTTTTCATGTATGAAATCAGAGTAGGTGATCAAAATGGTCCTGCCAGGTTTCAGTTGTGAATAGAAATGAACAAAACTGACACGACAATGGAAGTTTTCTTATTTTATTTTTTAAAAACTTGACAGGCAAAAAAATGCAAATTTAAACCTAGAACAGTGCAACATTTAATGTTTTATGAGCACCTAACTCTCACAAAACCTTTTGAAATTCGTAGCTATTTTTTCCTTACATTTTAAAACAAATTGGTTCCAGTTTTTGCACTTACTAATTTTCTCACAGAATAATTTATATCTTCAAAACAAAAGAATGCCGACATTTAGACAAACCACTGAAAAATAATTACTCAGAGTTTTCATTAAATAACATTAAGGTTCTCTACACAGCTTGAGACCCTTTGCGGGATTCAAGAGTGTTGAAATCTTCCTTAGTCCTGGGGCCTCAGGGTGGGACCCCAGAAACACAGGCATGTGGACTTCTGTGTCAGCCTGAACGCTACCACAGCATAGTGGCCAAAATGGCTTTTAGTGTAGAAGTCATTCAAGAAAACATGCTTCTTGCTGCCTGTTGGAAATTGCAAACTTATTTCAGGATATTAACTACCAGAAGTCTAATCTTTTAGTTCGATACAACTTGTCCAACAGCTGACCAACACTTGAATCTTCCCTAGGAACTTTACTAGGGACTAGATTTCCAGGAAGATCTATTCTTTTATTTTCCTGGTAAATCTAATTATTCACTTGCTAAATAAACTTATAAACTTGCCTTTTTTAAAAAACAAACAAACAAACAAAACCTGGACATATAAGCATGATTGATCCAAACATTAAAAGAAAAGAGAGGAAATATCTATATGTTTTTGATTTCACAGTAAAAACAGGGAAAACTGATGAGTATTTTCGGAATGATTAATTTATTATTCAGTTCCTTCACTTATGATACTTTGTATTCCATCTCTTACCTAAACCAGGGATGTGCTATTTTATTTAAACTAATGACCTTTTACCATTCTCTATGGTCATGCAAAACTCCCACTGACTTCAGAGGTCAGGGACAGTGATTCTAGGACCACGGGATTTGACTCATGAAACATTACCCACAGCTACACTTGGGTGTTTATATAATGAGACACTCAAAATGAAACTTCTGCCCCAGGAATCCAAAGAGTCTCCATGTAATAGTCAGATTTGAGGAGTTTATGCACATTTACAGCTCATGCTATTATAAACAAATTGAGAAGACCACTATAAAGGCTTAAACCTCAATACAATAAAAAGAGACAACCCTAGTAAAGGCTACAGTTTATTCCTTTTTCATTCAGTGATACCTTTTTCTGACAAATTCACATATGCTTCACAGTATCTTTTGCAAATGGAGACTTGCACTGGCAATGGGAACACTCATTAATTTTTTAAAAAGCAGAACAAATTCTAGAGTATTTATGTCGGTGAAAGAGGAAATTTAAGCAATGAATAAAACAAAGACATGCAATAAATGAAATGGACACTGAACATGCTAGCTACAGAATACATTAAAAATATGGGAGTTACACTATTTTTAAAAATGAATGTAAACATGTCTAAACTATATATTTATGACTTCATCACTATTAAAATCTTTTAACTTTAATATACATATTTTCTCTTTTTTTAGAAAGCTACTAAGTGAACTAATCACTTCTAAGATGAGAAGTAAAGACAAAGATGAACACAAAGAAGTCAATATCACAGGATAAAGTTTATAAAAAATAGGAAAGTGATGGCTAGGGACAGAGAGGTGCACAGGCTGATGTTTTGATTCATACATTTTCCTCAGTGGGATAATGCCTCTGACTCAATACTGCTCACAGTCTGAGGCAGATTTACAAAGACACTCAGCTCACTGTCCTCCAGGGTCACCTAAACAAGACCTTGCTTTACAGTGGGCACTCTCAAACTTTGCTGCTTCTACAAAGCTGTTCCCCATTCATGGGTTTCTAGGGAAGCTAAGCTCTCCAGGGGTCGGCCTCAGCTGTAGGTGTTGAACCCCTGACAGTATATGTAGTCATGAACTGTTCTGAAAGCATGATCCCATAGACATGGTGCAGGCATGTTTGCCCCCAGGAGGCATGGCAGCAGGCAATCTCCCAGCTAGCATTGACTTTGACCCAAAAGAAAATGTGGCAGATGGTGAAGATGTGCTGACATTCCATCTTTATATTGTACCCGACATACATTGTTTGGCTAAAAGTAATACACATTTTTAGAGATGCCATCATTCACATTATGGATAATGTCATTAATTTATTAAAACTGAAAGAAAATTTGGAATCAGCTGATTCTCCAGTGTGTTCTTTTTATTTATTTTTATTTTACACTAATGATTAACTGGTTAATGGTTTATAATCAGATTTCAATGAAAGTTTCTGTAAAATTGACATTGAAAGCATTTCAGAATAAACAAGACTGGAAACAGTGCTAAGAAAATCAATTAATAATGAATGGAGTGGTATTAATTGTAGTCAAAATGTGATCTCCCTTGCTATCTAGGAACCACTCCAAAAGAATAAAGAAAGCAAGCTGAAAGCAATACATGGTGGAAGTGAGAGTTAACAAACCATCTGAAAGTCTCCCAGATCCTTATCTGTGTGATGCTGAACAACTTTCACTCCTATCACCATCAAGCAGTGCAGAAGCTCCTCTCACCTGGTGGGAAAATACTTAATCAGGCTACCTTGCAGGGCTGGACTGCTACTGTCCAGTGTGGGTCAGCAAATTTAAACATTTTCAGTGTCATGGATAATTCATCCATGGGTTTGTTCACCAGTTCTTGTTTACATTAATTTAAAAATGATAGGCATCATATTTCCTGCTGGGTATTCATAACAGATTAGAAGAGCAGAGGACACAAGGAAAGACAATGGAAACAGACCCCAGATGCATTGAACCCAGCTGCAGAAATAGACCTGGGATTATTCCTGGGGATGCCACAGGATAATAACTATACAGAAAAGTATTTAAAAATACAAAGGAAATACTAGTGCAAAGCACTATTAGACAGACAGAAACTTGGTACCTAAGGTGCAGAAGCAAGTCAGAGAAGCAATCCACATGGCAGAGAAGCATTTATGAGAGGAAAGACAGGAATGGTGCAGAGGGAATGAGGATAGAAGAAAAGGTTAACCTCATACTTTCCAAGAAACATGCTTGCATTTTATCCTAAAAATAGTTAATAATAATTACATACAATTGCAACTGCTGCAGTTACTGTAAGTAACTGCAAGTTTACAAAGAGATGAGTGTACAAATTTTGTATTTATTTATATGCTACCTATCCTATAACAAGTTTGGAAATTCCTGACTAACAACAGCTTCACAAGATGTCAAAGTGACCTTGCCCTTTCTGCTTACTCATCTGTTTTTCCATTTTCAAAATGCTACTTCACTAGAGGGATGCTTATGGTTTTCATCTGTAGTAAATGAGTCAATTCTCCAATCAAAATCACAGCCTAAAGCACTTTCATGGCATCCTTCATGCCAAGCTCCATAGAATTTATGTAATGAATTTCTACATTGACCCCATCATTTCCCTGGTGTTGTTCTGCCTGAAAAAAGCTCTGAAGTAGCTTGTGTTTTATTAACAGAAATTCAGACGTGGTCAAATTTGGTTTCTCAATGTTGAAAGCATTTTATTCACAGAGTATTTCTTTACCTTCAAATTTAGAATCTACATTCCACAACATATTTAAGTCCACTCTGAAAAAAAAGAGTAAAATAATAATAAACAAATAAATAAATAAATAAACAAAAACCAACAACAGCACAAAAACCCACAACTGAAGACTTACTTGATACATCACATGAAGGTTTTACGTACAGTTTTGGTAGAGCAGAAATCTTAAAGAGAAGCTGTGTGAGAAAAAGATTTTACCTGAGCCAACACAGCAGGCAAACTAATTTGGGTGTCATAGTCTCTCCCATTTGCTGAAACAGCTAAAATTAACTTTATTTTACCATTCACTAACAACTCAATAATTCCTGGAAAGGCTTCATGTCTTCTTCCCTCTGAAAAAAAAAAAAAAAAAAAAAAAGCAAAAAAAAACAACGAAAAAAAAAAGGTCAAAAAAAAAAAAAACAAGGCAAAACAAAACAAAATAAAACAAAAAGTTAAAATGTTGTTCTATGGCTGAACATCTGAACATCTGTATTTGTTCACCTTTTCTTCTTCCAGCATCCTTTAGGGGTACTTGTGACCCTAGTCATCAGCAATGTTTTGATTCATATATATTCATGTTCTGAATGATGACTTTAGGTTTTCACCAAAACTACCTTAATAAAGCATAGGGTTTTTGTTTGTTTATATTTGTTTTTTGTTTTTGTTTTTCCTGAAATAGGAGGAGAATAGATAAGATCTCTCAGCACTTTGAGGCAGCTCACCTAACCTTCCACTGTATCTATAATTCAGCACAGTGCAAGACAAGATGATTTGTGACAAATAAAAATAAATAATGCATGCTTTCAGGGAAAAAAAAAAAAAGTAAAAAAAAAAAAAAGTGTGGAACAAGATACACCATGCTTTCATGCTTTTAAAAAAATGACCAAAGGAAAAAGGGGGAAAAGATTATTTATCAAAATATGCAGATATGGGATTGTCTAAGTTCAGAAGTTTGAAAAATAAAATATTCATAGCCCAGTAATTGGGATAGTCCCATATAAACACATGGAAAAACAAACAAATAAACATTACCAACAACAAGAAGTATAGTATTTTGTTTCCTCTAGCTGATACAAAATTCACCCTGAAATTGCTATCAAAGAACTTAGACAAGGTTGATCCTTTCACTCTCCCAGGATATTTCTGACTGCTGGTCAAAATCCAAAGGTGTTAAATTCTTACCATTAAACACCAGATCTTACCATTAAACTTCCAGATAAATGAAGAAACTGATGCATTATCTTAAAATCTATCAATCAGAATTTAAAATTATTTCTGATATAAAAGAAATTAAGATGATTTTTCCTCTGTGAAAGTTTTTGACTACCATTTTACCTGTTTTCTATGAAAGCTGTCTACATAATGGAAGCAACTTTTAAGCATTAGTTGCATATTCAACTACTTATTATCCAGTATTAGTTCAGATATATTTAAAGGGAGATTGTTAGCTGCTGCTTGGACCATATTGTTTATAGTCTAGTGTGAATAGAAGGACAGTTCAAAGGTAACGGTCAAAATTTTCAGATGTAGACATATTTTTCATATTTATTTTAGTGAAGCAAACAAGCAGTTATGATTTGTATAGGGAATTTCCCGTACTGGATATATATATATATATATAAATAAAAATAAAAAATCAGAAAATCCCCATTTGAAAGAAGAGCAAAAGACATGGAAAATCAAATAGTTTCTGCATGAGGACTGATTAAACAGGTCAAAAAAAAACATAAACTGGAAGGGACATGACAAAGTAAGCAATAAAACAGATACATATATTTTACATGAGAGAAGAAAAGAATACAGGCTATAGATATTCAATGCTACCTCCTCTAAAAAGACTAAGTAAGCCTAAATGTAAAGGATGAAAATTATCTGAAGTACTACGAAAGGAATCTGGAAAGCTCTTTGTCAGAGAGTACCACAAAATTTTATATTGGTTCGAGAGGAGACCATCCAACTATCCAAATTTATCACAGAAAACTACATGAATAGGTCTTAATAATAATATAAAAATATGCAAACTTTGGAAATGAAGAGTAATCTACAGCAATATCATTAGGTCTATATTGTTCTGTTATGATTTTCTGTCAAGCATGGAAACCACCTGGAAAGTGTGACTGCTAAACATGATCTAACATGAAGGGCAGAAGAGATATTTCTAGGTGTTATGTGAGCAAAACAGTGTGAGCAGTAATGATTTTTAACCAGAATATTTTGGATGGATTCAAGGGGAATTGTGAGAAGTAAAGTAAGGATGTGACTTCAGCTGGCTGAACACAAGCCTTGTCCATGTCTTGTAAAAGGTTTTTTAGTCAGTCACTGGAAAACAGAACAATGTCAACAGGTAAGAGCCAAGGCACAGGGAAGGAAGAGAAAATATAGATTTCAAAGGTAAAGTAAACCTTAGCGGGGGGCCCGAAGAGATCCTGAATATGAGAGGTGGGTTTAGACATTTACATGTGCAAATGGCTGTAATGGTCTCTCCCCATGGGGTCAAACTCTGAAGGGAAAAAAAAAAAAAAAAAGAGTGGGGCTACTATGTATATAATAAAGACAGTGAGTATCAGAGTATCAAGAGGACAGAAAAGAAGCAAGCAAGAGAAAAATAAATAAATAAAGGACTGTAATTTAGAGCGTTGTTTTTTTTTTTCTTTGCATACCAGATTAAAAAGATAATTAAAAAATCTCATTTTAGCAAGGTAAAATACGAAAGTGCATTGCAGAATAGGATCACTTCTTGATTAAACTCATAAGATAGTGGTTAGAGACATAAGTATTCTTTATATTACTCTCAGAAAGCATGCATTCATGTTTGCAGACCTATTTTATCCAAATGGAGATTAAATTTTTGAAGAATCAGCCAGTGGCCAATTTTGTGTCCAAACTGTGCATTAGTTGTTAGATCTGTGCAATGAAGTGCAACCGGCTGTTGCTTCCCTCTGGCCACTGTGAATTATTAATTGCTGTTTATCTCAGAATTTGTTAGTCCTTGGAGAATTTCATTAAAGAAAATGACACAAAGAGAATGAATATTTGAGATACCAAGTCCTCCACTTCCAGACTTGTTGTTCAGACACATCTGTTCACACAATAATATAATTTCAAAGCCATTAAGGTCTGTTTCAGAACAGCTTTACAACTATGAATCTCTGTGAAAATAGCAATCACAGGTGTGTCACAGGTGTGACACAAAATTGATTAAGTCATAAAGAATGTACACTGTAGGCACAATTTTTTAAAGAACATGAAACAAAATAATCAGTTATTTCAAAATATTTCAACACTTCAAATTCTTTGATAATCCATTGATACCTGAGTTAAAGTTTAGACATTGTTTGGTGTTAAAAACCCACTTTTCTTTAGATCTGCAAGCTGATCTCCTGGTAAGCTTTGGCACTATTTGAAAACTCAGGCCCATTGTATGCAGATCTCTCTTTTTCTATGAACCTGATTTAATACTTCAAAAGGAATAGTCTTTCAGCACGTTATTTCCCAGTGTTGAAGTCATGCTTATTTGCACCTACACAAGAAGATTAACATGATGTAATACTCAGAGTGCAGAAGTAATGAAATGCTGTTAACTTGCCAAACCATTACAGAAAAATCTATTGCTATCTAAGAAGGAAATACAATTTCATATAAGGTTTTCTCATATGTAACAGAGATGAACATCAGCAAAACCAAAATAGGATTATTCCAGTTACAAATATAGATATATGTATTATTGCAAGAATGACAATAAACTGGAGGAGTTAATCGGTGATTTACACTTGACTGATGATACACTTTGGAAGTACAAGGCACTAATTTCATTGTCATGAATGAGACAGAACGTTCCAGTTGCTAAGTTCACCAGGAAAACATTCCTCAAGAAACTTTTTCACAAATGCATTCAGAAGAACCTTTGTTCAATTCCTCAAGATACTAAGAACAGTTATATAAGATATAGGGTCATAGTTTGCTTCAGATTCCCCTTGTCCAGCAAAACAGTTGTTTCACTATGATTCTGAGGCTGTTAAAACAGCCTTGTAACTCCCAGTGCTGAAATAATCCTAGCTTCACAGTAGCTTCATGACATCCCAATATATTTTGTGCAGCTTAGCAAGACCTTGCCTCTACAGCACAGGTGATGGCTACTAATTGAATCTTGCCTACTTGCCTTGTAATTGAAAGACACACCTACATCTGACCATTTCTTTAGAGCTCCAGCTTGTACTAAGAAGTAACAGTAGACATAGACAATATCAGATTTAAATTAGAAAACAGAAAATGAACCACAGAAAGAACATAAAATCAGAAGAATCATCTTATCTTCCAAATTATGTCAATAAAAGCTTCAGAGATATAAGTCAGCCTGGTTAAGCCTTTGCTACAGGGATGCATTGGCACACACAGCCCATGTTTCATCATGTAGGGTCAGGTCAGTGGGCAGCCATAGGATACAACCATGCTGGGACACATGGTTGTACCATGCTTCTCCTCCCATATCAAGTAAACTCTTTGTGCTTGCAATACTACTCTGCAAAGAACAGCCATGAAAACAATGCAGAAAAACAGCTCCTGCTTTTGGAATGAAAAGCAGAGACAAAATTCCCAGTTGCCTTAGAAACCACACATTTATTTACTTATTTTCTATCTTTAAAAATAAATAAATATATAAATAAAATTTATAGAATAATTAAGGGTGAAAAAGATCACCAGAGATCTAGCTAAACTCTTTCTCAAAGGTGCAATGGGTTCAAAGTTTTAGCTGTGTGAGGCAGTACTAACACTGTTCCATTTCCTGAATACATCAGCAAGTGGCACTACCAGAAGACAACAAGACATATAACTTCAGAAATACTTCAGATTCCATTTGGAATCCAGTTTGATTCTCTGCCTCCAGTATTTTTGCTGGAGAGTCATTCCAAAATCACCGTATTAGAACCTTCCCATAATAGTCACAATTAATGAAAGTACAGGTCACATCTACTCATCAGTACCTATATTGCCTTAAGCTTAAAGAGCCTTTCACGCACACAACTCGTACTTACTGCTTGTATAAGCTGCCTTTCTCTCCCTAATGTATTTATAGAAGACAATAATATCCTTTCTCAACCTTTACATACTCATATTGGTAGGATAGATAAGCCAGGGTCCTAGGTCAAAAAACAATTTTATACTACCATTACAAGTAAAATTGACTAAAAGCCTCTATCTGAAAAAGACTGGTCTAAATTAAACATAGCCATTCCTGTACCAACCACGCTGAATGGAAGTGAGGTCACTGAAGTCACGGCCCATAAGGACAGACACCAAGAGGGCAGACCCTGGAAGATTTCAAGACCTACAGCTGTGTGAACAGACTTGTGTATTGCTCCAGCTGAGCATAAACACAGGCAGGACTGATAGGATTTGGTTGTGCTGGGTGCAAAGACAGAGATGGCAGAATATCTATACAAGACACTAACTTTTGAAACACCTGAAATGGAATTGGTCCCAAAAGACATACGAATCCTTCAATTTTGCTTTGTAATGGCCTTTGTTTTTATTCACCTTCCAACTACTTGTATTGGCAAGGTTTTGGTAGCAGGAGGCTGCAGGGGCTTCTTCCTCCGTGTAGATCTCTGGTTCTAGGAAACTGTCCCATGTTAGAAAAGAGCCAGCTCCACCTGGTTCCAAAAGGGACCTGCCTCTGGCCAGAGCTGAGCCATGAGCCTGACTGGGCCCCTGGGAGAGAAGACTGAAGAAAGGGGGGGTGGGGGGGAATGCTGTGACAGCAGCTGGGAGGAGTGAGAAACAGCCCTGCAGGCCCCAAGGTCAGCGCAGAAGGAGGACAGGAGGTGCTCCAGGCACGCAGCAGCAGTTCCCCTGCGGCCTGTGGAGAGGCCCGTCGTGGAGCAGGCTGTCCCCCTGCAGCCCATGGGTCCCACATGGAGCAGATCTCCACGCTGCAGCCCGTGGAGGAGCCCCCGGTGGAGCAGGTGGATGTGGCCTGGAGGAGGCTGCGGCCTGAGGAGGAACCCTGCAGGAGCAGGCCCCAGGCTGGAGCTGCAGCCCGTGGAGAGGAGCCCACGCAGGAGCAGGGGGCCTGGGGGGAGCTGGCACCCATAGGGGACGCGTGCTGGAGCAGTTTGCTCCTGGGGGATGGACCCTGTGGTACGGAGCCACGTGGGAGCAGTTCTTGAAGAGCTGCTGCCTGTGGGCAGCCCCCAAAGGATCAGTTCAGGAAGGACGGCATTCTGTGGGAGGGACCCTACACGGAGAAGGGGCAGAGAGTGACCATGAAGGAGAAGTGGTGATGAAGTTTTAGGGATCGACGGCAGCCCCAATTCCCTGTTCCCCTGCACCGCTTGAGTGGAGAAGGTGGAAGAGGGTGGATGGGGGCAAGTTGTTTTTAGTTTGCTTTTAGTTTCTCACTGCTCTAGTCTGTTACTGATAGGCAATAAATTATATTAATTTCCCTATGCTGAGTTTGTTTTGCCCATGATGGCAACTGGTAAGTGATCTTCCTGTCCTTATCTCAACCTGTGAACCTTTCATTATTGTATTTTCTTGCCCAGTTCCTATGAGTAAGGGGAGTGAGAGAGCAGTGTGGTGGAGTTTAGGTAGTCCATTGTGAAACCACCACATCAGAATGAATTAAATTGGTATGAACCACTTTTGTAGACCATTGCATTGGTTTCCAAGTACACTGACAAATAAAAAGTCCCTGGAGCATAAATACAGGGACATAACTATAAGGAGGGTCATCTTAAACAGTTCTGAGGGAGAGGGCTCTCGGTAGTTTAAAAGATACGTGGAGGAGCCAACATTATGAGAAATTCTGATTCTGAAATTCTGAAAGGCTGATCAAAGGAAGAATATTCACCACTCAAGCACAGATGAAATAAGGCAACGCACCATGAAAGAACAAACAACTTGTAACACTTACAGGTTAACTGCACAAGAGTTTTCATGGTCTGAAATATATTGAAAGAACCACTTGAGAATTTCAAATGCAGGGGCATATCAAAGAGAAAAGATTAAAAAATAAGAAACCAACAAGAATTTTAATGAAATGGAGCAAGCAGTACTGTCCTTTAACTTAGTCTAATTACCAAACATATGAAAGAAGTAAGACAAGAGGATAACGTAATGGCTAAGTAAAAGGGACAAAAGCAGTGTGTGAGAACAGACTCTCTGCTCTAAGGCTGAAACTGAGAAGAATCTAAAAGAGGTCATTATTTAGATCCAAATTTCCCTCACAGAATTCAATTACCAAAACTGACCTCTGAAGTGACCTAAATATGCCACAATCAAGTCTCAGATTTATGGCCTATACTTTCTGACCAAGAGTGCTGTGGAAGACAAGTCACTGAACAGATACACAAAGTACCCAATATTAATTGCTCACTTTAGAGAAAGGCTACTGGGGATATGAAGTCTACTTTTAGCTATGGTTGGCCCTGAGAATCAGGTGCAAGTGTCTTCCTTACATGTTCCCAACTCTACTACAAGGTTAATGCAGTAAACTGTGGACTAGACCCACTGCAAAATACTCTGATGGGGGATTGAATCTCTTTCTGTATGTATAAGAAATAAGCCAAACTAGTCTGTAAATAATGAATAAAAGCAATCAATCATATGCAAGAGAAAAAAGACATTACCACAAAAAATGCCATAATGGGAAGGGCAGAATACATCCTTCATTTTTAATTTGATCTTAGCAGTATCTTGAAAATGAATAGTGCTTTCTTTATCACTTACGTAATGCTTTTTTATCAGCAGAGTCAAGGATACACCCAAATGAAAACAAATATTGTGTTTCCAGTTTGTTCAATGTAAATCAAGAGGAACAAATTCATCATCAGGACTATTATTTAGTAAGCTGGTCAGTTTAGTTCAGTAGTTTAGTGTTTCATTCTCCAAGGTACAGAACAACATCCTGTTGGCTAGAATTGGCTGAAGCAATTTCAGAACAACTAGTGGTGTTTTTAAGATTCCAGGAAGGATAGATATAGCACTGAAATACTCTATAAAGCCAGTGGCCATGCCTATCTTCAAAAAGAAGGTTAAGAAGAGCAACTGAAGAGAACATTGATTAGTGAACTATTTCTTAGCAGGAAAACGAAGAGCAGATAACAGAGAGTTGGCAAGAATAATCTTTTCTGACTCTACTTAAAAAAAAAAAAAAAAAAAAAAAAAGTTATTTTAGAACAGGATCATGTCTATCATGTCTTTGTGATGGAAAGATGAAGTAGATACCACATATTTAGTTAGGTTTTGGTAAGCCTATTAACTTTGCCATAGTACAGACTTCCAGGGAAAAGTGATATAAAAGAGTTTAGCTACTCATTTCCAGAGAGTAATTCACTGGATTCAGGGACAAAATTGAAAGCCCTGTCAAGCAGGGTTCTCCAGATGTCTGTACAATATTTTAATTTATAATCTGGATGATGGATGGTCAGTATACCTATTAAAAGTGCAGATAGTACAAAGCCACAAATGACTGTGCGGAGGCTGTAGGATGGGATAACAACTGAATAATGATCTTGACAAGTTAGAGAAATGGTCTAACTCTGGGATGAAATTCAGCATGTGAAATTCAGCAAGTGTAAGGTTCTAAAGATAAAGAGGAGTAATCAAGTGGACAGGAATTGGAACAACTGATTTTGTAGCCATTTTGTAGAAATGTCTTTTAGAATAGGGGTGCAGAAAGAGAGGAAGTCCAGAGAAAAGCAATGAAACTGAAATATCTGGAAAACATTGCCTCTGCTTGCATGAGAGGAACAGTTGAAGGAATCCAAGTTGTTGGAAAACTGACAGGGAAGCATCAACTGTCTGAGTTTATGAAGACATTTTAAAGTCTCAGAAGACAATTTTCAAGTTCTTTTTGAAAAAAATAAAAAAGAAAATAAAAAAGAAGGTTATAAAGTATTCTTCATATCTGTGGTAGACAGGACAATGCATATTCAGATAAGACTAACAAAATTCTTTAATTGCAAGCACTGATTTACAGAGCATTTCAATTTATTGCTTGGGGAAGTCACAGAGTTCCCAACACAGAGGTCATTTTAAAGGTTAGACAAACATCTGTAAAGAATTATAAATGTATTGCTGATCTTATATTCGGGTAGGGGATGGATTAAATGACCTTCGGAGGTCATATTCAGCCTTGTTAACCACACTTATACAAGCTTGACAATTGTAAGCATCCTAAATATTTGCCAGGATATGTCTACTCTTAAAGAACTTTCAGTTCTTTGATGGATCAGCTGTAAATTAAGTAGAACATCATTAATTTGGATAAGAACAGTGTACAGATCTCATTCCCGCATTCTGGGTGTCATTGCACAGTTATCAAAACACCAAAAACAGTGTGGATATATGGTATGTCATTTGCCTTATAGTAACCTGTCCCAGGAACTCTCTTGCTCCAAGGGAAATGCAAGGTAGTTTACATGCATTGAAAATGAAGTTATCTCAAATTTCCTCAGAGTTTTCAAGAGTAAAAGCATGCAATTAGACAAGTTCCATGGGGCAGCTGATACTTTTTAAGTGCACAACCAACCTTATCTCACAGTAATTTATTCATGTAGCCATACCCTTGTATTCAGTGGAAATGTAAGGTAATGAATTCCAGGCTCTCACAGAATAAATAATTAATTTGACTTGTAATACCATACTGAACTCTTCAACACACACCTGAAGAACTATCAGAGACTGCACAGAAAAATACAGCAGAGGCAAGGAACCAGTCTATCAAGCCTGCATGTGGGTTGCCCTGACGGAAGGTCACCAATCCATTTGCACTACCACTATGCACTGCTATTGCACAGTTGTCTGAAAAATGTCTGCATATACAGTCAGTCAAATTAAGTATTTTTCTTTCTCCAAAAAAGAGGGACAACAGACACTGTACATGTGAGCAGAGAAGCTTTACAAGAGGACTCAGTGCTTATAGCATGAGATGATGCCAGGTGACACCTCAGGTATATGCCTGTAAAGCCACTCTTCTAGAGCATTTGTTTTTCATCAGTATTTTTTTACTGGATGTTCCACATTTCCATATCAATCGACTATTTTCAAATAGTTTATTTTGGTTTGTCATCTACAGTCTTTTCCCTGCACAAGGGGCTTCTCTGTTGACATAGAATATTTTAGTACTTTTTGTTATATTGGCACATCAGAAGTATTAGAAGGAATTTCACTAATGACTGACAATTCGCTCATGAGATTCAAAGCCTTGTATGCACATGTGCTAGTAACAATTACTCAAGTCCCCAAATTTATTCAAATTAAATAGCACAAAACCCTTTAAAAATCTATGGGTCTACATGTTGGCTACAGCATCATGCAGAGTTTTATCATCATGCATGTATTAGTGTCACTCATATGATTTATTACTTTCTGTGAAGAGACCACTAGCAAGGAGCAATGTATATTACCTTAAAACACAAACAAACAAACAAACAAAAATCAACACCTGAGTGTTTTAGCAAGTGTGTTTTCCTCTTTTGTTCAAAGGGCTTTCTGACTGCAAGGAAAAGGCCCTCAGAATGATAAAGATTCAATACAGAACTGACATTCTGCCTAGAAAGCAGCCAGGCTTTCATATGTAAATTCTCTGGTGTGTTTTGATTTTTACTTTTAAAAAGCATATTGTTCCATGTATAGAATGGTTATTTTTGAAACAATTACATAACATTAAATTTGTCCTTAGTGATTTTTTTTTTTTTTTTTTTAAATACTATTGCTTCATTTTAGGTCTTCTAAAATCACAGATTTGTAAATGTCCAAAGGCTTTTATTAAAGCCTACATTAAACAGTTTATATGAGATGTCACCATGATTAATGAAGGAGGTTTGTTTTTTTAAAGCAGTACTTTCATTACCATTTGTCATGACAGGAGCCTGACATGACAGTACTAAAAGTTGTGGAAGAAGAGGAAGAAGAAAACTTCGTTTTTTTTTTTTTATTTTTTATTTTTTTAAGATTAGTCTAAGCTGGGGAAGCTGGCGGGGGTGGGGATGTTGGGGAGAAGAAAACATGAAGGATGTAAAGATGCCAAGATAAGCAGATTAGTGTGAGATATGAACTGGTTTATTCCAAAATGATAAAGAATCATTTTTGACATATAAAAAGTGCTGAAAAACAGATTTTGTGGACAGGTGAACTGGAAACACAGTATAAATGCACTTTCAGCTACAATTATCAGCCATGCTTATTTAAAGATGATTAGAGGAAGCAAGAAAACAAGTGTCCATGAAGAATATTGTGCTGAAAGGCACTGAAGGTTGACATCAGAATAGCCTAAGACTCAAGTCTAAGAATAAGATCCTCTTTACATATGCAGCCTACATCACATCAGAATAGATACAGAGAGATCACAAAGGGTATGCCAAATCCTAATTTCTGTCTGTCTTCTCAGCCGCTGTCATAAATAGCTTTATGACTCTTTCTAGCTTAACTCCAAACATTGAGGCAGCTTCTCTGACGGTCTGACAGTCCCTTGAACTGGTCACCAAAATTTTCTTTGTCTTGCATGGTTTCATATCTTATGAAAGCAAAGGTAACATACTTTTTTGCAAAGTCATGATTCAGAAAAAGAAAAAAGCCAAGAGAATCATAAGTTATAAGAACAATGATTAGAATTTATAGGAATTAATTTGGGAATGTTGGAGACCCCAGCAACTCTCCAGTTACCTACTTCTTCAAAATCTTCTAGAACCTTATTTCCTTTGAGAAACAAAACCAGACTGAAATCGGCCACTGTTTTTCACATGTTTTTGGCAAGAAGCAGACATCTCAGAGTGGCTGTTTCTGTAAGAGACTACAACATACCTTATATATGGTCACTCAGGGTGTGAGAATAGTTCTGGACAATTCAGTTTCTTCACAAAAGCAGCAGAATAACAAAGTTGTTCAGGGTTCCCTGAAAGGATCCAGAGAAATCCTGGAATGATAAATCCAGAGAAATGCCCAACTAACTTCAAGCACCTTTTCTCCCTCAGTTTAGTTTAGTTTTGTTTTTTACCAAGTTTTTTTTTTTTTTTTTTTTTTGAGTGTTCACAACACCTACTTCAATGGCACAGCAGCTCTGTGACAGCATCACTTGAAAGAGGCAGGGAGTAAAAAGAGCCTCATCATCATGGGAAAAGCTAACACTTCTCCAGCTCCATGCTAGAAACTTTTGTGGGAAGGAAAAGCAGCAGTTGCTGCAATGCTCCCTCTTCCCCCAGTGTGCCACAGCCCCCCGTGAGGAGCACAAGAAAAGAAAGTTGCAGAGAAACCACTCAGCCTGACTATGGAAGTTTACTCTTTTCAGCAGTGATTTGCATAGAATAAACATTACCAAAAAATTAATGATACTTTGACTTTGTTGTTGAAATGACTTCATTTCACTTATTCAGTGCAAGATTTCCTAGAAATGTGGAATAATGCTTTTTAAGATGCCCCAGACCTTTCAGGAGTTGCAAGTCTTTCTGCTTCAGAAGGAAAACAAGTTTCCAAATGTCATAATTTCTTACAAAACAGAAATTCAGAGTTAAATTAAGCTTTTTCGGCTGTCCTTACACAAACCAACTTAGAAAGCATATCTATATTTGTTGGTACATATCTAGGGAGGTGACGAAGAGATTTCCTTATGTGATGGTCTTGCCCACAAAGAATATATAACATCATCCTTTTTAGTTAAAATCAAAATCTTAAAGGCATCATAAAATGGTTCCAGAGTAATAATCAAAAGTGATACATTCTATTCACATGTTGCTTAATACCTAATTCACAAAAAGTTCAAAAATAAATCTGATTGCAATGATTACTGAAACTAAAGACAAAGAAAGAGTGAAGTGAATTAATTGCCATTTTTCCGCAAACATAAACTCCCTGGAACAATAATAAAAAACCATCACAAATCTTTAAGAGTGCTCATTTGTCCACCTATATAATGCATTTATGACATCTTTTCAAATATGGAGGACCAGGTTATATCTGTACTGCCTGAGGTGTACTATCAAGATTTTTTCATGGATTTCAAAAATGCACGTGAGTGGGAAGGCAGCTAAAGCATTAAAAAGAGTAGTTGTATGCCATTTTTAAATTCACATGTTTATAGACAAGTTTCTGTTTAAAATGACTAGCTTAATTGCCACGTTATGTGGATTTTAAATTGTGTCTATGAAACAGGTGCTTTAGCTCCTTCCCTGAACAGAAGACAGTAGAAGTATGAGTAGAAGTATGATGCTCTTTGTAGGGCATCCTGCATTGATGTCACCTGCTGTGATAAGGCACAGATGATCTCAGGTTCCTGACCTAGTCTATGGTTAGATGTTCTCTCTGCTATGAGCACGCAGGTAAGGTGCCCCACCTGCTTATTGTTCCTTCCAAAGCAATATATTTAATGTGGAGGAATGGAAAAATAAATAAATAAATTCATTAATGAATCATTATCCTTGTTGGGGCGGTGATAGGAAAAAGAAAAAAAAGAAAAAAAAAAAAAACAGAAAACAACAAAAAAACTTCGTGGGGAAAAATAGGACAGAGCTAAACTGATTGGGGGGGGAGGGGAGGGGAACAACCTCTGAATTCTGTAGTTTACAAGCCAAGATACTTATGTGCCAATGAAACTTGTGGGTTCTGAGAGCTGTACCCCTTGCACAGATTTGCTGTTTTTTATTTCCTTGACCTAAAGCAGTAGTAAAGTTTATTGATTATATTGGCTTCCCATCAGCATGATGATGGTCTGCCCCATCACCAATTGGAAAGGTGTTGTAAGGGCCCAGAGAGTATCCATCCCTTCCTGTGGTCTGGTTGCTGGGACTTGGGGCTGGCATGGGGCATCTTGGTTCCAGATTTGGCTCCCAGCCTGCGTTGACCCCCATGCAAAAGAACATGGAAGAAAACTGAGGCAGATTTAGAGCAATAATCAGAGAAAAAGCCAAGTATGTAATGAACAAAGCAATGCTGGTTGGCAAAATATTTTGCCAACCTCTATCCTCTATCCTACCTCTATCTCAGTGAACCGTCTTGTCCCAGCGGAGGGACAGGCTGAGAAATGACAAAAATAGTTCTGGCAGCTTGCCTTGGTCTAGTTCCCAAGAAAACTTGGGTACAAAATTATCTCACCCAGGGGGTGGCCTGTGGTATTGGTTTCAGTATAGTTCTATTTTATTCATGGCTGATATTTTTATACACTGAGAACGAGAAAAAAGTCTGACTGAAGTCAATCCTGTTGTTCATCCCCAGGTTCTCTAATATACATGTCCACCCTAATGAGTAGTTTACTTTTAGACCTCAATTATTTCTGGTTCTTTCCCATGAGACGGTGCCTGGTGTTTGAAATGGTGTTTCTGTTCCCAGTGCATGCCATTTTCATTTAGTCTAGACCAGCTGAAAAATACATATGTAATTCCCACTTCCTTCCTTTGCAGAATTTGCGGTAATAACCTGGAATTACAGTTCAACATCAAATCATTTTCAGCAGACAGCTTTCAGCAAGTAAATACACTCAGCTCACCAAGCTTTTGTCCTGAAGTACAAAAACTATCCAGATTAAATCAGAATTTTATAAGTTTTCATTTTCTCATCATGATCTATGAGCCGTAACACATGGTGAGGTAAGAAGACTTATTTGTTTGAATTTATGTGATGCTTTTAATATCAGGTTCAGATTTGGGGGGCAGAGGAGCAGAAGCAAAACAGTGTGAAGGGGCCAACCTTAGCACCACTTTTACAGCACCTACTCTCTTGTGGTGTATGCTATGAAACAATAATTACCTTCTTTCTGACTCTTCACTTTATAGTGAAGAACTGTCCACCTTTGAGAAATATATAAAAACCTTTTACTTGTAAAGAGAAAAAACAAAAACAAAAACAAACAATCAAAAAAACCAAACACCTTTTTAGGGGTAGCAAAAATTCCAAGTGCCACTAGAATACTAAAATGAAACTGAGGAAGGAAATACATTCTGGCATGCACTGCATGAGGCTAATTTGAACAACAACAACAAAACACACACACACACACACAAATAAATACAAGCGAACAAATACACAACAACCCAAGACCATTCAATGGTACTAGGAGGGTCTCTATGATGCCAGCTAAAAGCACAGTGTAATTCCCTGGCTGGCAGCTGAAACTGTAGTTCAGAAAACTCAAGGCAGAAACAAGGATTTGAGATTTTCTAGTGAGGTTAGTTACCTATTAGAACAAATCAACATTGGACTGGAAATTCTCCATTCCCCATCTGGTCTCACTGCACTGCAAAAGCATTCAACTATCATCTTCCTTACAAGCATGTCTCTGAATACCGAGGCTATAGTGGTTGCCTATCACCCCAGTAAAGTGGAATTTATCTTTAAGAAGCCTGAACAGATCCAGGTTCCTGTATGTTTACCCAGACCACAAAGAGCATTCTGTTCATCCGCTTCCCTGACCACCATCCCCAGGCTCTCTTCTATTTCCTAGGACCATTTCCTAGGACCACCTGCAAAGTCTCCTTAGGCTGTTGTCAACACCCACTTATTTGGCAAAACATCAAAGAAATTATCTACCTTGACAGTTACTTCTTTTCTGTTTAAGACATGCTTCCTTCCATCATGCAATGCCCTCCTCCCTACTGAACAGATGTACAGTCTCGCTGGAGTTTTCTCCCCGCTCTGCTCCACTTTTGCCCTTTCTCTCTCTTCATCTACTCCATGGCTTTTTCATTTCATAAGCTCTACCTCTGGGGAGTTTATGCTATGTCTTTGAGAACTACAGGAGCGGAGATCCCTTAGCTTCAAACAAAAAGTCTTACTAGAAGACAGAGAAACTGTGAGTATAGAAAATCCTTTAATTTGACAGTAAGAAAAAAAATCTTTAGGGTTTAGTTGTTCTCTTAAAATGTCTAGGATTTTAACTAGATAAAACAGCACTAGCCTAGGGATAAACAAGAATGTGGATGCAGTGTTAGTACAGAAGAAAACATATTCCATGAAATTCTATAGTATTCCAGCAAAGCACCTCCTTTGAAGAAAAAATGTAATGAGTATTGAAATCTGGAATGACAAAACTATATATATAATTCTGTAGCCTAATACTATGAGATACTCTCTTTTAGCTGTATCTTGCAATTATTTCACTTTGACTAGATTTACATTTCTATCATGAAATACATCATATGAGTATTCACCTTACTCCACCATGCAGAACCAATGCTGCAACTACAGGGGTGTACATTTGACAGGCTGGGCACAAGCAGCAGCCAAGCCTTGGGCTTCCCTGGGCTCTCAGCTGCATGTGTCTCATCTCACATGCTGATACGATTGCATATGCTTGGCTCAGAACTTCGAATTCATAAGTTCCTGTGTTTTAGTAAGGTTTTCCATTTCTTTTTAAGAAACTTACATCTTTGCCAGAGGGGACATATTTCTTTAGGGGCAAGAAGACATTATCCTGGGTGACACAACCTGGAAAAATGTTTCCCAAAGCAATCAAATGTATAAGCTTGCTATTATTAGAAATCCAACCAGCTATAAACAGGCTAGATTTTTATATATGAAAGATATTTTTAAATAGGATATTTTATGTATGGGGAGGGAGAGGTTTAAAATACCAAGTAACCTATATATTGAAGGATGTGATCAAATTCAGTGTACAGAGCAATATACTGACTTTAAATGTCTTCATACCTGGAATATGCTGTAATCCCAGTACAGATGTATGTTGGGCTGATTCCTGTGCTGCTTAGGAGACCTGCTCTCATTTTTCACTCAGCTTTCAAGTGCTGCTCCCACTCAGAAGATTCCTCCCATCTGGAGGAACCAGGGGCCAAACTGCAGCCAAGGGTCAGAATGGTTCAAGGCTATTCCAGTTTTACATCCTGCCCCCTTCCCTGGCCTTTCCTTCTGGCACTGAGAGAGGAAGAAAGCATGCCCTAATCTGTGTAAACATCAGACGATTTCTCTTTAAAGGTGGCCTTTTCTTATGCCTGCTACTGCACAGGAGAATGTCATTGCTGTTACCTGGGTGTACAGTCATCATGTTTAGATCGGATAGTAGTCATACAAAAGATACCTGGGTTTCCATGTTATTTGCTATACACAAGGCCTTCTCCATGTGACCTGATATTTCAGATACCTTCAGCTGTAGAGGTGGACAATCATGGCTTGTATAGATGTGGTACACTTTCCCTCTGGAAGTAACAGAGCTGAAATAGTTGCATGGTGCTTGAGATAATACCCTCCCCCCGTTCACATGGTGATACAGCTTCCATACAGTGTGGGAACTATACTGATGGGCTGGTACAGTCTCCTCTGGACTTTGCCAGAGCAAATGCACATGCATGTTCTGTGTTCTGCTTTAGAAATTGAAACAAATCTGGATCCCACTTTGAGTGAGGCACTGTCAGACACAACCATGTTCTCTACCTCATCAGCCCTCTGCAAGAGTGCAGCCTGCAGATGGGACTCCCAAACACCCTGTGGCAGGCTGGCTGTATCCTGTGGCATGGGAGACCTCAGCACCAGAGAATCAGATTAGAAGAATTAAGAGTTGAGTTTGAGGGTGTAGGGATGAAAATAAACAAACAAACAAAGACAAAATGCATGAGAAATGCATTTAGAGACATCAAGGTACCACGTTGTGTGCCCTCACAGAGTGCTGTGCCGGATGTTCTTGGTGAGCAAAGGCTGGCAGAATAGCCTCAGGACCTACAGGAGATGTAGGTGTCCCTAGGGTGGAGCTGGAGACTAGATGGGATAGCCTAAGGCATCCCAGCTGGCCTTCAAAATCTGTTTTAGGCAACTGACTCAAGCTCTGTGGAGAAAGTATTTCTTCAAGAACTAAAAACCAAAAGGAACTCCAGCAATAAAATTATACATTCTTATTTTTCTTGCCATCTCATCTGTTTATTTATTACTATATATAAACCATATGTCCAAGACTTGAAAAAGCTCCTGCCTGCACATAACAACAATCTAGTTCAGGTGAAAACAAAACCAAGTGTCTGTCAGGCAGGAGTGATGTTGGCAAGCCTAAGAATGGCTTCTCTGGAAATATATAACACAACTTGAGATAGGGAGAGAGAGCTTCCAGGGGACTTGGAATGGTCAGGACATGCTAAGCCAAAAGTCTGATGTGAAAGGAAAAAGATGACCCTGCCTGTGTGAAATTCCCCAAGGGATAGGAGTGCATCTTGAAACAATCAATGATCATAAAGAAAAATATGAGCACAGGGTGTCTGGAAGACTTCTGGCAGGTGCTTTTCAGTTTAAACAGATAATGGAAATTGCATTTTAGTTGGATACATTTAAAACAAAAAAGTCAGTGAGAAGGAGCTGATAAATCTAACAGAATGTTTTTCACAGCACTCACTTCTTTTGCCCAAAGAAGAGTGAAATGACCAGTTACTTTCCTCACACCCCAAAGTCTTACATAGGAGAAAGATGTGCCTTGAAACCTCAGATTAAACTACTATGGCAGGAACTCAATCTGTGCCAACTAACATCAATGACAATGGACAGACAGAACATGTCTGGACAGACCTCTCTCTGATACCCATGTTTCAGCACATCAATGCCATATGATCATTTTCTAAGCCTGTAAAAGTCAGGAAGCCATCCTTGCTTTGCAGACCACTAACTTTTGAATTTCAGTGCTACAAAAAGCTGCATTTCTAGTATTACTTGCTGCAGGTCTGCTAACTGGCTACACCAGAAGTTTTCAGGAGTGAGTATTGATTAATGAAATGAGGCAGTAATCAATGAAAGCAAAAAGTGGGTGGGCTCAGAAGGAATGACTCTCAAGAAGTAATTAATGCGTGGACATTCCATATGGGCTGGCAGCTCATGATGTAGTTCACTACCTGCTGCCACAGTTGGCACTGCACCAAGAAGGATCAGTGCATCTGTCAGTCCCCAGGATCTATAACAGCAAACTGCATTGCAGAGAGCTTCAAAACAAGTCTTGAACATCAAAACTCTTTGGTAAATCCCTAGGAGAAAAAGCCTAGAAAAATCTATTGTAAAAATAACTATCTTAAAAATAAAACATGGATTTTATTTCCTAGGCAAAACATAGGCTCAGAAACCTGCTTTTTTTCCTGTTCATCCTTTTCAGTTGCAGACTCATCTCTGCTCTCTAAATCTCCTTTAATTATATTAGTTGACATCCAAATTATATGTTTTCTCTTTGGATATGTTAAAAAAAGATCCTTCAGATTTTAAGCTTCAATCTCCACCTTTTCCTCCCATCTTTCCCAATTTATTTTAATGAGATCCAGCTTTTCCAAAGAGGTGTTGTATCAGTTAGGAAAAATACACTGTGAAGAAATTACATCCCACTTGACTGCTTGTCGTTAGCCTCCAAGTACTTCTCTCTTGAAAAACAAACTTGCTCAAGTATTTATGGTTATTTAGCCAAAGTGCAAGGAAAGAGATTGCTATTCTGCCTGTCTTTGCCAGCTGAAAGACACACGGCCTAGTGACAAGATGCTGGCAGGAGTTGACACCATCACTCTTAAAAGGGAAGAATTGATTTTTTAATCTGACAGCAAATCACACAGAAGCAGCAGAGTTAACCAGGACTACCTTGTGCTCTTGTGCCCAGCAGAAACCGTTGACTGGGTTCAGTGTATGGCTTTTTTTGTGGAGGGGAGTAAGTGTAAAATCAAAAACCAGTGGTTCTTGAAGATTAAGATCCTAATGCAAGCAAAATACTTTGTCCTAAATACTGTAATCTATATTTCACAATAGATAATTTGAGTTTCATATACAGACAGCTGTATCACAAAAAGGCAGACAGTGCCTAACTCTCCAAATAATTAAAAAAAATAAAAAGAACAAAATTACCATGTTTGCTCTTCTTCCCCCTCTGCTTCATCCTAAGTCAGATGTTCATTCTGATCTTACTTTCTAAAGTATCAGACTCAACATCAATATATGGATATAAACTTTGCATAGAGATGTAGCTGACGTTCACTCTTGGCGGGGCACAACTGCAAGCTACATTACTGTCCAAGCTGAATGCAAGAAGTGCTACTAGGAATTTATTGTACAGGACCTGCTTTAGCCTTTCTTGTGGCCTGATTCAAATTATCAGTTCCATCTAAATTATTGAAAAATACACTGTCAGCTACAACAGACATTTGATTGAGTTATCTATGAAGAAAAAACAGCTAACTCCTTGGATTAAAGAGAGAAATACTCTACAATATTTGCTTCAGAGAATGAATCAAAGAAAACATGGCTTTCAGCTGAAATGTTTATGTCTGTCTTATGCATCAGCAGATTTGATCATAGTGGAACTTTAATGAGGTATTTGTGCAGAGCAGTTGAAGTTGTCTAATTACAGACTTTTCTAGGAGCATCTTTTGTTCCCAGTGGGACCTGGCCTATTTTCAGAGTAGACTGGCTGGAAAGAAAGGATTAGTTTACCTGTCTCTATTACTGAAAGCTAACATGACTGAAGGCAGCCGACAGTGCCCCTTTGTACCTGCTGAGAAAATTCTCTCCAATTAGACTTTAGGTTCAACTCAATGCTTTAAATGTTGCACACACAATGTGTTTGACTGAAGCTCAGCAATAAGGAGACAAGCAGCTGACAGAAGTTTGCAGGCTCACTGAAACTTATAAAATAAATTGCTTTTATTAATCTTAGGTGAGAGAAAGTGCAAGTTTCATCTGAGTAGATTTTGACATTCTTGTCTCTTCACAAGTAACAAGGACATCATAGGGTGGAGACACCATGATGAAGCAGCTTTCTATGCACAAGCAAAATTTTGACCACCTTATAAGCCACTAATAAGTATAGAAGCCTCATAGTTAGGATGAATAACTAAGTAAGACACCCACAAGAGAAGCTCCTCAAGAAAGAACTGAGCATGGAATCAGGTAGATGAAATCTGAATTATGTGTGGAAGAGATGGGTTAAAAGAGTATTCAAAGTGGCCATCAACCTGAAAAGGGAGCAATTAACAGTTCACAAGAGGGAATGGTAGACCAAGAAATGTATTCATGTAAAATTTCAACGAATACTGAGTAGTTGGTGCATAATGTCCCTTCTTCCACCAGAATGTTGGCCTTAGTCTGTAAAGTCTAGGAACCTCTTCTGGGAAGACGTAAAAATGAGGTCTTATTGCTTTGTTTGCTCTAAGGACTAGACTTTTTTATCCAAGAGTGTCCCCATCACTGACCTTATTTCCAAGGAAAGTAGTTGCATCTAGATTCTGTAAAGTACTCTATCCTCAGCATGGTTGATCAGGTTCTTCTGGGAACAAGGGACAAAAATCCCAGACTATGACTACAGGTCATAGCATTCTATTGAGCAAAGATTCTAGCTTAGAATAAGCTAGTTAAGATAAGGAAAGCATCACACCAGCATTAACTAAAATAAATAAATAAAGCTATCCAGATGAATCAAGTCTGCTTATTAGGAAGTGTCATTAACTATATATATGGTTATATAACCATATAATTCGGGGTAGAGCAGTACTGTTCAGTGGCTGGACCTCTTAAAGCGTCCAGATGTGCTCACTTGTTTGATCATTTCTGTGTGCCTCCGCATACTATATGGAGACTTTCCAAAGGACAAGAGCTCTGCTATGGCTGTTCTGGACACACACAGAAGTAGAATTATGGGTTTCTGGAGAACATTACAACCAGACAGACTTGACAGCAGCTGGGTGATATACTCTGGATATCATAGCTACAATTCTGCTTAAATCATGCTTTTATTGTTGATGTACTGTGTAGGATTTAGCATGGGTTCTTGATACATTAAGTCCATATCTGATCTATCTAAGTGTCTTCACCTTGGTAGAGATGGGCAAAAGAAGCTGCAATATCTTTTCTGGAAAGCAGAAGAAAAAGTGTTTGCCAAAACACTACAGTAACAGATGAACTACTGTTCATAGGTTTTAAATGTCCAACACTTTGCAATCAAATCTGGTGTTTAAAATCTACAAGCATGATATTGCAGTTTTTGTGTTTTCCAATGAGGAGGTAGGAGATGGATGAGGAGGTACGGATTCAAGTCTCCATTGACGTATGTGCACTGAAGAATGAGCAGAGCAGCTCAGAAGAAGGAACCATCCAGAGACAAAGTATGGCAATTATCAGACATGTTCACCAGCTATTTCTGAAGCTCTGTGGGAATATCTGCTAACAGCCATTTAGCCTGACACATCACTCTCCTTCTTTTCCTGCCAGTACAGGCAGTCAAATCACAGTGGAAAGTTTATAAATGCAGGAGTTAAAAATACATCTAGCTTAAGGGTTTGATCAATGCAAGACTGAGATGTGTGCCTCATGAGTGTTGAGATGCAATACCTGTACCACATCAAAACAATACAAGTTCTAGCTGTTTTTCACCTACTATGTCATCCTTCCATAATGTACTTTCACCCTTCGCATATTCCATGTTTGCCAACTACTTAGGCTTTTCCAAACTTCCCCAGTTACAGGCTATAGAATGTCTTCTGCACCACAGAGATTAATTATAAAAAGTGGTGTCCAGAGGAATATATGCATACTTATTTTGTATTATATTTCTGTCTAAAATAATTCACAGGAGGGTTTGTTTGTTTTTGTTGTTGTTGTTTTTCTTGTTTTGTTTGTTTTGTAGGATATGGAAACTAGCCTAACATACATATCTACACTCTTGCAAGTCTCCTGTCCTATGGCGTTCATCTCCAGACTGATTCCGTATATTTTATATGGAATTAACATTTTATGAAAGTTATAATCAATTTTTATTCAAGTGCTTATTTTTCTGATATTCCTACCTTCAACAAGTAAAATAGATGCCTCTGGAAGTGTTCAAGGCCAGGTTGGATGGGTCTTTGAGCAACCTGATCTACTGGGAGGTGTCCCTGCCATGGCAGGAGCAGTGGAACTAAGTGGTTTTCAAGGTCCCTTCCAACCCAAACCATTCCATGATTCTGTGATACTGAAATATGCCCATCCCATGTCAAAAGGAACTGTAGAAGATGAGTTATTAATATCAAGTCTAGCTCCTAGAAACCTGAACTGTTGCTTATATATATCCTACCTTCCATATACTGCAACACTAAATTGTGTTTACCCTTTGTCTGAGGAGAGATACGGGCTGGAGAGCTTGCAGTAAAATTTTCTTTTTGTCCTAGATCATGTCCCAGCCTTCTTCGTCTCAAGCCAACCACAGGCAAGATGTATTAATACATTATTGAAAGCTTTCTGGCAAAAGTATGTTTTCTTGATTTCTGCAGTGTTACCAACCTGCACCTCCAAGAGAAAAAGAATGGAAAGCTTGAAAGAAATTAATAAAGATATCTTTCAGGTGACAGGGCTACAAGATTCTTATCAAATACTACAGCTGTAGCAAAGTGCCAAAGGCACTCTGTTCAGAATTACAGGACAGTCTGCTGTGAAGGCCTGTAAAAAGACATGTCCTTCAGGTACTTAAAGGATAGTATCCTGAAACATAAAAAGAAAGATAGAGTTTTGGGCCGTGGTCCAACAGGTTTCAAAGCCTTTATTGCCTTTATTGTCTTCTAAGGAAGGGTTGAGTTCAGACTGTAGATACCTAAATCTGAGCACTTAGATATAGGTATCACAATGTCTACATATCTTCTCTAATCCATGTTAATTCTGGCTAGAGAGCCCAATGAGATATTCAGTTCCCCATCAGGTGAGCCTACATTTGATCAGTTAAATAACTCACCTGCTGTCCCAGGCAGCATTGGTGCATCACACACAGCTGTGTCAGTAACATCATTGTATCCTCAGAGTGTAATTTATCCAAAACTATGCTGATTGGTGTAATGGTAAAAAGCCATGGAATTCCTAGTATTGTCAAAGATTACACAACAGTGGTAATAAATCCTAAGCACCAATTACTACCCCACCAACATAAATAAATAAATACATAAAAAAGAACAGAGTGTTATTTTAATGATAATGAAGAAACCGATTTGGAATCAACTACCATGTTTCAATTAGTCTGCAAAACAATATAGCATTAAATAATCAGTACATTATTTTGGATTGACTGAATGAAGGTTGATATCTGCTCAATTATTAGATTGACAGACATGTTTTCATAAATAGCAGCATAAATTTGCAAAGGGCCCTAGCTTGTGTGGAAAGAATAGTAATATCCTATTTTGTAGCCAGAAGTTGTGTAGGTAAGGAAAGACATTCCTTCTATACTGGCTTTCAATTTTACTCTGAGGAGACCTAGAAACATCCGACTTTTCTTGACAAATGATAGTAGACTGTACAGGAGAAAAACAACAACAACAACAACAAAAAAGTAAGCACATTTTCATTGCACTGAAAGTCAGAAAACTCCCTCTGCTAGACTTGAAGCATAGCTAAAAGCAATAGTCTTCATTTGAAAATGCTCACTCCCCACCAAGACTTTTCACTGTAGAAAGCAATAGCTGAACATCCCAGGCACTTACTTTCAACTCATATGGAGATCTCAGAAAACCGGGAACAACATATGCACTGATTTCATAGGAAATATTCTAATTGTTCCCAGAAGAGTAGGATGATGTCACTGACTTATGAACTATTATCTTTACATTGCACAGGAGTACATTTATACTTAGATAAAATAAGGGCTGCATGGCAGATTACCAAATTGTATCTCCTGCCGTGTCCTGTGCACATTCTCATCCAGTTCTCCCCATCACCAACACCTCCTCCAACATTCATTAGATCTTGTAGCATGTTTGTCACTTGTCTGTTCACTCAGTCCCAGCAGGAGAAATATTTGCAGTTGAGTGTCTTCTATAATAATCCAGCTGGTATTTAGAGTCAGCAGACAACTTTTTGCCTTTGCTGCAGAGAGTTCAGTTGTGTGCGGGTGGAATTCATCTTATCCAAATATAGTCCACAGAAAGAAATAAGCACTGCTGGCTAAGATTTGTCTACACTATTTTAGGCATTGACCTCAGAATGAGAAGATTTCTGCCATCAAGCACCTATTTCTCTTTGCTTACAGTACAGTGAGCCTGTGATGACTCACTCAGTAGTAGGAGTCTACATCTGGTCCAATGAATCCTGACTGGAGTCTCCTGAAGATAAGGGCAAGACCTTGAATTGGAGGCAACCTTTTATCAAATGCTGACATAAAAAGCAAGTGTGCATAGCAGTCCTTGCTGCTGAGGAGGTAAACTACATTGGAAGCTAGGTTCTTGCCTGCTATTTGTGGATTTTAAGACATACACAATATGAAATGCTCCATGATTTGGTAATATCTGAGTTTATTCCTGTTACACCTCATCTTGTTTTGATGTATATTACTGTCCAAGTTGGTGTTACACATCGATATGTGGAAAACTTGATGTTTCAGTAATTAAAAAGGACTTGCTTAAATTTGGTAGCTTCTGATAAATACAAAATTCATTAATTTAAAATGCAACAGCTATTCCTCAATGACAGTTTATTCAGACAAGAGGTAGATGGCAGAGCTTTGAACTTCAGCAATGTGGTAGATTGACGCCTTACCTGCCTGGTGAATATATCTGATTGGAACATCTTTCAAAATCTCACTTGTAATGACCTAAACATATATTCCTATATGAATCTTTCTTTTTGGCTGTTGGAGAACAAACAACTACACATTTCAGAATATTTATCAAACTGCTATTTTAAAGTGTATTAATGCACAAATCCCAATGTAGCATTGTTTTTTAAATAAAAAAAAAAAAGACACCCATGACAAGAATGTTTTTCATATCTGCCATTTTTTTTTCCAAATGTCTTTGTGTACTCCAGTTGTAGCCCAGTGAATCAGATATCACACTTCCTCTACAACAAAACTAGAGTCCAAGAAATGACATAAGGGGAATGTTACCTGCAATGTTTTCAGCATCCATCAAGGCTGTCACTATGCCAGCAATCAGAGTTCAATGTAGACAGGACATGCAAAGGTAAGTTTCTTCCACAGATAATTAAAAATCTATCTCATCAACCCAACAACAGATCTGAAACCCAGGAAAAATCTTGACAGCAAAAAATCTTTAGGACTAATCCCCAAATCCAAACAATAATAAAAAGTGTAGCACTTCTAAGAGAATAAAAAAATTGCATGAGCTCTCTATACTTTGTTGAATAAGGATGAGTATA
Organism: Stictonetta naevosa; assembly: GCA_011074415.1. Taxonomy (NCBI): domain Eukaryota; kingdom Metazoa; phylum Chordata; class Aves; order Anseriformes; family Anatidae; genus Stictonetta; species Stictonetta naevosa. The sequence goes on along the minus strand of CM021700.1, from coordinate 85,219,965 downwards.
TTCCCTGAATGAAAGGATACACAATCTGCATCTAACTACATGGACATGCAAAAATGGGAAGAAGAAGCCATGGAATATAGAGTAAAACCATAATCTTTAATTTGTTTAAATCCATATACTGTTTTGTACATGTATATAGCAGGTGAAGTGCCATCATTGCACCTTCAGGGTGCTTGTAAGCCATCTACTCATTTTCCTGTTTCTGTGGTGTTTCTCTAGTGGAGGACTTCCCTGTTGTTTTTTGACATACATAATCATTTTAAAATGACTTTTTCTGTGATTTTGCTTCCCTTTATTCCATGCTTTGCTGGCAGTCTCCATGTTCCTATTTACTTTATGTTTCAGGAAAAGAGAGAGAAGAGAGAAAGGAGAAGAGAGGAGAAAGAAAAAGGAAGAAAGAACAAGGAAGAAAGAAATGAAAAAGGAAGAAGGAAGAAGAAAGAGGAAGAGGAAGTGGAAGAGGAAGATGAGAAAGAGGAAAAGGAAGAGGAAGGGGAAAGGGAAGGGGAAAAGGGGAAAGGGATTTTTTTTTTAAAAAAAAAGATTAAGATCTGAATCTAGCTGTATTTTTCTCTGTTATATGAAAAAAAAAAAAAAAAAAGAAGATTCTATACATGACTAGATGGCATTCTAAAGCATAGAGTTGGATACTGATGTCTCAATATTTTCCCGTAGAAAACTGAATTTGGTGAATTCAGCACAACCTAATATTGCATTTTCAGTCATTTTCAGTCATCCTTCTTACTTTCTCTTAGCTGTAAAGAGAAAGTGCTTCTGTTCAGCTGAGTCTGAATACAAGACATGTATCTATTTCATTTGCTTTACAGATGAATAGGTAAATTACTTTGAATGCGTATGTCCTAATTCAGGTTCTTTTTTAACAGTACTTGCCAAGAAGCAACATATTTTAAGGAAGCTTTTAGCTACAAGCTAAGCCTCACTTGACAAAAGCAGAAAACAACTCTGAACATTCTTCAGGAGCTAAGTTGCAAGTCTCAAGCTGTCAGAAACTGAACTATCTGTGAACACCATTTGAGCCTCAGTAACTTCGCACTGCACAATGCTGCAGAGCAGAGCACTCAGCCAGCCATCTCCAGCACCAGTGGCCACAACCCTGTCAGCAAAGCATTCTTCCAGGACAACTGTCCTGTCCAAAAAAAAGATTAATTAGTATGAAGCAATGTGCAATGTTAGTATGATGCAGCATGATGCAATTGTAACACAGCTTCACTGTTTCCAGGACTCTGTTATCTTTGCATACTAGTTTACTTCAAACTCATTTGGATATCACATTAATTAGCACATATATATTCTTTGGGGTTTAAAAACCACAACCAAATAAACAGCAGGTGCACTAACAAATCCAACTCTGAGACTTTTGCCACTTGTTTGTGGTACTTGGTTCTCCTTCCCTGCCAGCAGCAGAGTTAGCTAGCTCCTCTCTTCTGGGTGTGCATTTCATCTGCTATCAGGTAAGAGCTGTGTCATTCCCGCAAGACACCCAGAGCAGTTCAGATTGCATGCCAGCCTTCCTCTTTCCTGGGCAAAATCAATGCAAGCAATAGTATGTTTCATTAATAAAGTTAATGCCCAGAGACCTCATTCAAGATCAAATCATTAGAAATTATATTGATTTCTCTCTGGAAGACATCAAACCTGAGGAAGAGCTTCCAAATCCTACTCTAACATGCTTTTCTGTCATATTCAAGGTGCTAATACAAGTAAGATTTGTTATTATGTCGTCTGTGTCAAAAGGTGACAGACTTAGAAATAACTCTTGTCTGATGAAAGACAGGAGCAGGACTCATAACAGATTGCAATACTTTCAAGTTGGATCTGTGAGCAGAGATTGCACTAGATGACCTCCAGAGGTTATTTGTAACCTGGATTATTCCATGTTTCTATAAACTGTACTTCCTGGATTAGTCTGACCAAGTGAAACTCACTCTGACATGTATGGGGAGCTGAGTGATGCCATCTCAGGCAGTTCGTAAGTATTTTCTTTGAGAATTATAGCTGATATGAAAACAGAAATGTTGGAAAGAGCATGCAGCATATCTTTTTTCTTTAAAAATACTTGGAGTAGGAAGGCAGAAGTGTCATAATTGTAGCCAGGCTTGGTTTCTAAAGTAAGTGCTGCCTGTAAAGGTAAAAAGTCCCTGACTCTGCTGGGCGGCATTGAGGCAACAAGAGGTATTTTGCTGCCTAACAGCAATTTTTGAAGTAGGTTGAATACCCTGTTGGGTTACTTATACCATGTTTACAAAATAGCTGGCCCATCTGAAATCATTGTAAGCTGTATAATATTGCTTGAAAAATCTCATGTTAAAAATTATCGGTATCAAGCTAGGAGAAAGTCTTGTGGCTTTCTAAATAAATAAATAAATAAATAAATAAATAAATAAATAAAAAATCCAGCTTGCTTCTGGCATTTCTCTGATTTCTATTAATGACTCATACAAGAGTGGGGAGTGTTCTTTATGAAATTTGTATATGGTCTGAAGTTTAATGTGAGTTGCAAGCTCTCTAATTGCAGAATTAAAAAGAAAGAAATACCTGCATTAACTGGAGCAACAGTCTGAAATAAATAGGCTGCAATTCAACAAGGACAGGTGAGAAGTTAGGAATAATAAGCTGCACAAGTGGGAGATGGGGAAACACTGGATTGAAATAGGTTTTGGAGAAAAGGACCAAGGCTGCAAATTGACTGAATATGCAGTGTCACACAGATGCAAGGTATCTATCTACCTCCTTCTGGCATGGAGGAGCAGGTGGGTTTTATGCAAGATGTGAAGTAATCCTCACCTTCCTTCCACCTATGTCAGGGCCTCAGTGGGGATCCTGCCTCTAGTCTGGAATACCACAGTTATAGAAAGATGGGAGCAATTGTCACATCAATAAGAGAGCAGTAAGGATAATCAGAGCCCAAGGAAACATGTCGTGTTGGGAGCAGCTGAAAGAAATGCAGTTGAATTTAAAGAAGACTGAGAGGAAACATAACAATCTCAGGATACATAAAAGGCTGCTGCAATTACTTTGAGAGCATTTCCTTGTGAGGGATGTGTATTCCAGGACTGTATAGCACTGTGCTTCTGGTAAGCAAAGCAAGTGTTCACCTAATATATGCCTAAATTTAGGCCCCAGGTGGATGTATTCTCCCTAACCTGTCAATACAGCAGCATTCCTCATTGCGGTTCATATCAAAAGGTGATCTACAGACTGTTGCAAAATGCCATCCTACGTGCTCACAGGTGAAAGCAAGTAAGAAAACAGGCTGGTGGAAAACAAAAGTTTATAATGAATGTGGAGTGCTACGTATGAAAAACATCTTTGCCCCATAGTGTAGCCCCCAGATTGTAACTAGAAGAGGTCTTATCTTCTTTAAATGTTTGAAGGCTGATTATGTGGCTATATGGCTATCTTTATAGGCCTCCATTTCATTTCAGTTATGTATTTATTAAGCTGTATCAAATGAAATCTGAGAAGGAAAAGGAGGAAAATGAGATACATCATGAGAATTAACCTAACGTATGAGATTTCCCTGTCTTTTTCTGGTAGAGAAACTCAAGAATGAATGTTTTCCCTCCACCTACATCTGGTCACCTGCACAGCCCTCTTAACTCCATTAGCTTTAACAGGCTTTCAAACAGCTAGCTCATAGAGAGACATCCACTCCACATGCCAGTGATTTAGCTCGTTGCTTGAATCCTACTGGAAGTGATTTTACTTTTTGCAAGAACCTTCAGGTATCCATCTGTCCTTGGCCTTTTCTTGTTCTTACCTTACTGGTGTTTTCTCCTGCACCCTTAGCTTCTCTGCTCCTTTCATGAAGACAAGCTTTCACATGAGCAGCTAAAAAACCTCCTTGCTTGTGCTGTGTGATTCCCTGGAGTAGAGACCCTCAATAAATTCCAAAAAGGAGCTGAATTTCTTTGAAAAGGTTTTAAATAAATGAACACAATTGAAAATAGACTTCCTTTGCTGAAGGACTTGTGTATGGGTATTTTTAATGGCACATTTTCCAGCACTGGAAATGAAGGACAGCATGACTGACAGCTGCATGCCTGTCCCTTTCCACTGCCGTGAAGAGGGAACATCTTGTAACAATTACATAGTACAGTCTTGTCCCCACCCTGAGTTGTCTTCACTCTGCTAAGACAAGTCTTGCCTTGACATTCAATTCATTTTTGCAACTGAGCAGCATTTGTTTGCACTTCCTCTTGCCTAAGGATTAGAAAGAATAGCTTTGCCTCCCCCTCCTTTATAAAGAAACCACTTGTGGTTTTGTAGATGGTCTAAGCTTCTGGGGAAGAGAATAACATATTCCATCAAAACAAAGAACAACCTGGTCACTGACTGAGGCATTTAAATTCCATGTGAAAAGAAAAGAAAGTGCTCTTGCATTCAGCGTGCATTTTTCTGCAAACACTCCTCATAACCCTGGGCTTGAAAGGCAGCCGAGTAGCAGTGGTGTTGCAGCTGAGAAGCAGCAGTGTTTATTTCCACAGGCGAAAGCTTTTGCTGTAGCTGAGGTCTCTTTTTAACTTTTGCAAAAGCATTGTCAGGAGGTGTAAAGACATTAATGGAATGTGCAGAATGGTAAATATTGGTGTTCCAGCTGATAAACAGACAAACTGAAAAGGCCTAACTACATCTTTGCAGTTCTTGGAAAGGGAACCCAAGACCTGAACCCACTCTGAGAGACGTTCCCCTGAAATGTCTGTATGCAGGCAGTTTGTTTCCTCACCAGCTCAGTATTAATCATAAGGAAAGCTGATTATATTGCAGGCTGTAAGGGATGCACTGACACAAAACTGCAGACATATACAAAGTTCAGTATTTTTCATCTGTTTGTTAGATCACTTCCCACAAAACCCATGTGCAAAAAGGCTCTTGTCTGGAAAACTTTCAGACTAAAGTTGGAGTCTCTCCATGAAGAGGCCTGATACAAGAAAGCACACACACAAAAAAGATTTTGTAGAATGACCTTAAAGAACCTTCATCTGTACCATGACCCAGAAAATCCATGGAAAAATATTGTTACAACTACCTGAGGGGAAAGGTTTAGCATATTTGATAATAACATTGCGGAAGGAGGAAAGGTTCTGAAAGGATGGTTAGCAATCATAGACTGGACTCTTTATTTCCCTATAGGAATGTGCCAATTCAGTAATTTGCATATTTATCAGGGACACATGGGTTTAATTTAACCTTTTGAGGGAAATTTGTCTGCCCTTCCACCTCCCTGCCCACTCTGCCTATAGTAGTGCTTAGAAATGCATTTCATGGGGCTGACAGACTCCTTGCTGTGCAGCCAGATGCCTAACAAGCCTAGAAGTCTGAGCTTGGCTGGCATTTGATGAAATTTCAGTTTCTGTAAGTTTGCCTTGTTTTTGAGCTCAGGATCACTGGGGGACCCTCCTCATTTTGCTTCTAAAGTTGGAGAATATGCTTGAAAAGTGAAGAGCTCCAGTCTTCCCCATGTTATAGACCTTCAAAAATTAATAATCTGGTGCAGACCAAAACCATTTTTTCCTTTTTTTTTTTTTTTTTTTTTTTTTTTTTAACAGCAGCAGAATAACCAAGTAGGGGATTCTAGGCTGAGACTTGTCCATCTTCACAGAGCTGTTACAAATCAACAGGCAGCTGTGGACAAGTACTTACCAGAACAGCATATTTCATGAGGTAGCAGAATCTCTCCACAGGAGATTTTTTTAAGAACAGGGCAGACCAGCATTTGTCAGTTATGTCCTGGGTAGATCTGAGCTTGCTGCAAGGCAGGCCATGGACTGCCTGACCCCTGCAGGCTCTTCTGAGCCCCTTTTGCTTTTATTCCAGGTCACTGGATAATGTAGCATCTTGTTCTGTTTCAGACTTCTGGATGATGGTTTACATCCTCTACATTTGAAGCTCTTGAGATCCAAGCGGTTTTTAAATGCATTGCCAAAGGAAACTTCTAGGAAAGGGTTGACAGGTTGAGTGAAGAGTTTACAGAGGAAAAGCTATCTGCAACTCTTCAGCAAATTCTTGCATTAGCAGTGGGCACACCCCTTGTTCTCTACAGCAGTGAAAGAAATCTACTGTGCACACCAGGAACCTACAAATAAGGAAAATGTAATTAATTTAAATGGGAAGGTGAGGATGAGAAGGAAGACAGGCTGCAGGGTCAGCTGCCTCAAAAAGTGTATAAACACATGCCCTACCAGCTATTAATAAGAGTAGGTCTGAGGAGGCTAAAGTATTTATATCTTTCACCCCAAGATATTCATGAGAAACACATTTTGGTGCTGTGTACTTTGTTTAAATGGTATGAAATTGAAAAACGTATGCATCCTTTTGAGGATGTAGCCTGCAGCTTGCTTACACTGAAGTCAGTAGTCTCAGAATTGATCAAACTGGGAAGATGTCAGAGATACTTCCTACATGACTAACACAGCCCCTAGAACATCTGCCCACAGTCAGCATCATTTTAGCCCCCTTTTTCTGGGATCCTTCAAATGTGAGTAGAGAACAGGACACAGCCTGGACAAAGTCATCCAGCAGTCCATGATCTGCCACCTTTCGTATCTGCCGCCTCTTTCATGCACTAACTGGAAGTAGTCAGAAGTAAAAGACTTCAACCCAAGCCAGATGGGCATTTAGGTGATGTGTGAATGTGTGGGTTCCTATGTTTGTGTCTGCCTGGGAAATACTTACAGTTTTGTCATGGAAAAGGCCCAGTAAACCCAGTGGAGAAGTAGGAACCTCACCACCAAGGAGCTTAAATATTTAGTTGAAATCGGACCGTTCTGTTTTCTTTATTGTAAGAAAGCTCCTCATTCAGTGCTAGAAGTAGTTTATTCTTTGCTGTTATAAATAGCAACCCCTACTTCCTACCTCATCTAATTTTTACCAGTATGACAGTTTTTCAGTCTTAGGGCCAAATTCTGACTACTTGCCTGCTGACATTACAGGGATGCATAACACCAGCTGTAATGTAATAGCTCTCTATTCATTGAGGCACAAGCAAGATAAGAATCTGGCCCTCAAAGCAGGATTTAAACTTGACCTGGATGATTCATGCCTTTCAGATATCAAAATGAGATTACTGCAAAGTGCTTTATAGTGGGCTGCCAAAAGGGCTAATCCATTCCCTGAAGCTAATGCACAATACAGGGACTTGATTGTTATCAGAGGTGGGCAGAGTGGGACCTGCCTACTCACTACTTGTCTGTCAGCATTTGCTGCTTTTTGGTGCCTAGAAAAGGTCTACAGTTCTGCTTTTAGCTTTTAAAGCTAATAACGGACTGGGAATTGTTGTTGCCAAGGACATCTGTAAATGTGCCTTAGGGACTTATAAATACTTCATAATATTGAATTGTTCCCGCTTTTTCTAGCCGCAAGAATCCCATCAGATCTGTGAGTGTAATTTCCAGTGACTCCTATCAAATTGAACATGAAAACACAATGGTGGACACTGCCATGCATTTCACTTGGACCACCTCTACAAATAGCCTGCTATTAATAGACAGGTAATGAGCTGCCTTTCAGACTAGAAGCCCTCCATCAGTCTTTCATGATCAGATTTTAATTAATTTGAACTTGGATCTTCCTGTGTGAATTTTCTTCCTTCGCCACAAAATTTAAGCCATTTCTATCATATTAAATGTCTTCTCGCATTTCAGATTTTCTCTTATAAATTAAGTTAAAAACATAAATTCAGCTTCCTAACTTTTCATTGCACTTGCATGACTCCAGGCAAGTTTTTCAATACACTCTGCAGAAGCAAACAATGCAGCAGAAGTGTATTTCTGTCCATGGTATTATTTATTCAGAAATCCTTTCTTGCAAGCCTGGAAGTGCAGCAGTCAGACCCTCCACCCCTCTGTAATGGCAGAAGGCTGAATGCAGCTGCAGGAGCACTGGGAAACACTGGAAAATAATAAAATAAAGTAAACTAAACTAAACTAAAATAAAATAATAAAAAATAGAAGTATATGCTGCAATACAAAAGACTGGTGATGTGCTAGACACAGGAGTATGGTAGGTAGGTAGAGATTTTGCAGACTTATTCTAGCACAGTGAATTTCCCTCACAGTGCACAGGATGACTTTCTGGAAAGCTTAAATTAGTATGCACTTTGTCAGCCCATATTCTTTATTTAATAGGGACAGCTGGATCCCAAGACAATCCCATCATCAATCAACACTATCAGCTGTGGGTATGATATTTATGCAGCTGATTCTTCCCTGCAGTTGCAGTTTATAACTTTGGAATTACAAGCCTAGTTTAAGACATCTGAATTTGACATGTTTGACAGAAAAAGATGGGTGAGATTTGCTATCATTAGCAGGATCTAGGGACAATAAATGAGTGCCAACTCTAGGACATATCTTCACTTCTACTGCACTCAAGTGAAGCAATCAGCTGACACCCCATAAGCAGTGGTCCAGTCCTTAAGCAGAACAGCAGTTTGCTTACAAAGGCAGGCGATTGCAATTGTTAATGGTTGCATTATCCCTTGGTGGAAAAATCTTAACAAAGAAGTGTAAGTGCAATATATTTCCATGATTCAAAGGCAGTAAAAAATCTATTTTTATCTCAATTTCATGTATGTCTGAATTTAAGGAATTAAGACTATGCTGTCATATCAGCAATAAAGCTAAACATGCAAATCTATCTTTCTTCCACATCCATTGTTGGTTTTCCTACTTCAGTGTTTAATTTGCTGCATTTTAATTGTTAAGTACAAATCCTAAACTATTTTGATTATAATCTCCACTTCTAAGTCATTTTTAATCATAGATTACATTGCTCCTTGTGAAATAAAGCTATTGTGGCAAAAACTATAGAAGCCAGTATGAGAAGCCACATCATTTACTTCCTTATAAAGAGCCATGGTTTATTTATGTTTATATCATATTAAAAACAAACAGACAAACAAACAAAAACATTTAAAATATGCACTTCGTTTGTTTATTTACTTAATTTATGACATTAGGGTTTGGATCATATTACAGACTTAAAAGAAAGTTGCAACAGCAATTTGTCATTGAGGCTCAGGGGCGACCTTATCGCACTCTACAGGTACCTTAAAGGAGGCTGTAGCGAGGTGGCGGTTGGTCTATTCTCCCACGTGCCTGGTGACAGGACGAGGGGGAATGGGCTAAAATTGCGCCAGGGGAGGTTTAGGTTGGATATTAGGAAGAACTTTTTTACTGAAAGGGTTGTTAGGTATTGGAATAGGCTGCCCAGGGAAGTGGTGGAGTCACCATCCCTGGAGGTCTTTAAAAGACGTTTAGATGTAGAGCTTAGGGATATGGCTTAGTGGAGGACTTGTTAGCATTAGGTCAGAGGTTGGACTCAGTGATCTTGGAGGTCTCTTCCAACCTAGACTATTCTGTGATTCTGTGATTCTGTCATTGCTCTCTATTTGGCATCAATGAGGCCAGCTCTAGAACTCCAAGTCTAGCTTTGCGCTCCTAGTACAAGAGTCCCAGGCTCTTCCCAGAAATGCACACCACCACTTTATTAATCAATGTACTCCTCCCTTCTGCTCCTATCCCTTGCTCTACATTTGCCCATGGAAACTGTACCTTAGGTGTTTTGTGGAATTGTGCCAGTGTCAATGTCTGCAAAGCAGTGAAAGCACAGGTCCCCAGGGATCTTCCTAGGAATCAAGAGACAAAGAAAAACACAACCTAGAGGAAATGTCAAAATACAGGGTTGTGAAAAGATCCGCTGTATCTCAGACCAACATGTTTGTTTCCTATAGATGTTCTCATTGGCCCTCCTCCAAAAGAGTTTCAGGAATTCACTGCATAATAACTGTCTCCAAGGCCTATGTGGCATTTAGAGGTTTTAAAATATTTTCTCTCTTATACAAGTGGTTTATAATTTCTCTGTCTTCATGCTTGAAATATTTCCCTGCAGAAGCACAAACTCTCACAGAAGGGGAGGACATGAGGCACTCTTGCATAAGCCCATCAACATGGATGGATTTTTTTCCTCTCTGTTACCTTTCACACAAGGATTTGTGAAAGGAATTCAAAAATACCTGCGTGTAGGAAAAACACTGACTTGAAACAAAGTCAGAGCCTAACTTTAGCTAGGCCAATAAAAAGAGCGCTTCTCATTTCTTCTCTAAGATTGACTAACATAAGCAAGCTACCAGTCCTTGAAAACTTTCATGGCCTATTCTGATGAAGCCTGCAGCAATGAGCTGAGCTGAGCTGTGCTCTGCCCTTCAGTGACAACACACAAGATACAAGTTTTTTCTGACAGTGGTGTGTGTCTCAGGCACCAAGAAAGTAGCATTGCTCCATATTGTGATGTCTCAGAACTACTTAGACTTTCTCCTGTTCTTTCCAACATCTCCCAGAAGGATTTTTGAAGGTTTCTAGATATATTTTTGCATCCCTGACATGCTTCTCACTCAGAAGCTAGTAATTGTACCAGCCTCTGTGCTTCCCCTCCTGAAATTCCCCCACTTTGTGCAGACAGGATTTTCCCATAAAAGTCTCTTTCCCGCTTCAGACTTACAAGTTACCAAAACTTAAAGAATTTCCATGTGTCAGCTGGGCCATGGTAGCTTTTCATATGCATGTTTTTAGCTTGTGCTAAACCAGCACAACTCAGCGGAGCTCAGTGCTGAGTTAAGCCCAGTCACATTAGCCTTCATTCACCACGGTTTAAGGACATGCATGCAATTATGGATAAAATCTTAATCTTATCATTTTCCAGTTCTTAGAACAAATACTGATGATCAACATATTGTTTCATAACTAAAGATTTGGACCAGCCTTTGTGCTTGCCTTGCACTGGGGAGAAAGCCAGCATGCTGAAATCATTTCAACTCTTCATGGGAGCAACTGCTTGCCAGCCTGAGGAAGGGGTTCATCACAGGGACTCCTACCAGTCATCATAACCGGGCTCTTCAATAGCAACCTGGTAACAAACAGTGGTTTTGCAGATCTGATTTCCTATTGAAGTTCAATGTGTTGCCATCTGCTTGCCAGATTTTTACAGCTATGCAAACATATTTTGTATCTAAAAAGCATTCATTTACTTTTTCACTGTTCTTGCACTTTAGAGTAGTAAAGATCACTTACTGTAATCTGACATTTTTCTTTGTCAGAGAAGATTTAGCAACAGCTTTAGCTGGTGTGCTTAAAAAAAAGTAAAAATAAATTGAAAAATCCAGCCAAGAGGCCATGAGGATCACACCTTCAACAAAGCTAGAAGGAAATGTTTGAAACTTTGTGGAAAGTTAATGTATCTGAGCTGTTCAACCCACCAGATCTTCACTGGATGTCCAATCCCATATCTCAATGGACAAGAACTAGAAAATGCACAAGATTAGTAAAATTATAGAAAGAATGCAAGTTCAGAGCCCAGATTTCTTTTGCCTGTAGTGAAACTATAATTGTGACTTTATGATTAAAAGAAAATCTGCTGTAGCTAAGCACTGATATTAGCTTGAACAGCTTAATGACTTGTTTAGTGTGTGTTATTTAATAGCAGTCTCCAACAGACCACTGATGATACAGATCCCTCTTTTGGGAAGACAGCAATAAAAATCTCCTGCTTTAGCAGATTAAGTTCTCCACAGCAAGTCATGATCCAACTGTTTCCCAGCCACCTCTGTAAGTAAAATGAGGCTCTGTTGTTGTAGTAATTTAGTTCCTAATATTTTCAGGCTGACAAAAACAGTCCACCTTGACTAATGGGCAAAATTTACTAGATATTTATTTTTCCAAACCAACCTTGCACACCTAATATCATGTACATATTCTAACAGTGTTGGCTACCACAATGAAAAACTATATCTCCTCCAGTGAGAAGATCTAATCAGACTTAAGTATAAGCATACCCTTCTATAGTATTTTCAAGTCAGATAAAAAATATCTTTATTAGGACACCATGCTGCTTTCATATATAGATTTAGTAAATCCTAACAGATCTAAAGTTCATAAATATGCTGTGGGTAATTTTAAACTGAAAGCATCTGTTCTATGATAAAAATGTTTGTGGTTCATACCTGCGTGAGTAGCTACCAACATATGGATAACTGTTCTCACCTTTTCAAACATCACTAGCAACTCCTGTTGAATTGGTAGTACATGAGCAGAAAGCCTTAAAAAAGAATCCCACGGTGGCTATCAGCTGATTCAGTTAGTCCCCAAATGGCTTGAACATATGCAGAATAGTCCCCTATGTTTGCAGTATTTGCTTCCCAGGCATCTAGTTTATGTTCTGGAAATGTCCTTGTTTTCCATTACATGAAAAATCTTTGAGTGGGAAAAATCAGAAGCATGTAGTTGAAGCGTTCTATTTTTGTCCTTTGTACCCATACCCTTCAATACAGCAATAAAATGAATTTAGTTTCATGCAGAAGGATAAAACAAAGCCTATATGGCCATAAAAGCAATTAAAGTTAAATAACAATCAAGCGTTCAAGTTACAAAGCTGGTATATCAAAGTCTGCTCCTAAGGACAGAAAACATGATCTACTTGTACAATTGTGAGTTCCATAAACATTTCCTCTGGGGAATTTATACAAAAGTCTTAGGAATTGGACATTGGACAGATATGGTGATTTCAGAAACCAGGCAAATTCTAAACATTATGCACGTCACATGTTGATAGCATGTTTTACCTCTTTGAAGAGGTTTCTGAAGTTAGCTAATCAATAGTCATGCAAACCTCTAAATTGCTACATAAATAGGAGTGCATTCACTCACTTTGCAGAGTGCAAGGAAAAAGAGAAGTTCACAGAAACATGGTAGGTTGAAATGCTGTGACTCCTGCTTACATAGTTTGAAATCCTGCCAGCTGGATTCATAAGATAACATTGCATGAATTCATTTCTAGAGGTAGTAACTGGCTGATTTATTTTCCTGCCACAGGTGCATCCAAACATGATGTTTTTGTCAATTTTTCTAGTGCAGAAATTGAAAGAAATCTGATAACTTACACTTTTGGGGGAAAGAGGGGAAGTATTGCAAGAAATATGATTAAAGGCAGAGTGGAAATTTTAAAGACAGATGAAATTATGACTTTATTTCCCAGGGGGATTTCCTTCAGTAACAGATAATTAAGATGTTTAATTCTGGGCCCAACTCACCACTGCCTAAAAATCTAAAAATTTTGATAAAATAAACCCAAAATGCTACCATTTAAATTTCATTTCATTTTAAAGCCTCACAAATGGAAGCAACTCTGCAAAATATAAAGCAATTTGGAAACAAAAGCTTCTGTCTCTCATTCCCAAGTGAGAATCTTCTCAGACTCACCCAAACTATGATGCTGTACTTTACCAGACCATCTGATGGAGAGAAATTCCCTCTCCAAATGTGAAAATCCACCTCCCCAGTGTACTTTTTAGGAGTTTTTCAATGAACTGAAACTGCAAATCAGGAATCCTATGTCAGAAAGGGCAAAAGGTTCCCCTGTACTTGGTAGTTAATGCAGGAAGAAGAGCAAGAGAAGGAAATTTGCTTCAAGATCCTTCCACAAATACATCAGGTCTTCTCAGCTGCAGTGGGAGGAAACCAGTAGATGCTACCTGTCAGTACGTGTTTGTGCAGAGCACAACTTATAGTAGCTGGTGAAATATGGCACGTCCTGTATGTGTCTTTGAGCCTCTGTCAAGTTCTTTGCATGGTACAGCACTAAAGTGTGTGTCGGCACACCTGTACTTTGTCCTTGCCTGGCAATTTTCTAGCTCACTTCCCACCCAGCTTGAAAGCCTTCCCAGAACACAAGACACGAGTAAGCATCATTTAGTTCACAGTGTTTGACTTTGTTGTAAACAGTTGGTTTTAAAGTCTATCATACACCTGGCATGGTTTTGTGGGCTTATGTCAGTATTCACTTTCATCTTCCTCTCAGTATCCTACTTCCCCTTCTTCTCAGTATCCTACATGGTCAAGGTGGGAAAGGAGAGGCAGTCTTCTTGTCATCCACACACGTTTGAGTGTTTTCTGTTCTTCTCAAGACTGCCATCCTCATCACCATTTGTCTTTTCTCAGTGCTGTTTCCCATGCCAGAAGACCTGCAATGCAAGAGGCAATAACCTACATAACCCACCCACCACGGGCAAGTCTCCACCACTGGCGCTTTCATGATCCTTACTTTCCTTCATATTTGCACCTTCATCTTTTCTACCTACCCTAAATCTTTCTCATACTTCAACCACAAAATGCACTTGCTGGAAGTGTACAGTACAGCCTAGTAAACAGAATCTGGTGCTCATGTTTCTGTGGATAGGATGCTTACAACATCAGTCCATTCCCCCTATGGAAAATAATTATCATAACAAGGTCTGGTTTGAGATGGTACAAAACCCCAAGGAAATGAACCGAAAGCACCACATCCACCATTAAAAAAAATATTTCACAGTCTTATGGTTCAAAGTTGCTTCCTCCTTCTCCTTCCCTAGCTCCAAAAATTCCCCAGGGAGATGCAGACACAATTACATACAGCCTTTCTCACAGCAGCTCTGAAAATCTCTGCCAGATGCTGCCCAGTGTAATGTGCCACCAGTGGGCAAGCTGCCTGTCCTGGCACCCAACTGCAGCCTCCATCTGAGCAGTGTAGGCACCTGCCAAGGGCAGGGTGGGTTATCTTAACTTGGAACCAAGGCATGTTGTGGTGGTTTTACTGTGCTAGGCAGCTGAACACCACAACCGCTCTCTCACTCCCCCTCCTCAGATGAGGAGGGGAAGAAGTAAAGGAAAGAACAACTCATGGGTTGAGATAAGGATAATTTAATTAAAGAGAAAAAAAAAAATATTAAGGAAATATTATTATTAATTAAACAATTCAACTAAAGGGAAAAATGGGAAAGGGGAAGAGGGAGGGGGAAATGGAATAACAAAACAAAACAAGTGAAGGCTATGTGGAAGTGCAGAGGAAAGAAATTACTCTCTACTTCCCACAAATGAGCGATGCTTGACCACGTCCTTGAAGCAGGGCCTCAACGCACGTAGCCAGTGTTCGGGAGGAGGACAGACATTTTCACAACGAGAGCCCACCCCTCCCCTCTTCTTCCTTTTTCCACCTTTTATTGCTGAGTGTGACATCATATGGTATGGAATATCCCTTTGGTTGGTTTAGGTCAGCTGCCCTGGTGATGTTTCTTTTTCACTTTTTTGCCCACCCCCTAGGAGGGTTAGAGAAAGTCCTGATGGTGTGCCAGCACTGCTCAGCAGCAGACACAACACCGGTGTGACAGCACTGCTGTTCTAGCTACAAGTGCAGAGCGCAGCACTGTATGGGCTGCTGCAGGGAAAGTTAATATCCCAGGCAGACCCAGTACACGTGCAGGAAAAAAATGTCAAGAATGACCAAACAAATCCCCCCAGGATTGAGCTGAGGCTCTGAGGTTCATCAGAAAAAGAGAAAAAGGGAAAAGTTCACCTTTGAAGTCATGGAAACAGAGAGCAGTAACTAATTGTTTTTTAAATGATTATTTTTTCCCTCTTGTCAACTGCACAAGATCCACATCTGTGTTGGCCAGACTTGCAAGAACACTTTATTTGCCTATCACTTGGTACCTGAGAGAGGCAGAAAAAAACAGTTGTGAAGAAAATGTCTTGCAGCAGTCAGTGGTGGTTTTACTCGGGTGGGCGGGCAAGCTCCACCACAACTGCTCTCTCACTCCCCCTCCTCAAAGAGGAACAGGGAGAAAATACGATGAAAGGGGCTCAAGGGTTGAGATAAGGATGAGAAGATCACGCAGTAATTATTGTGATGGGCAAAACAGACTCAGCATAGGGAGACAGTAAGATTTATTGCTTATTACTAACAAGCTAGAGAAGTGAGAAACAAAGGAAAGAAACTAAAAGCACCCCCCCCACACCCACCCTCTTCCACCTCCTTGCCCCGAGCAGCGCAGGGGAACGGGGGAATGGGGGTTATGGTCAGTCTGTAGCGCTTCTTCTCCGCCGCTCCTTCTCAGTCACTCTCGTCCCCTGTACTGTGGGGTCCCTCCCACGGGATGCAGTCCTTGCTGAACTGACCCGGTGTGAGCTTCCCACAGGCAGCAGCTCTTCAAGAACTGCTCCAGATATGGGTCCGTACCACGGGGTCCATTCCTCAGGAGCAAACTGCTCCAACCTGGGTCCCCCACAGGCAGCAGCTCCTGCCAGGTCACCTGCTCCTGCGTGGTCTCCTCTCCACGGGCTGCAGCTCCAGCCCGGGATCTGCTCCAGCCGGGGTCTTCCACAGGCCGCAGTCTCCGTCGGTGCAGGTCCACCTGCTCCACCGTGGTCTCCTCCACAGGCTGCAGCGTGGAACCCTGCTCCACCGTGGTACTCCATGGGCTGCAGGGGGACAGCCTGCTTCACCATGGGCCTCACCACAGGCCGCAGGGGACTTGTGCTCTGGCGCCTGGAGCACCTCTCCCCCTCCTTCTTCACTGACCTTGGCGCCTGCAAGGCTGTTCCTCACTGCTCTCATTCTCCCAGCTCTGTGTAGCGCAGCGTTTTTTTCCCTGTCTTAAATATGTTCTCACAGAGGCACAAAACAACATCACTTACTGGCTCAGCTCTGGTCAGCAGTGGGGACCTTACCAAACATGGGGCAGCTTCTAGATCCTTCTCACAGAAACCACCGCTATGGCCCCCTGCTACCAAAACCTTGCCATGTAAACCCACTACACCCTCCAAGCTGTCTCCCTTGCAGGACCAGTCATCTCAGCGTGGAGGATGTATTTCCAGGGTAAGAAACAGAAGGGCTGAGGCAAAAATCAGAAATGGTCAGAACTGTCCTTCTGCTGGCCATGCAGATGGTTCTGCATGGCCAGCAGAAGGACAGAGGAAGGACAGTCAGCTGATGATGTTCCTGGAAAGCTCCCCTTTCTCATACCCACCTCAAGCATTTGTCTTGGTCATGCTCAAATGTTCTTCCCAGGTATTGGGCAGTTGGGAAAGCTTCTCTGAGCAGAAGCAGTCACAACAAAAATGTTTCTCCAGGCAGGACATCCAAACTGCATCTTTGTGGTCCTTCTTCTGATCCCCTCAAGTCAAGGAGAAATTGCTGCCCTGCTGCTGTGCTCTGGCAGATCCTCAAGGGCAACCAAAAGCCACTTCCATCTCATGGCTTTTGCTGAAACCTTGCTCCAGGTAGAGTTGTTTTTCCTCCAGTCCTTATTTGTGACACTTTGTCAACAATTTTCCCACCTTCAGTGGCTTATACCATCACTTCTAGAACAATGGAGATTGCTTTTTTTCAAATGCAGTGATATTTCTGTAAACTATAAATCTGTATATGAGTATAAATAGCTGTAAAAAGCCAGCACCACAAACACAGTTGAGCCACATCACAGGATGAAAAACAAGGGCTTTCCTCTAACCAGCAGCCCAAAGTCAGCATTTTCTATTTCCTAAGTGTATTTAAGTATATTTTACTAACCTACAGTCCCCAAATACTTTTATTTTGTTGGCAAGCTAAACCACACCTTATTCCTAGCACACCTCAAATTTCAGTGCAATACAGAAGGATGAGTCAATAGATGCTAATTAACACAAATAAATTAATTAGCACAAGTAAATGCCTTTTTTCATTTGGATTAAATTGGAGAACAAAGAGACATCAATCAAAACTGCTTATGAAAGGCACAGTGTATTCAATTAGTCTTTACTGAAATCAGGTGTAATACAAATCATGCAATTTTGAAGATTCTTATTTTTGTGGAAAAAAAATATTATCATGAGGAAACCACTGTAACACTTTCTCTACAAAGCAATCACTGGTGTCTCCTGTGTGAACGTTAACTTTGGCTTTTACTAAAAAAATATCTTGGCCATCCTCAGCTCTGAGTTTTTCCCCATCAAACCATGAACACACTCCAGACAAACACAATTTCAAACTGTCACACATGCAGATGGCAGGAGGGAGTGAAACAAGTCCCAGGCAATGAAAAGAAACTTCCCAAGTTGAAGGTGACTCTCATAATAAAGCCATATGTCATGTAGCAAAGGCACATGGATCAAAGCCATAGGGAGTTAGGGAGAGCATGATTTAGCTTTTTGCCCCCCTACATAAAACACCTGACACCCCTGCCACTTGCTGTAAGCAGAGATCAGCTAGGAGAGGATATCCAGCATGAAGCATCATGACCATCCCCAAAATTCCCACAGCCAGCTTCAGGTGATAGTTTCTCCTTTCCCATTACAGATGTTGTACAGACCACTTATTTTTCCCAGCAGTATTGTTCAGGAGCTTCCTACATTTCTGCTCACATTATCTTCCACATTCATGTTACACATGACCCCACAGCTGTGCTGAATTCTGTAATGCCACTCTTTAGTGGTTCAGAAAACTTAATTTGTATAGCCAGAGATACACTGTTCCTTACAGTCAAAAAATGTACAACACCTACAGTGCTGACGGGTGGGGTGGGGTGGGGTAAGGAGGCAGAGGGGAAGAAATGAGAAATTTGCATAACACTGAATGGCCATTGGGATACCCAAGAAAAAGCCACCACAAACATCTTGAGAATCAGCAAATTCTAAACAGATATATCCAAAAAGCAAATCTTTTGCTACGCGTCCAATTTCACTGTGATTATCTGAACAAGTTTAATTAGTTAGTAGTAGCAGATAAAGAATGAGCAGAATCCTACCATGCTAAGCCTTGTGGTAACAAGTCTGCTACTGGTCACCCCAAGGCTATTGTACAATACTCGTCCTCATTAATGCTGAGTCCTCAACTACAATAAGTTAACCTGACCAAAAAGGTTATGTGAACCCTCATGTTCCCCTCTTCTTTTTCATTGTCTTCTCAGTGAAGTTACAGATGTGATTACTGATGACACTAAAAGTGCAAAATACATTCTAGCAGGCACAGAATGAGCACCCCAAACTATCTCTTTACTCACAGCAGAGCTGGCCTTTGACAATGACATGTCCCTGGGAAGGTGGAGAAGTGATTCTTCATGTTAAATCAGCTCCCTCTCTTTCCCTGCCCATGTACACATTTTATTCTGTACACCTATTTCCCTGCTCTCAATGTCCCCTACTGCTCACCTCTGTGCCCTTAGCACTCCCCTGCCTCTCCTCCCACCCTCCAACAACCACCAGCTTATTTCTAAAAGCCAAAGAGACCCCCCTGGGGGTGAGTACGGGGGCAGTGGAAACAACTTGTGAAAATACCATGGCCTCCATTAGGAGAAGTCTTATCCAGGAAGCCTTACTTCACCTGTCCTTTCTGCATTTGATATCAATGAGATCCACTTTGAGGCAGAAGGAAGTGAACATTAATATTTATCTGAGAGAAAATTAGTAGACCAGATCCTTATTAATCAAAGTCAATGAAGCTATGCAGTTGAGAATGTGGTCCAGTGTTTACAAACATACATGTTGCAGCCAGATTGGTTTCATGCTGTTTCTCCTCCAGAAATGATGTTTTCATGCTTCTTCATTTACTCTGCTAACAAGATGAATAAGGTATTTAGCAACACAGTTTATAGAAAGAAAAATAAATAGCATTGCATTCTCAGCTATATGTGAAAAGGAGTTGTCATTCTTTAGAGAAACAAATACAATTAATCTGTCCACAGACAGAAAAGTCCTAAATTAATTAAATGGGTTGCTTATCTTATATTTGAAATTCAGGCTTCATCTTTCAAAAGAAGAGATTTGGGGGAAGGGAGAGGGAAATCTTTGAATGCCTCCTGCAGAAACTGAGAAGGTTCATGTGTTGTGCACAACATATAGAAAGTAACCAGAAACTGTCAGAATTTGTCCTTCTTCAGCATGACCTTGTTCAAGTTCTCTTTGAGAGATGAGACTTTTCTACAGTCACCCAGTTCTTATTTACCTCACCTGTCCTAATACAGGAAACTACACTGCAAGGAATTTAAATATCAGGCTTTTTTTAGCTGGCAAATATCTGATCATATTTCTCCTACCATGAGAACCAGGAAACTCATAGTAAAAGATAGTAAATTAACAGCAAAGTCACCAACAAGTATGTCGCCAACACTGTTCATTTAACCAGTGATAGAAAACCACAGTACAAAAGCACAAAGGACACACAAGAAATTAAGAGAGAGTTTAAATAAGAAACTGAAAAGTAGAAATTTCTATGGGAGACGGGAAGAAACTGAACCGTAAGCTATTCAAAAATGTCCTTTTTTTGTTCTTTTATTTCCTGGGAGATGCTTCTGGTGTCTGGTACTGTCTGTTGACAGGGGTAAGTTACTATACTAGACAGACGCCAGCTTCTAATGTGGTATTGAAATGCCTGTGTTATTTGGGAGTGAGATACTCTTTCAAGCTGTCTGAACAAATTTTTAATGTCTTTTTCCTCTCCTTCAGGCCCCCATCATTGCTTTAGCAATTGAATTGCACTGCTGATCTGGAGATCACCTCAAAACTTGTAACTGTCATGAGCATGCCTTGGTTGTTCAGGTTTTCTCATGGAAGCCAAGAGAGCTGGCAGCAAATGCAGAAGTCAAGTCCAGGGATAGCCTTGAAAATGTCAACCAGTGCAAGAAGCTGAGCAGTTGCTCTTCAGCTGCACAGCACAAATTATTATTTTTGTTATCTAATCCTTCCTAACACTTTTTGATGACCTGCAATCAAACACTGCTATTGGTTAAATATATTGATTTGTACTCTGTTTTCACCAACTTCACAACACTCTCTAAACATAAGAAATATGGACAGGTATTATTTGAATTCATTGACTCAGTTTCTTTGTAAGTTAAATTGGTCACAAACAGTTTGAAGTAACTTACAGAAAAAAAAAAAAAAAGAAAAAAGAAAAAAAAAAAGAAATTCCTTACTGAATTGACAACAAATTTTAAACAAACAGAAAATAACAGCTTAGACTAGATCTAGTCAAGAGTCTAAGGTAAATAAATATCTTTAAAGCTGTTAAATCTTTAGCAGTCAGACTGATATAGGACTTCAGCATTTGATGAAGTTTTACTTGGCATCCTCAGCAGGGAACCGCTCTTTTAAATTGGGTCCATGAGTTACTACTCATAGAAAACTGACATATCTGAACTCACTTAATAGTTCAGTAACACTATAGATATTAAAATTTTAATCTGTGTTTAGGCAGTTAAATAGGTTTAGAACAATATAGTAACATCATTGCTATGAAACATCCAAGGATAAGGACTTGCCTCGACCTCTACATACCATGGAGATAGCAGTGGGCATGGGTATCCAGGCATGCAAAATAAAAGCTGTCAAGGAGAAAGGTGCAAACAAACAAATGGCCAAAAGTAGATGATGAGCAAAAGGCAACACAATACAGCAGAACAAATCCTCCAAAGAGATATCCTGGGGGAAAGTCCATTAAGTTGCAAAAATCCTCAAGAATGATGTTTAAGTGCTTATTAGCGAGGTTTCCATTTCTGCAGCAGCATGCACCCACTTCTAGGTAGCTTGTGAAAATTATTATGGAGTTATGCCCAAAGGGAGAAGGTACTTCAATTAAAGGTTACATTTATAATGTAATTAAATACCTAATTTATTAAAAGAAATGCAAATCACATCAGTCTCTAAGTGGTAACAGAGGCACTTAGAGCATGCTATGCAACAGCTTTGTTTTAATAATTAAACTGTGTATGCCCTCGGTAACAGCAGTTCCAAAATGGCATGTTGCTCACTGCTCTCTTAAGAACCACACTGAATATAAATAATGAGAAATGGAACGATAGCATTTGTGTGAGAGAATTGGGATAGCCACGTTAAACAATATTAGTTGGGATTTTTGAAAGCTTTATATATATATATATGTAATTATATTTTATCATCACAGTGGCTTTTGCAGGGTCCCATGCCCCATAGTGAGTCCAGTCAGTGAAGCTTTGCCATAGTTTTAATAGCAAAGTTGGCTCTTTGAGATGTTGTAACTTTAGTGCAGATTCTTCAGTAACTGTCCGGTGTGGGAATAAGTATCTGGTTGATACCTATCACCCCCAGTACAAGACAAATTCAGATGATTTGCTGTAACAGTAAGCCCCAATAGATTATATAGAGACAAGCAGCCCTAAAAACTGTTGAAATATATAAAAATTTATATTGGTGTTAAATTGATATTACATGTGTTCCATCATTAGTGAAGCTGCTGCTTCACCATAGGCAGTTATTAATGCATTAGATAGACACATTGGAAACAAAGGCCAAGCTACACCAAAATATCTAATTTTAAAATTCAATTAAACTAAAGTAAAGGGTCACCATGTATCTTCTAAGACTATTATTTAATCATTTTCTCATATAGTGGGGACCTTTGAAATGAGCAGTTAGGTAAATATGTTAGTGCAAAATTTCTGAAACAAATAGGAATAACAAGCAATCACTGAAACTATATCTCCCCTGCCAGCCCAGGAGTAAGGTTGTGGTGATATGAAGATTTGCACTCGTTCCAGAGCTTGCCCATGGCTGAGCAGCTCTCACTTCAGATTTCCACCTTTTTCTGCATGTCTGGGAGAGAATCCTGAAGGTATGTGGCTCAGTGGCTGCCCATATGGAGCCCGGTGAAATCAGCTGGACCTTCTGATTTTGTAGAGGTGAGTCTCTCCTTGGCTTTGCTGCCATGTTAGAGCCAGATTCTGCAGCCTGCAAAACAATATGGGAACCTTTCTTAATGCTTTCTACTTTAATTTCTAACGTGCTTACCCTCCTGTCTTTTCTCACCTGATTACTAATAGATGATTTAATAAGAGCATAAATTACCCTCATCAAAACAAAAGCAGATGAAAAGGTGTCCTGGTTATAACGTTTTCTTCTTTGAATTTAAGCAGTCACATCTAAGGCAACCACTGAAATTCTCTTCTCCAGATAAAATGTAAGTGGTCTATTGAGGCCGTGATAAGAAATAGTTTACAGCTGCCTTCTTTAAGTGCTCTATCAACTATATATTTAATGCTTATTGAAATGTCAAGCTTTCACCCAACTCTTTATATGCACAGGAACCAATCTAGCAAGCTGCTTTTTCACTGAATATCATTGGGTTATTTAGGACTCCAAGAACATTATTGTTTTATATGCAATAAAGATCACAGGTTATTTATGTGTATACATTTACCTGCTCATATACAGAAGTAGACTATTTTGCTTACATATTTTGGTATGTTTCCAGTACAATATTCATTAAAGAGATAATAATTCTTCTGAGGTTTTTGGTTGGTTGGTTGGTTGGTTGGTTGGTGGGTTTTTTTTTGTTTGTTTGTTTTGTTTTGTACAGGTGGTGTTTCATTCTATTTTACTGCTAAGCAGCCCACCCTTTACATTATAATGTTCACATTTAAAAAAAAAAAACAACTGAAGAATGCTGTCAGACCTCTGATGGTGCCATGCTATTACCACACAGTAGTGCACATGAATATTTCTAAACTCATTTTACCTTGGTTAGGATGTTGTTATTGTAAATAAATACCTTCTCTGTTTTGAGAATATGCTAAATTGTACACAAAGATTTCTTCTTCATCCATACAAACTTGAATAGGATTACGACATCTGTTGGAGAGAAATCTAGTCATATCACTTGTTGGCTTCCATATGGAACTTAAACGTTTATCTTCGGGTATTGCAACTTGGAGAAAAAAAATAAATAAATAAATACATTTTTTAAAAGTCCCAGTGGGATACTACCACTAGAGCACAGAAAATATTCCTCTGTCTGATATCTTAACATCAGCCTTGGAAAATAACACCTCACACTACAAGCCTAATCTACCACATTATTAAGCAAAATCTACTAAATTTTTTAGATGATCACAATAATGACTTGACCTGTTCTAATGAGCCTGAGGCCATCATCTGCTCTCACAAGATAAGGCCAATTTTTTTCATGGCATAACCAGGCCCAAAAATGGACCAATAACAATGCAAGATATTGCAGATTACTTGACACTAGGAACTTGCCATGTAACTACTTTTTTTCCATAAGCAAGAGGAAAATTCAATGTTCCCTCTAATAAAGCTTTCTATAATATTTTTGTATTCTTCAGCAGCATTTATCAAGCAGAGCAAAAAAGGATGGTAGCTTCTACAGCAAGATAGTTGTCAGATGGACAATAAAAATCCTGAAAGGCACTATTCAAAAAAAATTTTACAAGACCCAACATAAATTTGGTTGGTTCTTTTCCTTCATGTGCCTCACTCCAATTAAACACATACCACAGTAAGGGGAACAGTATCATTTAGTTATCCAAGGCTCTTGTGCAAGGGGTGGATTCTCTGCCTCACTCCAGCAAACTGCAGCCACGAGGCGCTGCCTTGACTCGTTTTTCATTCTGGAGTACGGACCCCCCTTCCACCCATGGGGTCTCACCTTCATGCTGAGTAGCCCTGCTACTGCTTTGGATCCCAGAAGTACCTCCCTTTACCATACCATCCTTAATGAAAAGAAGAAATATATCTCTGAAAAGTAAGATTCAGAGCCAGGAAATTAAGGAAATGAGACAGACAGCAACTTATTTCCAAACACATAGTCAGCTTCTGAAAGCACTGCCAGGAGCACAAATTCTTCTCCCCAAAAGATTGCTACCAGTGAATCCCACTTAGTGGCTGTGGGGCACCTGGGAAGGGTCACTTCCCTTGTGTTAACTCTCTAAATAAATTATTTGCCTCATTCCCTAAATAGGACTTGAACATTTTCTCATTTCTACCTGAAAAGCACTTGTATTATTTGGAACTCATCTTTGGAAATGGGCCTGGCCAAAGTGTTCCTGGAATCCACTGGAAAATCAACGTTAAATAATAATACTGAAACTTCTGCTGCCAGCAGCCTGTTACCTCTTCTCAGCTCACATAGCACTGCCAGAAGCAGATACTGTCAGTTGTTATGATGCTGATAATATACCAAATGCTTTAATTCCACATTTAATGGGTCCAAAAGAGTAGGAATGGTCTTTATTACTGCTGTTAAATTTAAAGAAAGCTTCCTTTTTCTATTGCAGAAGGATCTGTGGACTTGACATCAGTGAAGAAACCACATCCCCAAAGACAGAATGATTGAAGTGGATTATTTCTCCACTACCCTCTAATTTTAAATGACAGGTGCAGATATGTCTCAAGAGATTGACAGTTTTCTTACCATGGTTTGCATCTGAAAGGTATTTGGGGTTTGCATTTGAGTTTTTGTGCTTTCTCTTGCTGTGTCAGTTGCCAGGTTTGGAAGTCAAGTCTTGTAAACCACATAATTCCTGGAAATGAGTTTCAGACCTGTGAATGCTGACTCACTGGCAGTTAAGTACATTTTCATAAGTAGCTCGGTAAGTTCTAGAGCCAGGAATTTCAGAAATAACCTTCTGTACTGCAGACTGTTGACAGGTAAAATTATGTGGCAGTTTAAGGTAAAATAGAGGACTTTTCATTACCCATCTAAACTGCATTCATTGTACTGATTAATTTAATGGCTAGAAATATGAACAGTGTATACCATACTTACAAAGACTGACTACACACTTAATAGAAAGTATGTCTACATCTATCTTATGCAGCTCATCCAATATTCCCATTTCCAGTACACATTTAGAGCATTACATGCAGCCCACAAATGGCCCATCTGGCCTCTCCTGCTGTTGTACTTTGTTGCACCCAAACCACATGAAGAGCTGCCAAGCCTGTTCAGGCACATAACCAGTGGATGGAACTTCCCTAAAGGTCTTCCTGATGGACACTGACCCTGAGCTTGAGAGCAATTTGGGGGACAAGATATGTAAACCTCATGCCACTAGCTGAGATCTGAGTGCTAAACAAAAGAGTACAGGGTTTGAGATTCAATTCTTTTGGCTCACTGGTATAAATTACACCTCATGGTAAATACTCTTCAACAAAGGGAAAGAGCTTTTCTCACTTGAGGCTTGTATCACTCGAAGTGTAAAAGGATGCTCTAGGAGCCACAAAAATAGACCTCTTCTAGCAATGCATTGAGCCAGAGCTCCTCTTTTTGCCCTGCAGCAGTGTTCAGCCCTACAGCTGTGACAGAGTGGATGTCATTTGACATAGCTACAGTGTCGCCACAGTGTATTTTCTGTTGCTGGGAGATTCTGCTGTAGCAGATGTTTCAAGGAGCTACTATGGACCCCGAGCTGGAACTGGACATTAGCGAGATACAGCATGTACTTTCCATTACTCAAAGGCTTATTGCAGCTATATATTATAATGGGTTTTCATGCTTACACTTTCCTCTCTCATCTTTAATCTATTCTGCAGTGGGGAGGAAGTCTATTTGAGACTTCATTAGGTGGTGACCTAGTTCATGACTCGGAGTGGAAACCTCTTCCAGCTGAAATGCAATCTCTTGCTGAGTGTACAGCCACTGCTGGGCTTTCACCCCACAGGCTGGCAAATAACAAAAAGGGGGGTCTGCTACACAATGGTGGCTATTCTGACAAAATACAGATAATACACTTGTGTGCTCAACTGACCATTTTTCTCTTTCCTCCCTCCTCTTCTTCACTTCATAAAAACTTATCCTTTTTAATTCTTTTGTCCATTTAGGAAGAACATTTCCCTCACTGGAGAAACTAGTTTGGCCAAGCTGATGGTTCTTTTCAAGATTTTCCTTTGCTTGTTTTGAAGGTTGAAAGAGCAAATGACTCACATAGGTGAAACTCTGCACAGCTGCACATGCAGGCAGGTATGCTTCGCTCTTTGCTGGCTGGATCACACTGCTGTGCCTGAGCTGATTCAGATGTTGCTCTCCCTCCTTCCCTCCTCCATACTCCTTGCAAATCCCAGTAGTGGCAGCAAAAAAGACAGATGATGCCAAAGCTACTAGAGGCCTGGAAATAATTATTTTTGTTATCCTGAAGTGCACAGCTTCGTATTCCCTGGGGTGGAAATATCCCGATACCTGATAGCTTATATTATAGAATATTGTATGTTATAGGAATTATCCTATTATTACTATATCTAATATTATAGGAACTGTCCTGTAATTATAGTTATTATATTAAATTATATAAAATATCCTATTATATAAGATTATAAGAAGCACATTACATAGGATATCCTGTCCTATAATACTGGATCCCATCTGACTTCAAGAATGCCGTCCCCTTGAGTCCTCATTTCTTCCTCCTGGTTCCCCTGTACTGTGGGACCTCTGCACCCTGACTGTACCCTGGGGCCATATGTGGTCCTTTCTGGCAGCTCCCATGTGTGCATTTTCCCACTGAATTCATGGTACCTTGGCGTTAGGAGAGGCTTTCCCCCATAAAGCATTTTCTGAGAAACGCTGAGTCAAGAGGAATGAAACTATTCAAGCATTTGGATTAAATTTAGCAGTTACTTCCAGATCAATGGGAAAAAAAAAAAAAAAAACCTCAAATACCATCTCAACTTTTATCTTCAAAATGCTAAAATAAAGCTTTCTTAAGAAGTAGTAACAATTTTTCCCCATGATAAAAGAAAAAAAAAATGATTGAGGGAAACCAACCTTTTATTTTACCTAAGATATTTTTTCAAACTTTAGGAAAAATATCCAGATATTAGTTTGAAATTATTTATTCTCCCCATTCTCTTTTTTTTTTTTTTTTTTTAGTTTGGCTGTAGAATCAAAAAATATATATATTTTTCTCCTCCTATTGTTCTGTGCAGGAGATAAAAGTCCTAGACTTCCCCCCTTAGCTCAAAATCTAAATCATATTCATGTACTGATAGACCAAAAAATAATATATATATATATATATATGTAATCTAAAACTAGCTGTGTGGGCTGAGAGGAACAGAATTTTCCATTTGTTCACTTGAAGTAGGTGCAGTAATAAGGTTACTCGAAAGCCTAAAGACAAATGGATGTGTTTTAAAATTAAACGCTTTCTCAGTTTCTATTTAATTACTTTAGAAAAAGCAGGGTAGTACTAAAATAGCGGTGTATAACAGAGCTCTTTCAATATTCCTTTTACAAAGTGTTTAAATTCTCTTAGTCAGGAGAAGTCATTTAAGTAAAGAGTATTGCTAGTTGCCCGGCATGTAAACGCATAAGGTATGGTTAACACCTCAGCACAGAAAAATACTTACAAGCCAAAAAATGCATTGATTCCTTAGGCTGTTTTTCAAAAAATAACAAGATAAATAAAAATGTAATGCATGGGGGATCGCAGCAAAGCACTGCCACCTCTGCAAGCTTGGAGCAGGGGCAGGTAGCTCTCACTGTCCTTCCAGGGCTCTTCCTGGAAGTGTCAGAGGTAGATGCTCCAAAAGAGCCTCTGCTTCTCATATTCACCCTCAATCTGCACGGTATGCAAAGACCTCATAGCCTGTAACCTTCCCAGTGCCCTCACGGGATTGGCTTCTCCCAAATGACCACTTGTTCCAAAAGCTCAAGCAGAGATGTTTATCTTTGTAGGCTAGATCAAATGAATAAATGACATCCTTCTGGGACTTCAGCCGTCCAACCCAAATGTAACTGTTATACCCAATCATTCTCCATACTGGTTTGACAATTTACTTTCTAATAGTAAAAATCAAGCAAAGATGTTTCCCTGCTCTCCTCCAAAACAGTTTCATAGCTGAAGTTTCCCCTGCATGCATTATCCCTACATTTACTTCCTGATGATCCATTATTCTCAACTACTGACTTCCCTAGATTTCTTGCTGAGATAAAGTGGACTCCTCCAGTAGCATTTCAAATGGGATCTCAACAAACTGCAAATTAGACTATGCACGGCAGGAGATGAACATCTAAAAGCTACTTCAGTGCTCAGTATTGATTCCAGATCCCAAACCTTCCCTCTGTGGTCAGCACACTTCTGTATGCAGAGGTATAAACACTAATATCAGGCACTAACAGCTCTCCACATTATGTTTTGAAATTAAAAGAGTATTTTGTGAGCCCACATCTTATCTTTTTTTCTTTATTCTAATCTGTTGCCATTCAAAGCTTCCCAAATAGAGTACATTTTTCTAGAAAGCAATTTGTGACTAAAAAAAATTAAAATTCAAAGTCAAGGAAATTGAAATGTATTTGGGATGACACTTTCAATATTCAAATGCTCTACTGAGGTATGCAAAATTATGATACCCAAAGCACCTGTAACTCAAGCAAAGCAGCTGTTCATAAGTCCCCTTGCACTGAGTTAATATTTAGATTTATTATAGAAAATTTTTAGTTTGTGCCTTCCTTTTATTGACTTTAATAGTAGGTCTAAGCCAGTGCCCTTGAAGATTTCATCCACCACATCTCTTAAAATAAGTATCACAGCACAGAGGCATGGATGGTTTCACAGTATCTAAACATATTTACAGCCCACAGAGTACAGCAGGGAAAACTCTGCTGGATCTGGACTCTGGTTGTAAACCGTAAGTTTCCAGCCCAAAAGCAGAAGAACTACCCTGCAAGGCTAGCACATCTCAGCTGCTTCAAGAACCAGGGAAAGGACATGCCCATGGTACCCCCCTGATGTGCCAGCTGCTGGATTTTGGACAGGTTCCTGCAGAGTGCTGCCTGAGGGTGCAGTATGAAAGGATGCTTAATCTCATCTAACTTCAAGGTATTAGGGGAAAAAAAGAAAGATGATAGCATTTGCTTTCCCATGTTTTGATGGACAACTTGTTTAAATAAATGAAATTAATTTGATTTCTTCACTGTGAACCCCTTGATCCCTCAGACTAACAGAGTTAAAGTTTTGTTCCCAAATAAAGCTGAATTTTGATCAAATTCAGTGCCTAACCAAATAGGAGTATACATGCTTTCCTCCAGTTGCTCCCTGGTGTTTTGGGAAAAGCACATCACCTGAGGTTGCTGGGGCTCCAGGAGGACCAGCAAGAAGTGGTTGGGCTGTGTCTGGCTCAAAGGCAAGGTGAATAAACTTCAAGTGCCCATATTTACCAATAGCTGGACAACTCTATCCACTGCATTTTCAGGACAGTCTTGGCTGCTCTGGCAGCAGTGTCTTGTTCTTCCAGTACAGCCCTTTCAACCTGAACTGGGCAGCAAACAAATATTCCTTTCCCCATCAGTGTGGGTGGTGGTGCTGAAAGTGCTTCTGGCCATGCAGCCAGTAAGGACAGAGTCCACTCTCATGTAGGTCACAGCCTAATTTCTGCCACCCTTCTATGCTGCATTTCACCACTCAGAGGTTTGGAGCAAACCACATTTTGCAGGTCTGCTTGGATGGCCCTGAACCCTAGAAGCTAAAAAAGCCCCTAGGACTAAATGTGGTTCTTACTATCTTCCAAACTATATTACTTAAAATCAACAGTCAAAACAAAGAAACAAAGAAACACACACACAATGTTTGTTTCAGAGAACTTCTGCATTTCTCTGTTCTTCTAATTCACTTTCAGATATGTTTCCATTTCACTTCCAATCTTTTACTGTTATTTTCTTCCTAACATGTTATGGCTTCAAGTAATCAGAAATATCATCTATTTTCTCAGGTTCTGTTTGTGAACACTACAAACCAGCTTGAACTACACATTTGCAGTTTGCACACTGGTAACTGAAGTTGTCCCTCACAAGGTCACCATAGAAATATAATTTTCTCAAAATAAATTTCCTCAAATATCTTTCTGAGAAAAGCTGAGGAGAACATTTTGCTTGTTGAAAAAACATCATATTTTTAGTTTGTTTAATGTTTGCATGAAAACTGGGGATCTTGCCCAGCTGTCATTGAAAATAACATCAACTCCTGTTAAGACAAAGTCAGTGGAATTGCCCTGGTACATGATTTTCCACAAGTTTAAGAGCAATTTTACCAAACACATCCAGATTTCATGAAGTTACTTTATTTTCAGTAATGACAGAATTCATTCAAATAATTATTGATTTTGATTTGCATTTACTCCATAATAATTTGGGAATGTAAGAGTAAAATTTCCAGGATTACACCAGTAGAGGGACTCATGAAATGGATGAGAAACCACCTGAAAGGTTATTCCCAACTAGGAGGGCTGCCCAGGGAGCCAAAACACATTCACCTGGATTTTCTTTAAGGAAAAAACAACAACACTTTCTCGTTAACTGTAACATATCAAGACAATAAATCAAGTCAGTATTAAGGGCCTGTGACAGTGGAGAAAGCATTCCTGAGCTGCGTGCTAGGGACAAGTGGATTTCATCTTCATCCCACTACCTGTCATGCCAAGGAAAAAAATCTTGTCCCATTTTTCCAAGTGTAATGTAATAGCTTATCCAGCAGGCAAGGTTGGTGCTAGTGCTAATAAGTTCCCTGTGTCATTCTGCCCAATATTTAGAACCAATGAGTTGTGCTCCAGCCCGTGATGGACAGGTTCACAGAAATTTTCCACCCATTATCTAATGTAAGATGCCACTGGACAGAAAAGCTGTGTTACTTACTACCAGTCCCCTGAACTGGCACAACGCTCTGCTGGCCATAACTCCCTACCACCAAAGTACCCTTCCAAGTCATTATGGAAGCAATAACTTTCAATCTGCATATTCTATCTCATTGCATTTGGCAGGCAAAACTTGGTGCTGTAGAAAAGAGTCAACTCATTATACTAGGAAAACAATTGCTGAGCAGCAACACACATTTTCTCAGTTAAATTATTATTGTATAGCCTTATTTTACAGCTAGGCTAGACAAAGCACCAGAGAATGTGCAATAGGGAAGAATACCCAGCTGACAATATTAAAAACAAATTTTCTTCAGATGTATTTCATCTGCAGAAATTTTCATAAGCTTGTTGGGAATCTTAATATTTGAGGTGGAAAAGGCCCAAAAGTCTGGCAACTCTGCATAATGCACTTTCTTAAAAAACAGTAAGACTATAAGGTCCTTTGAGATACTGACTGAATGCATTATGAATCCTAAGACATTTACATTTTAATTTGGTATATTCTTTTAGCATCTTTTAAACATTTTCATGGAGTAAATTGCACACTAATTATTTTAATTGCTGCAGAAATTATTGAAAGCTGAAATTTTAACAACCCTTAGAATTATTCACATTTTTAAGAGAGCTCTTTTTTTGCTTTTCACAGGATCTCAAACATAGACACAAAATACTGTTGAACAACTTAATTCACTAAGCTCCAATGAAAAAATTAGACCCAATTTGTAAAAAATAAATTAGTAAAAATAGATGTTTGACAAGCCCCTGGTAATGTTCTCGAAAAAAAAAAAAAAAAAAAAAAAAAGAAAGAAAAAAAAAAAATCTTGTTTAAGAACCAGATTCTTCATGTAGCGGTTGGATGAGAGATAGCAGATGTGAGATCAAATGAGGGAGAGACAGATGAGATGTAAGGAGAAAGGTTTTCACCATGAGGACAGAGCAGCAGTGGGACAGCCTAGGCAGAGCCATGACTTGTTTCAGTTAAGTTAGTGAGAAAACATAGACATGGTTAACAAGAAATGTGCAAAACAAAGACTTTGGGTCTAGAGGCTTTGTTTCAGGGATTTCTACAGAATTTAGCATGTGTTTGGCACTAATACAGAACCGTTATTAGCCTGTAGACCTATTTCTTAAGTGTGAGAAGAGCTGCCAGAATAATGTATTTTCAAAAATGTCTTAGTTGGTTCAACTTAAAGAAATGCAGCCCTTTTCCCTGGGAGATTTTGATGAAGTTTCCCATGGACAGAAGTCCCAGGAAATAGATTTGTCCTCAGTATGTGTGGATGACTTCAGAGGGTTGCATCTCAGCCATTCCCCCTATAGCAGCTTGAGGCAGGCAGCTGCGTGGACTCAGATGTACACTAGATAGTGAAACCAGCATAGAGTTTGCAGAAGCAGATACTGACAATTCTCAAGTTCTGCAAAATATTAATAGTTGAGATTTTTTTTTTTTTTTTTCCCAGGGAAATGTGGAAGCAATTAGGACACTAAACATGACAACTGTAAGCTGTTTAAGTTTTTGCAATCAATGGCAAATCAAAGGCAGCAATGACAATTGCATGGCACATGCTTGCTTTCGCCTGAGGTCAAATGTTATTTCAGTTCATTTGAGACATGTTGTTTTAATCCAATGAAAGCTGCATTGGCTTTGCTGTCAACTAGGCCATTCTGTGACAGTGGCCAAAGTAGGGGCACTTGTCTTTTGATCTGCACAAATGCAGCCTACAAGTGGTGAACAGGCAGAACAGTAATCCCTACTCTGGGAAAAGGTTTTTGGACTTCAAATTTAACTGTAAATGTGACCAGCCCTAACTCCATCACCAGAATTGACACCAAATGGAAAGGCATCGCCTTCATCTGGATTCTGTATATGTAGAAGAATGTAACAGTAGAAATGTAAAGAAGAATGTAACAATATCCAAATGCCAGAGGGGGGTCAGTTCAGACCCAGTTTGTGCCTATTGTTTTCTATTAGCTAGTTCTAGGCAGAACTGAACTTATTTGGGTTAGATCAGAGAATCATCCATTAATGATTAATGAGCAACATTTATCAAGAAATGAAAAAGCAATATGTCTGTAGTATGGCTCAGGTTCTGGATTTCTGTGCTGATTGTAAAAGTGGTCTGCATCATCCTGTTAAAAACACTTCAACTATAGATGTAGAAACTATAGACACTCATATTTGTCCCTGCAGATCTTGGTTTTGTCCTTGAGATACATAAATCATATGACTGTATATTGTGCTCACAAGGGTAAATACTCATGGCACTCCACCAACAAACAAAATAACTAGGTTGAGAATACCATCAAGTCAAAATAATATATCTTTGTTCCAAATATGAAGACTGGTGAACAAAAGCCATTGTGTTTTTGGAGGGAAAAATTCAGCCAGGACCCTGTGGGTTGGAGGAGCAATTTTAAAGAAATTGGTTCTACTCTCTTATCCTCTCTACATAAAATTGTTCCTACTGTTAAATTACCATTTGCTGGCACCTGGTAGACTCCTAATTGATTAGAGAAAACTAATTCAATGCAATGAATTATTTGCAAGTGAAGAATCTGAAATATCTACTTTATTAATAATTTTGATTTAAAATTATTATTTTATTCAGATGTCTCAGAAAAGAGCTCGTTATAGTACAGAAAAGTAACTTGAAGGGTGAATAAAACCTATCCCTGGAGCAAAAGCAGCTCAGCAAGTAGTCACGCCAGGCATGAACTTGGCCCAGGGTAACTTTGCTTATTTCACTGGCACTGCAACAGCTTAAACTTGTCCAGACAATTCAGAGTTATTCCCAGCTGGGGACAAGAAAGAAAATCAGAATATCCAGTCATGGTTTGGAAGCAGCTCTTTTTTTCCTGCTAAACTAGCCTGACCTTTCCTAGGAAAGTTCAGGATTTGCCAGTTAGCAAAGTTTCAATCAGACCTCCACCACCTACCTCTGCATGAATTGATGTTCAGCTTCCTCCCCTCCTGAGCCTGACCTTCCCCAGTACAGTCTGCTTCTGCTGGCAGAGACCATATCTTGCCCTCCCTCACACCTCCCATGGTTTTGTCCAGCTGAGGACATCACCTCAGCACCAACAGCCTTACCTACTCGTGCATTTCATGGAGGAAGGAAATGGGTATCTTTTCCCCCAGCGAAAAGCCCTTTAAAAGAAAAGTGGAAAATAATATTTTTGTTGAAAAACTGTTATTCAGTATCTGTAGTTTCTTCTGTTTGTTGTCCGTGCTGATGGTCACCTGTAAGATTGTCTGACTTGTAAAACAGCATAAAGTAACTTGCTCATGGCTCTTTGTAAGAGAACTCTTCAAAACACAGCAGTTACACTAAATTCTGACTCACAAGCTAAGTAGTCTTCTCCAGGAACACTTCCCTCTAACCAGGCACTGCCATCTTTGGCCTGGGTTGTATAAAGGTTTTCCAGTGCATTCTTAGGATGCAAGGCACTTCAAAGAATACCTGCACCCTTCCAAATACCTTCTCAGTTCCCAAAGGAATGGGCTTGCAAAGTCTTCAAAGCCATTCTGATATGGGATTTACTACAAAACAAGATCATGCACAAGATATTCAGTCTAGCAAGATATAAGACTAGGCAAAATACAAGACAAGATTTTATTATGTAGGTAAAATATCTCTGTAGGTAAAGACCTACAGAGATAAAAAAGAAAAAGACAGATTTTCAAAGTCCTGTTTGATGAGCAACACCACCCATTTCTCCTGAAGGAGAAGTCCCTGCAAACCCTGGACTTTGTTTATAGGACCGTGCCTTCACATTAGTCACCACCCATTGTTTGCACCCTTGTTTGGTCAAGATGCTAACAGATGCTCCAAGCTGATCCTGAAACCTGCTATAATATTTTTCTCTTGCTTGATATATCCTTGAAAATAAAACACAGCTATGAACATGGAAATGAGATGCATTTAATTCCTTTTTTCTTTCATAATCAGGAATTACAGTTTCACTTAAATTTTTGAGGTAACTATAGCATGAAGATTCCTCACTCCTCATTAGTTTTCTCTCATATCTTCTTAATTTGATTTCATTTTTTATCATATTTTTTCACAAGGCATTTCATTCTAGCCTTTTCCCACCTGTTGCAATACAGTATCTTGAGAAACAAGGACTAAGAGAAAACTTACTAATCCTAAAGGTTGTCCCTCCAGGTTGTCCCTAGCATTTCAGATCTCAAGTATCATATAGTGACAAAAGAAATGATAAAATTGAGGATGGGGTGACTAGACTGAGTCACACTATCCCCGCACCATGTGGATTGTAAGGCTCACATACTTTATATTATTTTGTATTTATACCTCTTAGTAGTGACTCATGCAGCAATAAAACCCTATGCTGACTAAAGCCCTTGCTACCAACAGTCTCAGCATCATTCTGCCTAACCTGAGGCAAATGTGACATCCAGCCTCACATAGCAAGAGCTGAAAATATCAATCTCCAGCTCTGAAAATCAGTGGGATTTTATATCCTGAGCTGCTCTGTGTGGCAAGAGTGAGATGGACAAGAAATATGCTACAGTCTCTGAAGGGTCTCTTTCTGTTTCTTATCTGCATCTTGTGGACACTTCCTGGATGGGGGGGAGGTGGGGTGGGAGGGGGGTAGGGGGCAACACAGCTTTTTGTTTTGTGATTGAATCTGTTTTTATTTCCTGATTAAGCAATTTCCTATTTCCTCTATAAGCACAAGAGAGATTTTGAAATAGAGTCTAATGAAAGGTAATTCTCAGTTCAACTGCTAGAAATTCAACAGCATTGAGAAGTTTCAGTTGATATGAGATACAGATTCATTTTGTACCTCTAACACTACTTCTGGACAGCAACCTAGACAAAAACAAACAAACAAACAACAACAACAACAACAACAAAATAACAGATACAAAACACTGAAATTCAGACTCGGTATTATTATTTTGCACTTACATCATATAGGCATGAGTTATAGCACATAAACTTGAATGGGCAGGCCCAGTGATACCGTATTTTATTTACCCAAGACCATAGTTTCACAGGACAATGGTTTGGATAAGAAAGCCAATGTGAATAGCTTTTGCTGGAGTTTTCCCCATGGGAGTCTCTGCTCAAGCTGCCGTGTCCCTCCTTGTTTGTGATCAGCACAACCAGACCCAATCGCACTGTCAGCTGGATCATTTTGACCACTTATCTTGGCCAAGCCAACACACTGAGAAATCACACTCAGCCACAATCAGATGAAACAGAATAGTCTGTACTAGAAAAAGCAGTCAACATATGCTTATATACATCAAGACGGAGAAATATATTTTATCAGGAAATGTCTAAGCTGGGCACAACATTAGCCCTCAGTGATGACTTTCACTAAAGTGTGTGGTTATCCTGGCAGGCTAGAAACCATGGCATGCTGAGGATGATGTCTCCCTCATCATGACTTACATGGGTTGTGAGGACAGAGCACACTGAGGAAAAATATTAATATATCCTGGAGAAAAATCTAAGGTGGATAAACTAGCCTCAATGGAAAATATTCAGTCATCCTTAATATTGCAATTCTTTTATTTAAGAGAAAGCAGATCTTGTGGCTTTAGGGGGAGTTTAAGAGATAATGGTTTGCTTTTTGAAGATTATGTTCCTCAGTTTTGCTTAGGGTATTTCTTTAAACTATATTTTCAGAAAGCCTAAACACTCAGCACCAAGAATTTCTGCTGCTTATAGGGGATCCAGTTCACAGTCTCTCTGTGATTATTGCATGAGTTTTCATATCAGTGCCTTGGCATTCCCATTACATATCTATCCAATAAACTTTAAATTTCTTCATTTTACCCCTCCAAAATATTAATATATGAGATTTTTTGCCAATGACTCAAACTTTTCCACTGGCAAGAAGAAAGCAGGAAAATTTTGAGCACTCTAGCTCACAGTGTGTGTTTGTCATAGGTACATGACAGAAAAAGTGTGAGTTATGCAGACACCAGGTCTCATACTGCCACAGCCTAGGGAGCAGAGGAGCCAGCTGAAGAACACCTGCCGCCCAGCTGCAGTGCTGCACCATAGGGATGGTTATAGACACAATGTCTGTGCAGAAAGATCAGGTTCAATGTCATCCCAGGGTAAGGTCTCATTCATTTATAAAGAGCTGAATAGAAACAGATCAATAAATTGGTAAGTAATAGCTGCAAACAAATAAGCACTTTATAGCTTTCATTTTTTTTTTTGCAGTTTTGCTTATCGTATGATTATGACATGAGTAAGAATCAATTATAGTATCTCTAGTTGCCCATTGGTGATGAAATCCAACTGAAATTCTAATTTAACTAATATAGTGCAGGCATAGAAAAAAAAAATCATCTGATTCTGTTAAGCTGGGATAGATAAATATGACAGTGCTCTGTGTGTCTCAGTGTCACAGCCTGTGGTACATTTACACGGGGCATAGCCTAGCAGGCTTTGAGGCCTGAGAAATTTTTGGTTTTATCTCAAAGAAAAAGTGATGTTCACATTCAGTTCTTACTAATTTCTAGAGGTTTTCCTACATGTTTTTGATTCATGACCCTGCATTCAATTGTACCACTAAATTCTGTTAAAGCACAGATTTTTGTGGGAACATTGAGCACTGCCTTCTGCACTGATGCATCAGTCTGATTCAGGGTGCAGTTCATTCTCCTTGTCTGCCTTTTTGTGAAGGGCAGCAGAAGACAATGTCACAAAAATAGGAGAATGAGGCTTACAGTTGTTTGAGAAAGACATGGAGGAAGATCATAGAGCATTATATTATAGGTGCCAAACTGCAGTTCTTGAGTTACGGTCTTGTAGTCAAATTAAGAGCTTTTCCACTACAGCTGAGATGAATGGACGCTAGTGGGAATAGCTGGCAGCATGGGACTGTTAAATGGAATATGGAATAGGAACTAAACAAATATGGAATAGGAACTAAACAAATAAATTGTTTGTCTTGATCCATTTAGTAATATCTCTATATTAGAAGATGGAAAGAAAAAAAAAAAAAAAAAAAAGCATACCTTGGGACATGGAGCAGAAGCCATAAAAGTTTAAAAACCTGTCAGTAATCAGATACTTCTCACAGATATGAGATTTCAAAACGAGAAATATCTCCATAGTCAAGGGCTGTCCATGGTCTTCATCCGTTCATGGATCCAGACCCCAGCAGACCATGCCATTTAGAAGAATAGCAAATTCTTTTCTTTCCTGGAAAGCACTGAGAAAGGACTATTTCCAAGACAGGAAACCTCTGACAAATTCGGAGTATGCAGTGCTCTTCCAATCACGCTACCATACAGACTACGGTCTAATTCAGCAGGATCCTCAGGAGTTTTGAGGTTCCATTACCCATTTCACCTCTGACAACCTGATTTTAGCTGCTGTCTATTGCTGATTTCCTACATATCATCTTTCCAGATGATTATTGCAGGTACCTACAATAAATACAGTGCACACACACGCACACACACACACAAAAAAAAAAAAAAAACACTTGCAATCAGCAACTGTTCATCCTGAATGCACATAGGATAGGTCTAAGCAGAGAGCCATATTCTATAATACGGAAGAGTTTCATTTGGCTTTAGTAAGCCAGAGACATGTTTTAAAGTCAGGGAAGAGGGCTGGCCAGGGAAAGGTTCTCTGAAAAATATTCACTTCAGAAAGGCAATTACTTGAGTAGATCAAGTTTTTTATCAGGTTTTGAACCTGGCAAAATTCTGGGAGACTTTTTAAGAATATTTCCCTTCAGTCTACCAAAAACCTGTTCTTGCAATCAGCAGAGAAATCTACATTCCTGCAAGCTGGCACCAAATAAGAAGCACAGAGTTGTTGAAGCAGAGTTATTTTCACTAGAGCTGGCAGGCTGAATTTCCCCAGCTCTCCCAAAACTCTCCCTGGCACTTCAGGGATGCCAGGGACTGGATTTATGCTGACTCCTTATAACTGGATGGATGGAAGAGGTCACTCCCCATCTTTTAAAAATTATTATTTCAGACTTAAGGAAGAAATGAATGTAAAGGGCAAGTAAAGAGTGAACCAAGAGAAAACAGAATTTTCTTTACAGGACAGAAAGATCACTGGTCACCTGTTTAGGACAAAATGCTTGAAGTAAATAGTCAAATATTAGGAAGGCAGACATTTATTCTTGCCACAGAGGGTTGGACACATTGATAAAAGTGCTTCACAGAATTATCCCATGCGAATAGAGTGCATTAATTGTGACATGCAAGCCTGTAAACCACCCTCTAATTATAAGATAAAAGGATCTGCCACTACATGTTTTTACCTAATGTCTAGAGATTGCTGATTTTCACACCTTCCACTGCAGTAGCTGATACTGACCTCCATCTAACTGATAAATGAGATGGTCCTTGGGTTCATTCTTCTGTGCAATTCCTATGCAAAACAGAACATTATTTAGCAAAGGTAAGTTGGAATAAAAGCCAGGGAATAACAACTACAATTCAGGAAATGCTGAGATTTATTTATACCAGGAAAAAAGTTTAACTTCAGCTGATACTATGGCTCATCATTCTTTTCATATAAAGATTTATTTTGTTTCTGGGTGGAAATCCAATTTAAACCATGCCTCTTGTGACATTAAAATACTTCTCCCACGTGCCATTATAGGATTGCATAGGAAGGAAGTGTGTAGTCCCAGGCAGGACGTAGGGTTGATGGAGACACTGTACAAGAGGTTAACAGGACCCTAGCTCATCTGACTCTTCCTGTAACTGTTCATTCTGAAGGTTTTAAGGAAGCAAATACATTTGGATTACCTAATTTTGAAATCCACTTTAGTCAGTCACTAATAACTATGCATGTCACAATTGTATTGGGCCTGTGACAGCATAATCCTTAAAGCTAAGAAGTTACAGAAATTACTGTTTGTTGTCTAGCCAGCAGCAAACAGACAACCGGATGGGCTGAACAACAGTGCAGAAAGCTTTAAGCTTTGTTTAAAAAAGGAGCACCAACTGTGATAGGATAAGGACTGGCCTGGACAGGAAAACAACTCCCTGGGCAGTTTCTGAAAGACTTGCAAAAAGATAAGAATGTCATTGAGGAACATGTCTACAGAAGACCTACCAGAAAAGGCCTATGGACATTGTCACTTTCATATACCAGCTGATGTTGTGTCAGACCTCTACACCTATCTGTTGCTGAAAAGCTTCTCAGCATCTTCACAGGAATCAGAGCACTGCATGCTGTGGAAAGTCAGGAACGACAGGGAAGCAGGGTGAAGTTTCCAGCATTTGTTGTCGCACCCCACACCAACTATGTGCTGTTTACAAGTGCAGTGCTGCAAATCCTGATAAAGCGCCAACTAACATAGCAGTCTTATCTGACTGCAGTTAGGCAGGCTCCCATGAAGGTGTTTGGACAGTGAAAGCATATGGACAGAAAAAGCAAATGGAAATTTTGTTACAGAAAAAAACCTTTTGCTTTCCAGTACAAAAAGGAGTGCTATAGCCCTTGTGAGAGCTTAAAGCAGTTTATTTGTAGGGGGAATGGATAGTGGTAATTTGTTCTTTTGTATTCCCACAATCTTCACACAGAAAAACAAACAAATAACAAAAACAAATAATAATAATAATAATAATAACAGAGTTCAAAACAAAGTTGCAATACCCAGGCAAATCACCCTCATGCATTGGCAGCCATCTTAGCATTAGTTTATGTGACTAAGCAAATGGTCTGTATTTCAGAAGTCAGGCTTTCGGGAGATGTTACTGTGTGCTTTTCAAAGTGTTAAATGTGTCTTCTTCTTAAAACTAGTTATAATAGCCAACTGTCATCACTAACCAAGGAAACGCACTTACACCTGAACCAAGTGATGCAGCCTTGAACATTTAGTAAGACAGCAAGTCCTGACCTCAATTAAAATGCAGAAGAGCACCAGGTTACTCTATTCTCCATCCATACTTTTGCTGATTGCAGAAGATGCTGCTGAGTGCACAGCATTGTTATGAAGTCAGGACATTTATTTTTGGCTCATAAATATTAATTCAAAGCACTCAACCTCAAACATTTGAAAGTCTTGGTTCTTTTTTATTATTATTCATTACACAATGATATTTTTATTGGAAATAAATAATTACCAGAATATTAATTATGTTCTACTCTTTTGGAATTGTTATGAGTTTATCTGCACACAAAGAAGTACTGAGAGTGATGTCTGTATATTAAAACAGGCAAATGTCTCACTATATTGTATTAAGTATGTAAAATACATATTTTGCATAGAAATGTCTGCTGGATTACATAAGAGATGTTTCTTTAGGACTAGAGATGTAAGACTACCTGAATTCTCCCCAGCTATAGCTTCTTTTTATGAAATCAAAGTAGGGCAGAGGCTCTAATTAGTTTCAAATGAAAATGAAAGTTCTGTCATGCTTGACAAGAGCATTTTGAAGAAAGTTGATAAAATCTGAAAGTGACTGATAAAACACTAACAACATACTGTTTCAGTGGCATCACCTGATTTTGAAGGATCAAATTATCCCTGTAAGAAAGCCAGGTTTTGATAAAACCAAAGCAGAAAAACAACAGAAACTTGAACATCTTCTGGCAGGAAGTCCCTGCTGAAGCATCCTTCCAAGACCTGCAGTACTGGAGGAATTATCAATACCTGGGAGTGCTTCTCAGGATACCAAAAGTTTGCCAAAACTATGGGCATAAACAGTTGTCTAGGAATACCAATCCAAAACATTATCATGGGCACTGTTTCAGGCTTTGTTTCTGGGTGCAAAGAAAAGTAAAAAATATTTTTTTAAAAAAAGTAAATATAAAAAAAGTAAAATATACATATATTTAAAAAAAAAAAAAAGTCTTTGTAGAATAGAGTTACCTTTCTCAATTCATTCATTCTCTAAAAATTTTGGTGTTCTTTATTTTTATTTTAAAAGCACGTGATTTGTAACATGTAAGTAGCAACAGCTTCAAGAAAAGGAATGAGCTATTCTCCTCAGTGCTGAAGTTTCCATCCTCTAGGAAATACCTTTTTCCTTCTGAAATTTGTTATTGAACTTTTCCATATTTGGTGGGCCAAGGTGTACAGCTGCTCAGTAGTTATGGCTGACATATCCTCCTGATATTCTCAAGTAGGCTCCTTGTGCTACTGTACCAAGTACTGGATCATTCATACAAAAGGAGCAGCCTCTGGAGGGACAACTTGGAGAAAGACACTGGGCTCCCCTGTCCCAGATGATTAAGACCATCTCATGACAGACAAAGAATCACTCCAAATCTTTTCAGTAAGACTAATGAAGACCAATGCCTTGCAGCTGTAGCACAATTCCCCCAGCTCTGCATACCCTGCAGTAATGTCAGCTCCTCTCCATGTCCTCAGCAGAGCTGGAGGTGTGTAGGTTTGCCACTTGGCTGCTGCCACCATCATGGTGGAGGATGAAGGTAAGGATGAAGCCAACAGCCTGAGGGCTGCCCAGGGACCAGGTGTCAGGCAGGACTGGCATGGAATCCAGAAATCTTTGACATTCCCAGGTTTTTACCAGATGTGATTGGAACTAATCAATGAATGGGGAACATTATGGACTGACAGGCAGAGAGGAGGTGGAGAGATTTCTGAGACAGTGCATGGGTAATTCTCCTTTCCTTAGAAAAGTCAGTGGGGAAAAAGAAAAATCTTAATTCTTGTTCCTTAATTCTTAACAAAAAGCCAGGCTTTTGGAAACTGGAAGAAACAGTATATCTATAAAGATTTCTGAGCAAAACTTCATGCGTTCATCTGCTAGCACAACTGCTCTGTTCCTTGACCTCATTTTCCTGCTGAAATTGTCATTTCTGGTAATGGGCTTACAAGTCTTAATGCTGTTGAATTCTACATGTGGACTCTGGCTTAGATTTGAAAAACATCCATTTCATCAGGTCATCTGTGGTATGATGAAGAAGCATGAAAAAAACAAACAAACAAACAAACAAACAAACACATTATGCAAGCAGTGACTTAATCATATACTGACATACTTATTGAGGAGAGGCAACCACTGCTTTCATAACAAGTCATAAGACTCAAATAAGACTCAATACAAGTAAAAATATGGACAAAATTATATCTCCAGCCTCACTTCTAGTTCCAAACTCTCCTCTGTCTTTACAATGAAAAAAAGTAAGAACCCTACCAAGCCTGGAAGCAGGGCTGTGCTGTAAGCACACGTGGAAAGAAAAAAAGCTGTTGGCCACGTTCTGAAGTTCTTTCACAACTGTCATACAGGACTATAACTTTTTCAGTGAAATAATGATGTTAAAAGTTTACTTTGGGCAAAGTTTTAAGAGTTGTTTTTTAATACTAAAGTTTTAGATGAAGGATTCTGTTCTGGAGCAGCACACAGAGAAAGTACAGCTCAGAGCATCATTTTTGCTCCCACTCTGACATAAATGGGGGGCTTTGAGAAGTGCCAGATTCCTGGTCTGTTGTCACAGAGCTGCCAAAATGCTCAGTGCAGTTCATAGTGCCCAGGAGGGCATCCTGCAAGGAAACAGGCA
Organism: Stictonetta naevosa; assembly: GCA_011074415.1. Lineage (NCBI taxonomy): Eukaryota > Metazoa > Chordata > Aves > Anseriformes > Anatidae > Stictonetta > Stictonetta naevosa. Next base: position 85,176,209 of record CM021700.1, on the reverse strand, counting down.
GCAGTGGGGCAGAGCAAGGCTGGCAAAACCCTGAGTTTCAAGATTTTCCTGCCATCCCATACCTGACCTACTGAGCTATCCAACTGTCCTCCCAGTCATACACAAAACCTATGCTATTAGTGTGTTTTAAACAAACTTCATGCCACCGGGGTGAGTCACACATTTCCATCTACAGAGCCTTAAACCCTCTGTAACACACTGCATTTTTATCCCAGAAAGTCCTTGATCTAAAAAATACTCATCTGGCCAGTGGCTCATCAGTCACAGAACCACAAACCAAACTGCTAAGCAGACCTCTGGAGTAAGCTACATGGTAATGCAGCTTAATAATAAGCTCTGGAGGCAGCCCTGTTGGTCACCACAAAGAGAGGTTTCAAACCCTATTGATCAGCCAAGTAGGAGTGAGGTGCAACACACGTGGGGTGGAACAGGGCTACTTTCATAGGCATTAAGGAAACGCAGAGATGGGTATGAAATAATTTGCAGGTTGAGATTTAAAATTAAATTAAAAAAATCTACCCAAGTAAATTAAGGGAGATTTATCTAGCATTATTTGGTGACTCAGAACCCAGTCCCAAAATCTTAAAATTGAATCTTCACAGATAAAATTAGTCTGGAAACATACAATCAAAAAAATATATATATTATTGAAGTCCTATCAAACTCTCAAGAGTGTAATAGTTTGAAAGTGGTCCTCATTTCTGTGTTAGGAGTTCTTTGTCATGTGTCTAAACTAGTTAATAAGATTTCTTTAAAATACCTAAAACTAATTTTTAAATTAATGGGTACAAATAACTTTATGAAGCATTATACATTCATTAAAATATTAAATACAACTTCTCTTCAGATTACCAAGTTATTAAAGCTCCCATTTGTGAGTATTATTTAAAAAATGTATATGAAATCTCATTTTCTATTTGGTTTTAGAACAGATTTAAGCTTTCCAATTAGATAATCCTCATGTGGATTTTTGTGAAGGAAAAAGAGAAGAGTCTCATAATACTTATTTTCAGATGAGGGAAACGATAAGCTATTTTATATGCAAATATAACTGATCTCATTTAACTGTTCCTGAGGGAAATGGAAGATCAGTATGCAAACCTAATGCCAACTGATAGTGACTTCAATCTCCTAATTTTTTCCTCTCGGAACATTAGTTAATAACTGCCCCTTCCTAATGGCAGGGGCACAGTCCTGCAGGATGCTGTATTGAGTGCCTACATCTCCCAGAAAAATCGGCAGTGGCTGAGGGTGGTGGGACTCAGCCCTGGGAGTTGCTCACTGCCCTATGGAGTAAAGTGCTTAAAGCCACAGAAGACCAACAAAACAAAAGCACATTTTCCCAGAACAGTGCTACAAGTATTTATTAGCCTGTCCTCAGGGAATATGTTTTAAACAGGCATGCAGTGACCCAAATGATCATACTAACAAATCTACATGAGACATCCTTTGCTTACGTTTCAGTTTCATGCTGTTCCCTAAGCAAGTGGTAGAAATGCATAACTCACAGGCACAGTCAGGCACTCAGGCAAGACAAATAATCCATCACCAGGCAGCTTAAATTTTATCTCCACCTCTTACCTTGCGGGAAATCTCTACAGGGTGTCTTGTAGGCAAAGGCATTTTAAAATTACATTGTTGTATCAACACAAAAGCCATACCATCAATATACAGAGGCTGGTCTCAGACTAGCACAGCTGGGTTTAGGCTGCCTCAGAAAGACATTTTTCTGTGCTTTCTCATCCGGTTGAACACTTCCATGAATCTTTCTTAGAGCAATGGCAAAGCATTCTTGTCTCTGCTTACTTAATTTGTCCACTTTACATTTTATATACAAATCTACATCCCTTGTAATTTAACTAAACACATCATGAAGTCCCAATACTTTACTAACCTCCAAAAAAGCAGATTTACTCTGTACTCCTACATAAACCTTAACTGTCTGTTCAGAAAAGAGACTTTCAAGCCACATAGCATAGACAAAGTTAGGAAAACCCACTCAGCATTTTGACCCATTCACCACACAGTTATGCAGTTCACTTCTCATAACACACCTTTATGTCAGCAGATGAGTAGAGAAAGAGCAAATGTTTCTTTTTTCTTGAATTTGCTCTGTGACTGGTTGATCTCAGCACAGAGAGTTTAAGGAGCCTGTTACATGCACCAGTCCTGTGGCTTTAACTATCTCTTCCTCTTCAGGTGTAAACTGTGCTTGTCTGAAGCAATTTCATCTGTGTTCAACTGCTCACACGCCCACCCCAGGCATATCCAGGCTCTCCTCCACCCCCAAGAACCCTTCAGCCACCACTTACACTATGCTGTCTTGCAAGACAAGGGGGGTTCAAGTATGGCTCAGCCTAACAGGTAATTCCAGGCTCAAGAAAATCCTGATGAGCACTTGGGGATGTAATGAATTTAACACTAGATGAACCAAGGGGGTACACCAGCTCCAAGTCAGTTTCACCAGCTTCAGTTGAGGGTGATCATGCAAACACATACCTTTTGATGCCTTCTGGACTGAAGATGTAGTACTTGTGTCAGGATGTATGAAATGTCATTTGGTACCTTGTGATAAACTCAAGATATAGAATGTTTTGAAGTAAAATTTTCCCGGAAGATGCCACAACAGAACAGTTAATTAGGAGATCATAATTTTTCTTTTATATTGTTACCCACAGTAGCCAATAACCATGAAATAAGATTTCATTCTAAATATGTAAAAAATATATATATAAAAAATAAAATTTTATAAATATACATATAGTGCAACTAAGTACTTTTCCAACAAGGAATAATATTAATATCTTCCCTTGGAAGTTTTTTGGTTGGCTTTGGTTTGCTTTGCTTTTATTTTTATTTTTATTTATTTTTTTTAATCTAAGAAATCAATTCAAAGGGGAGAGAAAGTGAACATAACTCAAGAAATCAAAACCTCCACCTCAAGTTGCTGAAATCAACCAAGAGGATGATGAAAAGTGACAAGAGAAGTAAGAAATTCACATCCTAGTAATGTTCTAAAAGGCATTATTTCCATGGCTCTTTCTGCTCTTTGCAAAATGATCCTTACTGAAAAAAGTTATTCACTTCCCAGACCCCATTAGCATCACATCCCTGTTTTAAACTGTTGCATTATTCATGGTTGGTCATGCGTGGGGAGCCCTTTGGCTGATTGTGTTTTACTAGTTGTGCTCTCTTCCCATTAGTGACCAGGACAGTGCTCTAGATACAGGTTATAGAATCATTATTATGGCATTACCTCTAAAGCCAGATTTATGCAATTATAAATGTATTGTAAATGAGTTAAGCCAAGATAATTTGAATCAACTTTCTTATCCAAAACTCCTTCTGGAGGAAGAAGGTAAGTGTACTTCTACAGTCCCAATGTAAGATGCTCATGTTATTCTACAGCAAATTCAGTTTCATACTGAATTATGTTGTGCTACATTTTCCTTTAAGGGTCAGGGTAGAGAAGATAAAATATAGCTTATTTCTGTATGAGAAAGTCTTCTTGAGCCTGGTCTAGAAAGACTGTCCAAGGAGGAAAGGCATTCAGCTGAGACACTGCAGAGCTCCTCACTTCCCTTCTACTCCAGCATCCCTTCTACTGCTACTCAGAGGTGTGCGGAAGGCTCCAGCACTGACAACAGAAACACAATGTAAAATAAACCAATTTGTTCCAGAGCATCTTTTGAATTTGACCATAGGAAACCTAGAATTTTTTTTTCCCAGAAGGCTTATGATTTTCATTCCATTATAGCACATTTTTAACTCAGAAATGGAGCACTTTCATCAATTGTTTAGATGAATACAGATAGTATAAAGGTAAAGTTAAACTGTTAAAAACACTATCTGCTATAGATGCTGTGCTTTAAATATTTATCTCAAAGTATAGCTGGAACATTAGCTGCACCTACAGCCAGATATAGGAATAGAGCTATATTAGTTATTGTTCAAAATGATATAAAGATATGATTCACGAACTAGAATTTTGTAACCATTATAAAGTCTGCTATATCAGATCCACAACAGTTATCTGAAGCTCCATCTTTATGAATTGAAGAGCATCACATTGCTGTTCTCATTCAAACCCAAAGAAGAACAGTACTCTATACATGGATCTGTGGATTTGTTAAAAAAAATCCATTATCATGTAGTAAAATGTGTCATTGAAAGAGACACAGAAGTTGCTATTCAGCTGGAAGTGAGAGAAACAAAACACCTGCACCCCTGTCTCAGGCATTGCCACTGTTTTCAAGACTGATTTTTATATAGATTGCAAGCTTTTCCATCTATGTGCAGAAAGTCTAGAAATGGGTGGAGATTTTAAACAGAGTTGAAAGTTCCCACGAATCCTGGAAATTGAATGAGCACAGAAGTACTGATGTAATGAAGTGGTGGAAATTGTACTAGGTAATTTTGAGCTAAACAGATTGAGAAAGAAAATTGCAACAATTAAGTAGTTAAAACTGAAAGAAAGAGTTGAATCTTATAGCTAAGAAAATTCTTATGCAAAACGTCATCTTTCAGCTTTAAGCCTCTTTTCTGACTCCTTGGCTTCCTTCTAAGATAGTAGCTGTCAGGACATCACTGTTTGAAGAAAGCACTTGATAATCAGACAGCAATTATAACCTACTTATGTTCTAGAGCTGTCCAGTTTAATGTGCCAGGTTAAATTTAATTTGAATTGTATGCTAACTCATACAAGTTAGTCAAAGTGGCTTTGTGTATGTTTTCATTTTGCCACAGTGTCCCCAGTCTATTGGCCCAGCTTAGAAAAAACAAAACTAACGGGAGAAAAAATAATAAAATCTAAAATGCTACATGCCCCAGTTACTGACCTGGGGCAGAAAAATCTTGAAATTGACAAGTCAACATGCTCTGAAAACTGATATTCACACAGACCAAATCATTTAGTTTTATTTATAGGATTGAATTGTGACTAGGATTAAATGTGATTTTTTTTTTTTTTTGTAAATGTTTGAGATGTCAATAAGACAACTGAATAGATACGTGTTTTTCTAAATTTCTTTCAGAAATACCTCATAATAAAATAGTGCAAGTCTTGCAACTAAGTCTATGCACTTCAGTGTTGCTAGATCAATATTAAATGAAGTTCCTGCTAGTCTAAGTCCTTCACATTAAAAAAGATACTTTGTTCTAACAGTACCGGAGTATTCGGTGGATATTGTTATATATTTCACTACAAGCAATTGAAATGTAATTTTGTATTTTGTTTTCATATTGATTCAATTTTTAGCAATTACAAGATTTTTTTTTCACTATTTGGCTGTACTTCATTTACTGTACTCACTCAGCTATTTGGTTTCCCAAAGCTTCTGGGTCATCAAAGCTGAGGCAGGGGTGCAACCAGTGGGACTTTTGCCCAGCAAATTAGAGCTGTACAAATAGTATGACAGCCTCCACAGTCCATTTAGAAGCATCAGGAGCTGGGGCTGGAAATAAAGTCACAGCATAGGTCCAACATTCATCCAGAAGACAGGGCCAAAATAAAAGTGAACTAAAGACAGATACACCTACAACATAGCTCAGGTCAGACTGAGGTTGGAGCTTAAATAAGGATTCTGGGCCCATGGACAAGGAATGAGGACAGGTCCCAAGGCAGGCCAGTCAGGAATGTTATGGCCTGTTCATGCTCTTAAGACCCAGGCAGTTGGAAAAGCAAAGAATGAGGAGGGAGGCTGGCTGTGGAGTTCAGGGATTTACTGAAGAATAAAAGTGGTAGGATGGTAAATCTAGGAAAAAAAAAAAAAAAAAAAAAAAGTCATATCATGGGGAGGTACCAAATAAGAAGCTAAGGGTGGAACCCAGACAGGTGAAATGCCAAAATTCATGGAAGAAAAAAGAGATATTACACTGTAAATCAAAAGAAGAGGGAGAAAAACAAAAACAAAAACAAAAATAAAATAAAAAAACAAAACAAAACAAAAAAAAACCATAGTTTAAAAAGCAAATGGGGTTTGACAGATCAAATCCCTCCAATGGGTTTGGGGGGAAGTAGGATGAATGGTGCAATGCAGAGTTAAGCTGAAATACCCCACAGAAGCTCAAACAGGCAGGGCTGTGAAACCATGCTCTCTGCCCAAATCTAAAGGTTTCTTACCTCTTTTATGTTGCTTGTGGAAGCCTAGTAGTATGTCATATTCCATTTCTAGTGATGGTCCCCAGGTAAACTAGCAAGTCACTGTTCTCAGGTTACAGAAGTGTAATAATAGCATAGACTGGTTTTTGATGACCCAGTTGAAGGTTAACATCACATTTCTATATTTCTATATCTATTTCTTTCTTTCTTTCTTTCTTTTTTTTTTTTTTGATTTAGAACAAACAATGTCCTCTATTTAGAACAAACAATGCTAAGAATTCAATGGTTATGAAATTCCAAAATTTAAGTAGATGTGCCACTTATTCTGATTCTCTTCAACCCATGAGTTCCTGCTTTATGATGAAACATAAAATCATGACACAAAACATTTTTTTCTCCAAATTGTCTCCAATTAAGCACACAAATGAGCCTTCTCTGCTGACTCATCTGTATTGTTCTGCTCATTTGTTAGACAATGGAAGTTCTATGGAGAAAAATACAAGAGTAAAGTTACACTTTTAAACCAAATGCAATTGAAAGAATGCCAGGAAAATGAATTTGTCCACTGCAGTAGCTTTCATACATATTCTGAACAAGTTAGTTACAAGTGTTTGCCTTAAGTTCACCTTTACATTTTCTGGCTAAGCTTCTTCTCTATAAAATGGGAAATAAGAGGATGATCCTATTCCAGGAGATGTACAAGTAAATAATGGTTTTCCAAACTGATTCTTTCACTTCACAATGCAGAGTCATTAATAATGAGGAAAAATTGAGGATTACTGAATGAGTATGACCCATCTTCTTCCTGGATTCAAGCAGGAAACTAAGGGAAGAGCATCTTTAAGCATTGTATGTGGCTAAAGAACATAAAAGAAAGCTTATCCACCCAAACCTGAATTGAGATTGCACAGGCAATTTTATTTCCAGCATTTTCTACTCCTGCGTGATTCCACTATCTACATAATGTTCTTTTGACCATTTCTTTTTCTTTTTATCTATGATTTTACAGTTACTGTGGTCTTGTACATACTTACAGCTGGATTAATGTAAGTCCAGCTGGGGATGGCGAGCCATTCCAGTATGCTTACTGAAGTTAAAAAGATGACTTATGTGAATAAAAGTTTTATGAACAACGGAGTATGTTATTTAGACCTCTCATTATGTAACAGTTATCCTCTACAACTTTTAGAAATGTAGCTAACTGTGGGATGCTTATAGAGTATATTGCTGTTTCTAAGAACATTAAGAATTTTTAGAATATGTAAATAGAGTATGAATTCAACAAAGCTGCTCATTTTTAAAGTCCCATTAAGAAATATAAGTCTGCAAGGCTGAGGGCTAATTTTTACTTTTGTCTTTACAAAGACCTCCCATTGACTTCTGACAAGTCTGAGTAGTCTGTCAAATTAACATACAATTCCTATGTAGACTTCATTAATCTACATAGAGTATGTCGTGCATCAATATTAAAAGTACCTTAACAAGGACAGAGAGCAGAGACTAAGGGGGAATAATGTGCAGCAGGTCAACATCAATAAATGATTATGGTATGGAGCAGAACATTTGTACAGTGAGACTGTTCCTAAACCCATCAATTTAGGTGCTAAGAATGAAATGTAATTTCTATATTACTTATCCTTATCTCTCCTTGGTTTAATTTTACTTTCCTTCCTCCATCTATTTTTCTCTGCTCCCTTCTTTGTCATTTCTTGCTGGAAACTCATATTTGCAGGTGATTCAGCTCTTGTCATTTCCCCCTCTTTTTGTTCCTCCTTTTTCTCCTTCCTTTGCAGAACTTTTCAGCTTTCCTTTTTTTTTTTTTTTTTTTTTTTTCCCCCCTTTCTTTTCTGGCTTCTTCCCACCCATCAGTATTTTCCCTTCTCATAATCAATTTCCACTAAAATAACCAATTTACTCTTATACAATGCAGAAAATATAATTTAATTTCTTAAACACCTGATTGATTTCAAACTTCTGGTCTAGCTTTGTAGGTTGTCATAAATCAGCAAAATCTTTTGATCATGTTGGAATTGTCTAAGTTGAGATATTTTTTTTTTTGAAGGTTCTGGTCCAGAAAAAAAAAAAATAGACTTTAATGCAAATTCAGCATTTTTTAGCCAATAATGTTCTTGTCCGAACATATGCAGAGGAAAAAGATTTTTCTCTTAGCATAATGAGTACACATACAAATGATAGTGTTCTATTTCCATGCATCCTGGAATGGAAAAGTAACATGATAAACTTTGCATCAGAACTGATTTGTGTATAGAAAGAGTCATTGTGAATCTGAAAAGATTTAAAAAGGGGAGAGGAAAATGACAGCAGGTTACAGACATCCCTGTACACCCGCATGTTAACTCATCACTCTGAATTAAGAGCAAGTCCTTTATTTCTAAGTGGTATCATCAGAAGGGAAAGAAAACATAACCTCATGGTTATATGTGCATTTTCTTCTCAGTAATTGTCTTAAAACTTTCACGAGGTCAAACCTGGGACTCCTGAACCAACGTGATAAAGGTTACCTAATGTGGCAGGCAAGAGTGCGATTAATGCTTTGCTGGATTGGAAGTAGTTGAGATAACAACAACAACAACAAAATAATAATAATAAATAATAATAATAATAAAAAAAAAGTGGGAGGGGGAGGAAGTAAGACTTCTGAGGACAGGGTACTGTTAATCATTCCCTTTATTCTTTATTATTATTATTATTAGGTTGTCTCCCTCCCATCCAAATGGGGAAGTCTGAGGGCTGGCTCTCCTATCAAACCAGCAACAAAACTGCCCAAAATACAACACATTATGTATATATATATATATATATGTATGTATGTATTTCAACATTTTTCTCAGCGTTTTTACTTCTGGAACAAAGGAAAATTTATTAGCTTGTTTTGAGTTCACAGAGTGTAAATATATATTTATAGCATATCTATACTCCGAAACTATTCTGAACAGTTTCAACTCTCATCAGACTACTCCAGTGAACTATAATACTACTGAGTGAGTATGTGGGAGGAAAGGTATTCTTGCAGATGTAGTTTCTTAGAAGATACTGGATGCGTTCTATGACTTAATACAAAACTCTTCCACAGTAACATATAATTACTTAAATGTAAACAGTAAACTTTCATTTTCAGTTGATGTTACCAAAGTCAGAATAAAATTCTATTTCTACAGATGCTGCTTGATGAGATCCCCTTTAAATACAACTTTATGTATTTCCCATTTCTATGCAAAATGAATTTTACTGAGATGGCTGATGTACAAGCAGCACTTCAAAAAGCAGGCAGACATTTAAGCAGAATGATTAAGAAAATTGCAAGATATAAATGGCTTTTTCATGTAACTTAGTAACCAGTTTTCATGGCATAAGTTGTGGTCAGCAGTAGGTTTTAGATTTATCCTTGAAATTACCCCAGCTGTTCTCTTGAGACTTTTGTCTCTTAGTGGAATGAAAATGTGGGTAATATTTCAGTGTTGGAAACCAGAAAATACATAACAGATGGGCTACAACTTAAAATCAAAAAGAAATACTGTTGGATTTGATCTCTGGCTGCTGAAAACACACACATGTCAACACTAGTTGTTAAGGTTTGGGGCTTAATTTGAGTAAGGAAAAAATTGTCAATTAGAATGGAAGTCAGTTAACCATAGAGTGATGTATAAAACAAGTTTGTCTCTAAGGAGGCAAAAAATGAATGACACAAATGCTTGGAGTGTACACATTTACCATGAAAGCAAATACGGAGCTACAAAAGACTGCAAATATTAAACCACATTCATAGCCAGGGCCATCTTTTCATGTATCAGTATCGATATGGAAACAAGCAATTGCTAGAACTGCCTACTGCAAATAATCCTTCTCTGTCAAACCTCAGTCAGGGTATAGGCAAATTAAAACCAACAGACAAGATGGAGCACTGGTCTGATCCAGCATGTTAGTATTTATTCTTTGTAAGGAATATGTGATAACTTTATAATGATTATTTATTTTGCTCTTTTTTGTCATTATAGACTTTAATCCATGAGGCACTATTTGACTTGGAGAGTGATATCTTTGTGAAATCCATGGTTTATCCAGAAGTTGAAGAAAATATTTTAGAAAGAGACAATTATAAAGATATAAGGTGAAGGAATGACAAATTCTTAGGTGAGATTCTTCAAAGCTTAACAACTCTCCTGATTAAAAATGCATACATTATTTCTCATTTAAATGTATTTAGCTTCAGCAAGATCTGGCTGTCAGATACTGTTACACCTTTTCTCCTAAAATAGAAAGACTTACTGTATCAGAAATCATTTTCTCTCTGGATAATTCTAGACTGTGATCATATTAACCTGCCCTTTGCTAAACTCGATTTCTTGTAGCTCTCACTACAAGGCAGATGTGACTTGCTCCTCCAACACTGGTACAGAGCTATCCTGGAATACTTACAGTTTTACAAATTACAAGGTATTTGATTCTTTTTTTTTTTTTTTTTTTTTTTCTGTTAGAGGTTTTCTTTCCCTCCTGCCACCAGACACATGTCCAATTTCTGTATATTGGTTGCCCAGGCAACCTCACTTGCCTGCGGCCTGGGTGCAGTGGTAGGTTTTCAGTTCTCCACCACGGGAGAGGTTGATATAAAAGATGGAGGAACTGGTAATGAGCTGAAGCAGATTAGGAAGGCCCAATTAGGTAACTGACTGCAGTAATGGGAGTTTTATTTAAAGATTAACAGTGCCAATAAATTCATTTATGCAGATCATTTTAAAAAATAAAATAAAATCCTATGACTTGCAGGAAATTGGATTGGACTTGATGATCTTAGTGGTCCAGCCTAAATGTTTCTATGATTCTAAATAGAATGGGAGATTCTACATCAGTGCATTTCTAAATTGAAGTGCAGTAGTCAAATGCAATAAAAATATGAGTGACATTTGCTGAGCATGTTACTTAAACTGAAACTGATATAGCTCATGCTTCATTATGTATGCGTGTCTTTGCATTTTGAAAGCATAAGCAGAAACCACACACACCCCACCCTCCCGTCCCCCACCCCCTGGCAAAATAAGAGCATTTAAGATGTCCTGAAAGTGCATTATATTGAGACTTGGCTTTTAAATGGAAAACCATTAACTATCTTTACCAAAACCACTTCAGGTAAATAGCATGGATTGATTTGCTATTCAGAACTTCTGAACTTCTGTTTCTCTTAAATGATCAGCACAGGTCTTGCTCTACAGCTGCAGACATTTGCTTGCTTGTGAAAAAGAAACCAGTCAGGATCAGACACTTGCTCTAAGAAAGGGAAAGTTTTAAAATTTCACACACCCTAAAAGGATGTTCTCAACATAAAACTCACTTCTAATGAGTACTTCAATGTTTCTTAAGCAGAAAGCTTTCTTTTGGTCCAACAAAATGTTGAATTGCATGCAAACAGCCCATAGATGAGACTCAGCCCTGGATCAAGTGAAGATTCAGTCAGTTTGAACCAGGCTGTCTCTGTGTTCAGGGCAGTGGAAGTCTCTGTGAGCTTCTACGTGTTGCAGTCTGTTGGTGCATAGGTTGAGTGTAGTCTTTGAATTATAAGTTTCAAAAGCATGTAAGCTTTTGAAAGCTTTTGACATTTTGCACCTACCGCTGATTGATGTGGGCATGGTACTTCAAAGAACTCTTGGCTTATTGATCATCTTTGTTTGGTAGCACAACACATTACTTCTAATATGTCAATCTAGAAAAACAATAAATCTCAAAAATGTTAGGTTAAAGTCACTTAAAAATCTTTCAAAATACAATGCAAGAGAAAACAATCCCATTCTTGAAAGAAAGGTCATTATTTATATAATGTTAAAAGAATGTTATCATCACTCAAAATAAAGCTGATAGAAAGGGAATCCAACTGTGTGTGTGCTGCACCACTGCTGACTCTGCTACCACTTGAACCCACACAGTCCTCCTACAGAAAGCTTGGTTTTCTCCATACAAAATAATGAAGGCTATATCCAGTTGTCTCGAAAGACTCAGCTTTTGACAGTATGAGCTCAGAGACCCAGGAAGTTTTGAGGGATAAAACATGAGGAAGACTCCAGGTAAGGTTCTGGAAAATGACAGCCTCCATTCAGATGGGTATTTATTTAGAGCTGAATCTCTAAAATGGCAGAAAAGCAATGCTCTGTAATTATTCACTTGTTTCAGGAAATACTACTGTATGGCTACAGCTACCACTGACAAATCATACTGTGCTAAGGACTTGTGTTACAATGAATGGCACAGACCATACTGATAGAGGCACAGACCTCTTCTGATAGAGGAAATGTTCAAGTAGAAAGGAAGGAGATGGAGACTGACACAGGGCAAGTAGAAACTGTAGATGTTAAAAATATGCCATGGAATATTGTTATAGATATTGAGTAGTATTGCTAGCCTTAAAGGTACATTAACTAGGAGAAACTGAGAAGAAAAATAACCTTCCTCCTAAGCAACATTATACCACCAAAATAAGAAATAAAAAACAAAACAAAACAAAACAAAACAAACAAACAAACAAAAAAACAGCAGTGGGATCGAAATGCAGCAAAAGGGAGCTTCCAGTGAATAGTCTCATTCCAGCCAGCCCAGGTTTAGAGCACAGACAGCTTCAGGCTGCCTTCAAGGGGAGGGAGGAGAAGGTGCTGTGGTGCCTGAGGCTGGCTGAGGGACTGCTCCTGACAGACCCCTCCTCTGCACTCCCAATTTCCCTGGGAGCAACCCTGCATGTCCTCCCCAGCCTCAGTGCTCAGCAAACCTCCTAGTGTGACTTTGCCCCCAAATAACAGAAATGAGGGACACCAAGGATATCCTCAAAGGCTAACCTCTGCCTGGAAGGACAATTAAGGCTATGGTTGCAGCTAAAAGCCTGAACATCTCTTCACCAGGTACCCAAACTACAAGTGCTCCAAATTGCTCCCCCTCTTTGGGGAATTGTTCATTTTCTCAAGACCATGAAGACAGATGTTTCTGTCCAAAGGACCCTGCACGCACAGCTATGCAGCCACTCCAGGATTATTGCCACTGCATTTTTATTTGATAAGAAATCTGGAAGAAATGTGATGGGGTGTCTTCTGTGAACTTTTTCCCAGGGACAATTTTCCTATAATAATGCCATTTAGGAGAACAAAGAGGACTTCTTAAAGATTGATCTTTCACTGCTGGTTTCTTTTGGTTAAAATGTCTTTGTGATAAAATTGCTTTTATTGGAGTTCTCAGAAGGCAGTTTCACAGTTTCACACTGTCCTGAGTTTCATGAGGAAATGAAAGACACAGCTTCTGAAAATTTCAGTTAGTTCTAATAAATAATAATAATAATAATATTTTTTTTTAAAAAAAAAAGCTAAAATGATGTTAAAAATTGTCATTAATATGTGACTTGTAGAGTTTATTATATGGATCCCTGTTTTAGGATCAGCATGTTTGATCATGATCATGATCAACATGTTTGATCAGCAGCTCAAACATGTTAAACATAATTAAAGTTAACTGAATCATTTATGCCTTCTTGCTATAGCTGCTTAGAGTAATAAATAACTCTACAAAAGTCACAAGTTTAAAGCAAGTTAATGAATTAATTTAAACTAATGAAAAAATACTATTCTTAGTTTTCAATAAATTTTCTGTCCAAAATTTGAAGGCTGCAGGGAGGCTATGCTTATTCCACATTTCTGCTTCTCTTTCACTGTCTTTCACTTTCTTTTCTTAAGAAAGAAAGAAACGAAGAAAGAAAGAGAGAAAGAGAGAAAGAGAGAAAGAGAGAAAGAGAGAGAGAGAGAGAGAAGGAAAGAAGGAAAGAAGGAAAGAAGGAAAGAAGGAAAGAAGGAAAGAAGGAAAGAAGGAAAGAAGGAAAGAAGGAAAGAAGGAAAGAAAGAAAGAAAGAAAGAAAGAAAGAAAGAAAGAAAGAAAGAAAGAAAGAAAGAAAGAAAGAAAGAAAGAAAGAAAGAAAGAAAGAAAGAAAGAAAGAA